>CP144690.1:5484558-5897058 GCA_036885675.1 Vigna mungo
ATATTATCATAAATATTTAAGCGTTTTTAAAAAATTTTCTCCAACTATGTTTTAATAATGAGCACATGTTCTGTTTTTAATAATTGTCATTTTTTTTAATGTAAAAAACCAAAAAAACCGAAAAACCAAAAAAAAAAACGGTTGAAATTCAATTATAAAAAAAAAAAAACTGACTGGTCCAAATGTAAGAACTCGTCACGAGGATTAATTCAATAATTTTGATTTTTCAATCATACGAGCAGAGATGAAGAACTCTTATAAAAAAATTAAAGAACTCTAAAAAAGTGGTTTCTAAAAATATAAAGTATTTTAAAATAATAAATCTCGTTTATAACAAAACTATTTATATTTAAATTTTTTAATATTAAAATATTCGAATCTCATTAATTTTAAATCACTATCATTTATAAAATGTCATTTTCTAACTCTTAAAAAAAATTTCTATTACAAAGTCTCCATCTCCAACAAAATAAAATATGAAAAAAAATTGATAAAAAAGTTGTAATAAATAAATATATGTTAAGTAGATAAGTCTGGATAAAGGAAATATAGAAAAGTGAGTGGATCAAAGAGATGTGTGTGGTTGAAAGAGATATGTATGGTTAAAAAAGATAAAATTGGATAAAGAAAACCAATGTGAATAAACTTAGTGAGAGAGAAAATTTCTTAGAAATAAAAATTTTATCCTATTTAAATCTAAACTTTTAGATTAAAAATAATATACTTTCTTTGATGTTATTATAAAGATGTACAAAGTCATAACGTACAAATTAGCATTGACTTAATCAACATTAATTTAAATAAATATAAATATTAAAAATAAATAAAATTAAGATTAATTAATTAAGTGTTAACATTATTTATTTATAACATTTATTTTAATTAATAACAATAAAATTATCATTATTCTGTTACACTAACATAAAGAATTTTTACTTATTAAGAAGAGTTAAAAATAAATAACATTCGAAACTTTTGCATAATACTAACATAAATATTTTTGCTTATTAAAATATGTTAAAAAAAATTAATATCAACTTTAGTAAATTAAAACTTAACCGATGTTAATTATATTTAAAACTAATTTAAAATTTTATGAAAGATAATAGTTTTTCCTGAAAAAGAAAAAAAGATTAGAAGTGAAGAGAGACTGGGGAGAATTAGAGAGAGGAATAGAGAAAGCACATTCCACACGTTTATGAAAAAAATAAAAAAACAACGTAAAAAGATTAGAGAATGGAAGAAAGAATGGGTCTTCGACAGGTTGTCGCATTAAAGATAACCTAATAAACATAGACTAATAAAGTAAATTTCTAAACAAATACTTCACAAATTGAGTCTAACTTGTACAAGCTTTTAATTGTTTATAGTAAAAGTTAAGAAATAGAATTAAATCTAATTTAATTTTAGTTGTAATAAAGATTAAGAAATAGAATTAAAATTTAATTTAACTTTAATCGATGAAAATTTTTAATATATATTTTAGGTTAATATATAATACTGTATATTAATAAATGATTGGATAACAAGTAAAATATGTCTAAAAAACAATAAATAGAATCCAATTCATAATTTTAAAATTAAGTTGAATTTTAAACTTAAGTAACTTATTTTTATATATATTGTAAACTAATTTTCTTTTTTAATCGGATTTTGAAAAGTAAATATAAATAATATTATGATGTAAAAATAGGAGTAGGTGTCCACTTTGATAACATTGGATGAAGTCATGCACAATAATGGCTTGGTTAGAATTTCACGGCCTACATATTTTACATTGAAAAATGAAGAAGAAGTCGTTAGAAAAGAATGAATTGCTACGCTATACGGCGCCAATTAAGTGAAAGGTCCCAATCTTCCCTTCTCCACTCCTATATATATAGACTATACCTTCCACTATTTTTTCACATTCTTCAATACACAACAAATAATCTCATTCTCATTTACGATGACTTCCAAGATAACAATACCACTTGTCTTAGGTTTCCTGCTCATGTTCTTTTTTATCTCATCTCAAGTCGCAGCAAACGATTTCAAAGAGAGTGAGTTACATGTCATTTTATATCATCATTAATCTTTTTTAAAAAAACTAGTTTTTTTTTTCAAAATATAATAAATTTTCCTAAGAATATGTATTGTTATAAACATGCTATCATTTTGTATTAGCTTAAATATATTTTATTACTTGAATCTCATTGGCTAAGGTACGTATGATTAGACTCAGATCTTTTACGTAAAATTGTAAGCTTAACTATTATGGGAAACAGTTTATTGGGAGAAGAGTTTCCACATGACTAATAATTTTTCTCAGAGAATAATAACAAGAAAATTCGTGAATGATTTATAAAAAAAAAAATGCTTGTCTTTGTAATTTTTTGTTCTTTTTGTATTTTTGTCGTTGTGTTTACTAGTGGCCACTGTGATTATTTATTTTTATTTTAACTAATCTAATATCTCTGGTTTTTAGACTTGTGATATATTACTGATTTGTTAAGCTTTTTTTATAAAAAAATATATATAAAAAAGGACAAAACGTGAAGAAAAAATATAGTTAATATCGTTTCGAACTATATAATTGAAATAGTAAAAGGCATAATTTCAGAAAAAAAAAAGCCTTTTCTATTTATTAATTCTTATTTAGCACCGTTTAAACATTTGTTATCCAAAGCTTTAAATATATAAAATCTATATTGAGAATACAAGGTTTATTTATTTTTATATTTTTTATTTTTATAAAGAAAATCATATCCATGTTGACAATTTTTTTTCCAATTTGTTATTATTTAAAGATTTTAACAAATTATATTATACCTAATATGGGTGTGCAAAGTTCACTTTTCTATAGTAAACAGTTCATGCGTTAAGAGCTATACTAATGTGTTTGCAGATGAGGTTGCTAGAAAGACAAATGGAGTGGATGATGCCAACTTAGTTGACGGCGGCGGCTATGGCTTTGGTGGTGGTTACCGCGGTGGCTATGACTTTGGCGGTTTCCCTGGTGATTATGGCTACGGCGGTTTCCCCCGTTATGGCTACGGCGGTTTCCCACGTGGTGGGTTTCCCCGATGGTTCTGTCGGTTAGGTTGTTGTTATAGGAATCCGTACACAGGACAATGCTTTAGGTGTTGCCCATAATATTGTGAAGAATCCCAAAAATGAGACAGTGGAGTTCAACTTAATCAGTGTTATATTTCATCAATAAAATCTTATGTTATGAGAGGTATGGATGGATAAATCACAATCCTTCCATTCTTATGTTATGTGTCGTACAATGTATATCATCATCATTTGTCAGTCAAGTGTTTGCTTATGTATAATTATAATGTCATTACAAAATTATCCTTAATTACCACCATGCATGTCTATTTATTCACGAGTTCAGATTCTATATTGGATTATTTTTTGTTATCTTTTCTTATATTTTCGAAATACATTAGTGTTGTCATTTAAAAGTCTTCTTAATATATTTTAAAATATCAATGAAGACACCCTAAAAAAACAGAAAAAAAAAACTCAATAGAAAATTTAACTTCTCTAATTAACACGGTCAAATCAATAAAATATCAATAGTATTACAAAATCCTAATGTTTCCTATATACAGTAGTCTTTTTTTTACATAGCTTCTTTTTATATATAACACAAGTGACATAACTTCTATAATAATATAAAGATAAGACTTCTATAATAATGTCAGTGTTATAAGATTTTAACCGTAGATTTAATATAACGTTTAATAAGAATCAACTTCAAAAATAATATATATAAAAAAACTCGTATACTTATTATTATTTTAAGATTTTACATTAAATTATTGTATTATTTATTTTATAAATTTATTCATATCTAGGTGGTGTAATTTTTTGTAAAAATGAAAATAAGAATAATTCTGATAGACATGTGGTATTATAGAAACATGTTTGAGTGGCTCTAATGCATATTGGGGAGGATACTTGTAATCAAGCTTATTAATTTTTTCTAAGTTAAATTAAATTTAAAATGTATTTTTTAATATAAAATGTGAGTCATGAAATAAAACTTATTTTAATAAATATATTTTTTTATTAAATTTATTTTTTCACCTGTCGTTAAATCATTATTTAATATTTAATTTCACACTAAATATGAATATATATGTGAAAACGGGTGTATTGCCTAAGATCTGCCGAAGCTTATTAGGTTTGACATATAAAATCACCTCGGTTCTCAAACAACGGAAAGGGATAATGAATTACTCTTTACTTTATCGTTTTCTGCAGAGGAAGCTTCCTCCAACATGTCTTTTGTCTTCTTTTCATTCATAATGAGAAAATTAGAAGGGAATTACTGCCTTGTTTTATGCATATTTATAAAAATATGTACAATAATGATAGAGAGAAAAAAAGGATAAATTATTTAGTTTTAAATGAATTTTAATCTCAATGCTTTATTATTTTTAATCTGAAGTTAACTAGTATAACTGTTTGCTTTCGTTTTAAAAAGCTCATGCAATCTACTCATACGACATTTTTTTTTTTGTGAATAAAAAAAAAGGCAATTAATATTAAATTGAATTTTCCTCGATGAAAACTTGAAAATTCTTTAAGAAGATTCATCCACCATGATTTAATGGATTTGACAACTAATTGGAGAATAGGTTGACAATGAGTAGAATGACAAGTTGTTGAATAGAAACTAAATAACATTAACAATGAGTTGGCCATTCATCAAGTTTAGAACACGAGATTAGGAAATAGTCATAAGATATATATTTTATTTTGTTAGATATATTAAAATTTTAATTGGACGTATGTGTATTTATTTATCTTCATATATGTGTATTATTATTATTATTATTATTATTATTATTATTTATTGGTTTAAAAAATCCCACTAACTCCTAATCTTAAAGTGACCACTAGATCGTTACCTAACATTCTATTAAATACATAATAAACACTTGTACATGCAAATTAAAAAAAAACAAAAATTATTCATTTTAAGGATACAAAAAAAAAGGAGACAAATTGTTTTTTAAAATCAAAACTAATAGCAACTTATTTTACAGTGACAAAAAAAGTACGAAACTCTTATTTACATTATGACAAAACTTAAAAGCTTTTTTAATTGCTCCGTCAATAAGTTGTTGATGAAAGTAGAATTTTTTTAAAAAGATATTTCAAGTTGAAATCTTGTGGATGAAAAAGAGACACTTCATTGAAAGTAGTAAGTTTGAATCTTTTACTACCAACAGTATAGTTTGAAAAAAAAAAAAGTCATTTGACCCTTTTTTTAATTAAAATTTAAGTTTTGCTAATCCACTTTTTAAAGACTTGTGTTTAAGTTTACTATATAAAATTGATTAAAAGAATTTTTAATTTGATTAGAAAATAAATATGAAAAGGATTAAGAGAATTTATATCTAATTTTACTTTGTTTTAAATGAGTTTATACTTTGGGTAATACGAGATAGTACAGTAGGTGTTTAGTCCTCCACTTGGATGACATATATTGCAAGTTCATGCACGTAATCACCTACAATAACTAATTAATATACACGTAATCACCTATTGTAGTTAATTAATGTGCTTGAATTTCTTAGCCTACAAACTTTTTACCATTGAAAATGAGAAGGAAGATTAATTAGGTGGTGATGAAGAACAAATCGGTTCTTAAGTTGAGAATATAAAGTCTGAATGAGTACGCTACGGCGCCATTAAAGAACAAGGTCCCAACTTCTCCCTCTTCCTTCCTATATATACACTGCACATTCTCACCATTTCTCTCATCCTTCCATACTAAACCTATTTCGTTTCAGTTAATCTCTTTCTGCAAGATGCCTTCCAAGAGAAACATGTCATCACTCATCCTTTGCCTGTTCACCATTTTCCTTTTCGTCTTCTCAGCGGTCGCAGCAAGGGAACTCAAAGATCGTGAGCTATTTCTCCTTTTATTACCTTCTTTTTTCATTGCCACTTTAACGTAAGAGACAAAGTATAAAATATTATCAACACCCTTTTTTCTATATTAATACAAAGTGACCATTTTAAAAAGATTACAGGAAAAGGTCAAATGTAATTAGGTTGATTAACGCATATTTATGTCTTTTTGAGTGAGTTTATATTTTAAGATCTTTAAAACATTCAATAACCGAGCTTTTCAGTGTACAATATGTTTACGATATAAAGGGTTTCTTAATCTTTTTCATTCGGTTACAATGAACTGTCCTTCTAGAACTTTTTATGTTTTCCTAATATATTCATGGTGGTGGCTTCCCAGTTTCTAATCGTGAACGACGTGCCTTCAATGGCGATTCTCGCCTCTTCTGGGGAGGAGGTCCTAACTACTTCGGTGGTTACGGCGGTGGTTACTTTGGTCCCTACGATCCCCGTTTCGGTAGGTACCCTTTCTATGGTGGAGGTGGGTTAAACAATCCTTATGGAGGGTTCAACAATCCTACTATTGGAGGTGGTGGGTTCAACAACTTTCCTTTTGGAGGTGGGTTCAACAATCCTAATATTGGAGGTGTGTTTCCTGGTGGTGGGTTCAATAACCTTGGTGGAGGTGGAAGATTGCCGTGATAGGTATTACTAAGATGGGGATGTAGTGAGAGGATAAGAACCGTCGAGACAGTGCAATTCTATACGTACTTAATAATATAGATTTCATCAATAAAATTTCTTGTTATCAGAGGCATGGATGAATAGACAGCAGAGATGCATGCATGCATGTTTTCTTGCTTTTCTTTTCTCCTCGTCTTTCTTACGACAAGAGATAGGGTTGAGCAAGTTTTAAGGTTGTGTTTGTGATGTGTGATTAGTTTGAGATGTCTGATGTACACATAAGTTGTCATTAATCATGATTTTTTTTCTTCTTCTGCTGTAATCGTGTATCACTTCTTTGCTGTTAAGTTTTGTTCTTAATTCTGTGTTTTTCGTGTCTTTAAACTTTACAACCATGTGTATTATTCTGAAAGCAGAGAAATTAAAGAGCAGAAGCTTAATTTGAAAGGGTCAATGCTGCAATATTTAATTCTCCCCTAATAAATATGCCTCATAACTTTAATGGATAAGGACTGCAAGATGTTAATTTCATGATTATATAAATGTCAAAAATAAATTCTTATGAATTAAAATTATCCTCAATGAGAAAAAAAAAATTAATCCTTAATTACCTTTAGTCAATTATATTCAAGATATGCGGGAAAAATAATAATCAATATATGATACACGTGTTAAGAAGAAGAAAAAAGGATATTTAAATAGCCTTGAAGTGACTTGTCATAAAAGTTGAAAAAACAAGCTATGAATGAATATCACATAAAATATTTAAGGATAATGACACCCTGTCACAATTTTTCTTTTAGTTCTAAAACAATTTTTTTTTTAATAAAACCTGTTTGAAGAATTATTTTAATTTGATTAAAACTAATTGCCTCGTTGAATGAAAAATATATTTCGACAACTATAAACAAAAGTATGTAAATTAATCTGTATGTACACAACTATTTTTTCAAATGTTTTACATTTATTAGTTATATATTGTATTATTAGTTAAGCATATCTAATAATTATACAACTAAGTTGATTAAAATAAATTTAGTTTTATCCCAAAAATAAACTCATCAAAATGATTTTTTTTATAAAAAAACTACGTTTTAATAAAAAAAGAATTTGATCTGCTGAATACATATACTTAACTGTTTCCATTCATATGAGAAATAATCAGAGATATAAAATATACAAAGTACATAAAAATGATAATGTGTGCAAATACATTTTGTGAATAACACGAAAACAAGAATGACATACTTATTAACAGGTCTTGTTTTTAAATATGTCAATTTGGCTAGTTTGGTTTTGACCGACATAAACTAGGTTTACAAAAATTTACAGGATTAAAAAATCTTAATTAAAAAAATTCACAAAACTCTCGTGAGACACAAACCAGCTCATTGATAAAAAATATGAAATTAACTTATAATATGTGATAAATATAAGTGTTTTTAATTTCTCAAAAAATTATATAAAAACATTTTAATCACACTAATAAACTTGTAAAAGGTTTTGATAAGTTGGTTGATTGTTTACATAAAAAAAATTAAATCTTAATTGTTTAAATATATTTAATTTTTCTTCATTAACTATAAACATATTTTTAAAAATTATATAAAGTCATTTAATTTATTATGCGAAACATTCATCTAAATCTGAATTAAAACTAAATAAGACGTCTAAATTCATTTAATATATATATATATTACTTCAAAGATATCGATTCTAATCAGTCACAACAGCCTCTTGAACATGAATTACGAAAATCGATGATGCACTTAGACATTACAAGAACATATTTATAATATGCTTAACAGCAAATTTTAAGCTTAGATTCCTACCCCAAACCATTACTGCACCAAAGACAGTGAATACCACTCAAAACCAAAACAACCAGTCACCACAGTTTGATATAAACAGCACGACCTATAGCTAAAAACCAAATAAAACAAGTAGTAAGATCTACCCAACACAAGTAGCAGGGCAAATATCAAAAAGCGAGACTTGAGAACGGTATATCAGAGTAATTCTTTCGTTGTACAAAATGAAATAAGCACAATTGAGGCTAAAGTGTGATGGGAAACCACATACGCAGTATTAATACCTTGTCCAATTCTACACAAGCGGGTTAGTAGGAATCAAGACTAACAACCATTTTATAAGTTGAGATTGCATTCCTTATATGGAAAACAAACATGGTTTGGTTTTGGGTGTTGGAGATCTTATATGATTAGATATAAGGCGCATTCAAAATATAAATAGATACAGATCTCATTTTAAAAATAAATTTTGTAAGATTGAGTTAGGAATAAAGTTAATTTTTTAATATAATATTAACGTCATGAGTTTAAATCTATTTTAACGATATTTGTCATATCTCATATTCCAGATATATATACCTCAACCTGAGAAAGATTCATAGAAAATTTTACATTGACAAAAAATAATTTTATAATATATAAATGAATACAAATCTCATTTTACAAATCAATTTTAAAAGATTAAATAAGACTTAAAGTTTATTTATTTATTTATTTATTTTATGTGGTAACACTTTGGGTGTCTATTACGTTTCCGAATGATTAGATTGGATAAAGGTTATGAAATATTTATATTTTTAATAGTCTAAATAATATATAGCTTTTTCTTTATCATTTTTATTTGATATATCTTATGTTTTCAAAAGATTTCTACAAAAATTATTAGAATAAAATGATGAAATAAAAAATAAAATTAAGTACTTATAAGATGAAATTAACTTCTGTATAAATTAATTTTTAAAAATTATTTTATAATAATTATTTTAAAACATAATATAATTATGCTACATTAAAAAACTTCAAAGTAATTGAATAAAATAGTAGCACATATCTTAAATTGATTGATTTTATAGTTTTTCTGTTTTATATGCCCACCCCACATCATTTATCCTACCCAATACTGGATGGTAATTAATAGCGTCCAACTACTTTTGACTATTAATTAAGGGTGTTTCTGCGATAGTGTAAGATGTACACACAATTTTTTTTCCAATAGAATATTATACATAAAAAATCTAAAAACAACAATATAATATAACTAACATTTTGTTCAGACCATAACACCTTGATATGTAGGTCCGAAGGAGTTTAATTTCATTTATTACTGACTGTTAAGTTTACCTAATTCTTAGGAATATGATGTTGTTTGTATTCGGTAAAAAAAAAAAGAATTAAAAATAACAAGTACAGTAGTAGTTTGAGTTTTAAATATTATACATAATAAATATTCAAGACTAAAAATATAATACAATTACATGTCATCTCTTAGTTGGATCTTGGAGACTATATAGATTTTATTATATTATGAATAATATCAATTTCAATTATAAATATAATATTTATAATTTTTTTATTTTTATGTTTATTAATATTTATTAAGAATTTTATATTATTTGATTTGTTTAAAGAGAAATTTTATTTTTATCCAAAAAATACGTATATTAAAATAATAATAATAATAATAATAAATAAAACATGATCTTAAGATGTATTTAAATAACTGTAAAAAATATTTTCAGTTTAAAGAAGTTCTAATACTCATAACAGTAGGAAAAACAACCGAGTGAAGCGTACTTTTAAATTAACAATTTATCCTCATTCATATATTTAACTAGTCTCGTTTCTATTAAGGGATGATTAGACAATATTCCCAACTATTCCTCTCTATTGTTTTAAATATAAATTAAATAACTTTTTATAAAAAAAAATCACAAAAAATATTATATTATTAAATATTCGATGTGATGAATGTTAAAAAACACCAGTGTTTTCTAATACAAAATTTTAATAAAAAAATTATAATTATATAAATATAAAATAAAAATTTCAACTAATGATTAATTGAATATATTTTAGTAATTTAAAATAAAAATAATGACATATATATATATATATATATATATTTATATTTATTTATTTATTTATTCCTATACTCATAACCAATTTAACTTGGTGAAATGGGTTGGTTTAAGATCCCTACCTCTCCTAGGTTCCATATAGCTAAGAATTTATAACGGTTGGGAAACTATCTACATGATTATCTTTTTACAAACAAATGGTATGGAAAATTTAAATGCACAGTGGAAAGATGAATTTTATATGAAGCTTTTATAATTGAAAAGAAAGCTAATGCATATCTCTATGGAAAAGATCACTGCTTCACATATATATCTGGTTGAATGAATCACCTGCAGCTGATGCTTGAATAGCATGGGATGTAACTCTAAATCCGGTGACGAAATTTAAGAACAAATATCCATATGCTTAATTAAGTTTAAAATGAAAACATTTTGAGAATTTATGATTTTGCAGACAGAAAAAAAAAAGTCATAAGATATTCTAAAATTAAGTTCAACATGCAAATCTAGGTCTGATAAAGAAATAAAAAAGCTAAAAGAAGGTGGAATAGTTCCAATTCAGCTAGGGCTTCTTTGGCTTCTTGTTCAGCTTGGAAGATGAGCCACGGCTTTTTTCCTTACTAACCCTCTTTCGCACTTCATCTTTTTCCTCCCTCATGTAGGGATTCTCTGCTTCAATTGGAGTAAATTCAGCTGGGTTTCTGTTTGTCCCACAAAACATTTCAGAGATTGCTGCAGCATGTGATTTTCCATAGGTCTGAGATGAACCAACTGTATCCATTTTTGTCTTTGAAGATTCATCTGGATTAAGTTTCTGGAGAATTGGATCACTGCCTCCTGTGGCAACATTCAAGTCCATAGATATTTCCTTCAACTGCTTAATCTGTGACTCAGGTTCTTTATTAATTTGAGATATTTGCAACAACGCGACTAAAGCCTCCAGTTCACTTTGTTCCATGGTTATCTCATCAATCTCCTGCAAAAAGATGGTAACAAGTTTCATTTCCTTGGCACTGGTGTGCTCTGTAATCAAAATTTCACATACCACATGATAAAATAAAAGCAATCCATTCTTTTATACTGTATTAAAAATTTAATCATCTGAACTTGTCATAGAGATTCATTTGAGACTCTCCGTAAACTCAATAGAAGCCTCTCATTAAACTTTATAGAATCATGGATGCATGACAGAGTGACTTTTAATAAACTTGTCATGGAAGTTCATGAGATTGTCATTAATATATAGTACTTAAATAAAATATGTAAAATAATACTTTTTATAAGAAAACAGATAATTATAATTTCTATTTCACATAAACATGTTGCTGTAGCATGATTTCGAATGAATAACTAAGATTATTAATGATAGAACTAATGATTTCTCTTAAAACATATGTATTGGAAGATTTAAAAGATGTAAGGAAGACTATTAAAAAATGGACATTATCATGAAGGTGGAAGTTCGTGATTCATTATTTATTAGTCTCTTTTATCATTTTATCCTTGTCATATCCCATCTTATCCAAGTCAATTTAAAAGAAGCAGAATAGAGGCGGAAAAGTGATATGAAAATCACTCGAAATGAAACATAATGGGAAAAAGAAAGTTATTTGAATGTGAGAAACCAATGGTACAAATAATAAAAGAGATCTTGCAATGAATTCAAAGATGCACATTACATAAGGATAAGGAAGATGAATGCGTTTTGAGAGAAGATCACACACAATAATACACAATGAAATTGCATAAAGAGGATACAAAATGAGATCATAGGAGATGAAGAAATCAATGGTACAAATAATGAAAGAGATGATTCAAGGATGCACATAAGGATAAGGAAGATGAATGCGTTTGGATAGGAGATCACACACAATAATACACGATGAAATTACATAAAAAGGATACAAAATGGGATCATAGGAGATGAAGAAACACTATGCGGAACATTTTGGAGTGTAAAAGCTCTACCTACTATCTTTTTGTACAAAGAGTCTTTACATAAAAAATTAACAAGCATATGAAAATTTACTAAATAGAGGAACCGAATTCCGCAGTAGAAAGTGTCATGTGTGAAAATTGTAATGAATTAGTAAGCCACTCATTTTTTACTTGGAGTATTGTGAGTGCATCATAATAGAGCAAAAGACCACTTGCTAGGGTTAGAAATTTTAGGAGTCACTTTAAAAGAAAATTTTGTCTGAAGGAAAGTGTAAGTGGATGTATTATGAGGTATGTGTAGTATGACCGTCTGGTCAGTCAAAGAACTAGGCGGTCAACCAGTCTACGGTCCCATGTGAGCCAATTGGTAGATTGATCGATTAGACTAAAAAGCAGAATTAACGTTAAGGATAGTTATATTAACCTTAAGCTAGACCATTGTCGTTTGGATTGTGATTAAGCCAACAATAATCAAAAGTTCATCCCGAAATCTACAAATATAGGTTTGTGGTATTCAGATAGTTAGTCACATTTATTACACATTGATTGCCAACATTATTAAACGTACACTGACTTTAGTATCAAAGTGTTTTCTGCAGGTAGTACTTTAGTTCGACCAAATGGTAGCTAACATGGAGTGGAGGAAGAACTTTGACCTAAACTCAGAGATTAGAGACTATGTGGAGAAGTAGACTTAACCTCGACCCCTTAAATCGAAACAAGGTATAAAGAAACATAAAGATAAGATTATCTTTAGGAATCTTAAAATAGATGGTAAGGAAGTGTTCACATTAGTATAAATAAGTACCTATGGTAAGGAAGTGTTCACATTAGTATAAATAAGTACCTAAAAGTAAAATATGCATATTTTGATTAGTGTTTGAGTTCGATCACATGCCTTAAATATATCTTAAGAACATTCTATTTTCAATAAGAAGAGGGAATTGGTATGTTTCTTTATAGATGAGTCAATACAATATAGAATAGAAGGGTAAAAGCATTAAAGTGGTCCAATATAGAAATGTTGTGGATTGCTAAAAGTAGAGATAGAGGAAATACACTTGTTATTATTCCTATAAAGCTAAGGTGTTCGACAAGGATATGTTGAGAACTAATATGAAGGTGGAATTTATGAGAAGGGAGTTAAAGAAAAAGTAAATAGAGACAGATCTTTAAAAGGAAGAGGAGTTAGGAAGCTTTGATGAAACCCACATGGATTCTTTGTAACAAGTCTGCAACATGGGTGGACATTTCCCAAATCTCATGTGTAGATATAAAAGCTAGAACAAATATGTATTGAATATGGAGGTTGAAGACCCTTCACTTAGGTCGTCACATGTATGAGTTCTTTAACATAAATGTTGGATGTTTTATTAAATTGAAACTAAACATTTGTTCAATGACATTATGTTATATAGTTCATGCAAAAGTAATATGCTACTTTATTAGAACCTTTGATCTTAGTCTTCTAGACTATTATATGGATATAACATAGTAGTACTTAATCATGTATGTTGTCGTCACGATTAAGGATGTAATGTTACAAGAGACAGAATTGTGAGTGGCATGCATGTTCCATTGTTCCAATTTATGCATGATTGAGAGATATGATTTGCAAGATTGGGATAAAATGTTATCTCCGCTCAGGGAAGGGGATTTTGCGATGAATATTGTAGATGGGGTGTGTGTTTTCAATATTACCCTACACATGTGAGGTAACAAATTCGATGTGATGGAATTGATTCTGCATGAGAAATGCAACTTTATGGCTGTGTGAGGAACTGGTTTTGTGCAAGGGTGTCTGCGTGAGGAAACCACTTTTGCATCTCCATGGTTGGCGAGAGAGGTGAAGGGTGATTCTACAGTTCGATGGTAGGACGTTTTAGGGTTTGTTATAAGGAAGTGCATGGGTGTGGAATGTTGGAATGTAAATTAAATTTTGTATTTTAGGTCTATAAAATAAAAACCCAAGATTAGAGAAAAGCCTAAATAGAATTCTACAAAATCTTATTTAGAAGGATTCTAGAATGATGTACAAAAATATCTAGAGATGTTTATCTATAAGATGTCTCTAGATAAGTTTAGAATTATATGAATGTTTTAGAAATCTCTTGAGAATGAATAATAACCCTTAGATTAATGTTGTAATGGCAAGATCCTAATCATTGGTTAAGGAAGTGCTACTAGTACAAATAGAAGGTGATTGTACCATATGTAATCAAGCCAAAGGAAATTAAAAGCATTCAATATAACAAACTTTTCCTTCTCTCAAAATCTTCAAACCTCTCTTAATTTTTAAACACTTCTTTCAAGTCTCTAAAATTTCCTTCTAACAAAGTGTTATCAGAGCAACTTCTTGGTTCGTTGCAAGCTTATGAAGAAAAGAAAAAGAAGAAGGAAGAGACCGTGAAGCAAGTCCTCAAGGCACATGTTGATTCAAGAAAAGAAGAAAACACACACAACTAATCAAGATGAAGTTATAGTTAAGAACAAGGATGAGGGTGTGCATATAGACGTGGACAAAGACGAAGACCTAACAACCATATCCAAAGAGGACAAAGCTCTAACAGAAGTTGTGCGAGAGGAAATCTGAATTCAAGGTATGACAAGTCACGAATCAAGTGTTACAGTTGGGATAAATTTGGATATTATGCTTCTACATATAAAACCCCTAACAAAAATAAAGTCGAAAAGAAAGCCAACTATGCTGAAGAAAGGTGTCAAGAAGATGGTACCTTGCTACTGGCTTACAAGGGCTAAGATAGAGGTGGGGATAATCAGTGGTACCTTGACAGTAGAGCAAGTAACCATATGTGTGGAAAAAGAAACATGTTCATAGAGCTTGATGAATCAGTAAAGGGAAATGTAGCTTTTGGAGATGAATCAAAGGTGGCGGTGAAAGAAAAAAGTAATGTCCTCGTCTGACTAAAGAGTGGACAACATCAATTAATTTCCAACGTGTATTATGTGCCAAGTATGAAGAGAAACATCTTGAGCTTAGGAAAACTCTTAGAGAAATGTTATGATATTCAACTTAAGAATAATAACCTTTCTATAAGAGATGATACAAGTAAATTCACTACAAAGGTGTCAATGACAAGAAATAGAATGTTTGTACTCCACATTCAAAGTAATGGCCCACAATGTCTCAAGATGTGCTACAAAGACCAATCATGGTTTTGGCATCTTCGATTTGACCATCTTAATTTTAAAGGATTAAAGTTGTTCTTCAAGAAGACAATGGTGAGAGAGTTGCCTTGTGTTACTCATTCAACCAAGTTTGTGAAGGATGTCTATTTGGAAAAAAAATTTCTATTGAGTTTTTCAAATGAGTCAAACTCAAGAGCTCAAAAGCCATTAACACTTATACTTATAGATGTGTGTGACCCAATCAAACCAAGATCACTTGGTAAAAGTAGTTATTTCCTTCTCTTCATTGATGATTTTTCAAGAAAAAACATGAGTATATTTCTTAAAAGAAAAATCAAAAGTATTCGAAAACTTCAAGAAAGCCCATGTTGAGAAGGAAAGTGGCCTTGTGATCAAAGCTTTGAGATCAGATCGTGTAGGAGTGTTCACATCAAAAGAATTTCATAAGTATTGTGAAGATAATGGAATTAGACGATAGTTAACAATTTCAAGATCCCCTCAATAAAATAGAGTGGCGGAAAGGTAGAATAGAATAATTCTAGAGATGGCAAGGAGCATGCTTAAAAGCAAGAGACTTCCAAAGGAGTTTTGGTTGAAGTCGTTGCATGTGCAATTTATCTTACCAAATAAGAAGCATTAGTGGAAAAACACCACAAGAAGCATGGAGTGGAAGAAAGCCATATATTTATCATCTTAGAGTGTTTGGAAGCATAACTCATGTCCATGTACCACATGAGAAACGAAGTAAGCTTAATAAAAGAAGTGAAAAATACATTTTCATTGTTTACGACACCAAATCAAAAGGGTACAAGCACTACAGTCCTAATACAAGAAAAATAATAATAATTCGAAATGTAGTGTTTGATGAAGAAGGAGAATGTAATTGGTCGACAAACTTTGAGGACCATACCTTCTTCCCGTGCGTTGAAAAAGATGACATGCAACAACCATAGGAACCGATAAAGGCACCTGCGTCTCCACCTACTTAACCAAATATAACCCCTCAAGAAGATGAAAGCTCAAGTGAAAGAACTCCATGTTTTCAATCTCCAAGAAATCTATGAGGTAACTGAAAATCTAGACAATGTTACCTTATTTTATTTATTTACAGACTATGAGCCCATGAACTTGCAAGAAGAAATTGAAAAGAAAAGTTAGAGAAATGTTATGGATGAAGAGATCAAGGTGATAAAGAAGAATGATACATGGGAGCTAGTCTCGCTTCCAAAAGGGCACAAAGCAATTGGTGTCAAGTGGGTCTACAAAGCAAAGAAGAAATGCAAAGAAGAAGTTCAGAGATACAAGGCAAGATTGATGGCGAAAGGCTACAGCCAAAGAGCTGACATCAACAATAATAAGGTATTTTCTTGAGTTGCTTGACTAGAAACTATTAGACTTATTATATCATTAGCAATTTAGAGTAATTGGAAGATACATTAAATGGATGTCAAATCCACCTTCTTAAATGGAGTTCTTGAAGAAGAAGTGTACATTAATCAGCCACAAGGACATGAAGTCAAAGATGAAGAAGACAAAGTCTTGAAATTAAAGAAGGCTCTTTATGGGTTGAAACAAGCTCCTATAAAGTACTCCAAAGAAGTGAATTTCGTCAAGTGTCCATATGAGCATGCACTATATATTAAAGCTCAAGGCGGAGATATTTTGATTGTATTTTGTATGTCAATGACTTGATTTCTACAAGGAACAACCCAAACATGTTTGAGGAATTCAAGAAGGATATGACCATGGAATTTGAAATGACCGAAATAGCCTTTTTAACATATTATCTCAGGATTGAAGTAAAGCAAGGAAATGAAGGAATTTTCATTACTCAAGAAAGCTATTCTAAAGACCTCCTCAAGATGTTCAAGATGGATGATGCTAATCCAGTTGGTACTACTTTGGTATGCGAAATCAAGTTAAGTAAGAATTAAGAAGGAGAAAAAGTGGATCCAACCCTCTATAAAAGTCTTGTTGGAAGTTTATGCTATTTAACTTGTACAGGACCGGACATTCTCTATGCCATTGGAGTCGTGAGTCACTACATGGAAGCTCCAACAACTACTCACTTCAAGTTTGCGAAGAGGATTCTTCGATATATCAAAGGTACAACAAGCTTTGACCTATACTACTCCTTTTCTAACGATTACAAGCTTGTTGAATATAGTGATAACGATTGGAGTGGAGATATGGATGACCAAAAGAGCACAAGTGGATTTGTGTTCTACATGGGAGACACAACCTTTACTTGGATGTCTAAGAAAAAGCCTATTGTTACTCTTTCTACATGTGAAGCAAAATATGTAGATGCAACTTCATGTGTTTACGATATTGTTTGGCTACGAAACCCATTAAAAGAGTTAAGCTTGCCACAAGTGGAGCCAACAAAGATTTTCGTGAAAAACAAGTCGACAATAGCTTTAGCAAAAAATACAATCTTCAATGATCGAAGTAAGCACATCAACACTCGTTATCATTACATTAGAGAATGCATCAACAACAAGAATGTGTAAATGGAATACGTGAAGACGCATGATCATGTAGCAAATATCTTCACCAAACCGCTAAAGAAGGAAATCTTTATGAAGTTGAGAAGTTTGCTTTGAGTACAAAATAAGTTTAAAAGGGAGTGTTGAGATGTAAATTGATTTTTTATTTTGGGCCTATAAAATAAAAACCCAAAATTAGAAAAATACACAAATAGAATTCTAGAAAAACCTATCTAAAAAGATTATAGAATAATGTACAAAAATATCTAGCAATACTTGTTTATAAGATGTTTCTAGAAAAGTTTAGAATTAATCACAAATTTCACCTTAAATCTTTTTATCTTCAAATCTCACTTGAAATAAATAACACAAACTTTATTTTTAAATTCATTTATTCACTTTTCCACATATTTATTTTTGAAAGTGAAACACAATGTTTTATAACTTTGTTTAAGAGATAATACATTTCAAATATCCATATATATATATATATATATATATATATATATATATATATATATATATATATTGATAAAAAATACTATCATCCACTGTCGTTTATACTATCTTATAATTATTTATATTCTAAAAAAGCCAACACGTACCTTAACATGTTAACTATCTTACCATTTTCAGGTCATGGAGGTCTCCAATATAAAAAGTTGAGGAAAAAAAGAGGACTTTATATTGTTACTTACTTCAGTATGAACTCCTTTTCCTTCTGTAGAAAAAGCACTTGTTAAAGGAAATATTCCTTCTCCAGTAGAATCAGTTTCACCTCCTGAACCTTCTTGAACAGACCTTAGAAGAAGAGTTTGAGGTGAACTATTTGAAGAAAGATGCTGTCTCTCTCCCAATCCTTCTTCATTTGATACTTGATTTCCAATCCTTTGGATCAAATCAGTTAACGATTCATCTTCTTCATCTTCATCAACAACTAACTTCCTCTTTCTTCCTGGTTGACCCTTCTTTTCATACTTCTTTGTGTCTCCTTCATCAACCACCTTATCCATGACAGTTTTTTGTCTCTGTGAGTCTGCAGACTTGTCGGAAGGATTTTGAAGTGCTGGTCTTCCTCTTCTGGTATGCTCAACGACTGGTTCATCATCTTCTCTAAGTATTTCCCTAAGTAAGCGCACCCTTTTAAATTTCTTGGAAGACTTCTTTTGATGAAGATCCTGAATTTCGTTTTCTGTTTTTTCATTCTTCTCACTATCCCCTGCTTGAACTTCATCTCCTGTGATAGGAGGAAACTGTTCAGCATTGTGTTCAGGCACAATATCTTTCTCCGTTATTTTCAGGGCTTTTCCTGCACGTGTACATGATTTTCTTAATTCTTGCAGGCATTGGTCATCTTCACAAATCTGCTTCCCTTTGTCAGCTACCTTTGAACAGCTTTTGTCTTTAGTTGTGACATCGTTAACAACAAGCTCCGCCTCAGACTCATGAACTACAATTCCTTCAAAACCTGTCTCGAAGTAAAGAAGAATTTTTGTTCTAAGTGGGAAATTTAAAATTTCTAGCATCAAAATGTTATTATTATTATTATTATTATTATTATTATTATTATTATTATTATTATTATTATTATAATTGGATGCTCAGTTGCAATTTAGTTGAATAAATTAACTCGCCTGTTTCATTTGCCTGCGTTTCTTGGACGAGGCTTGGACACACATCTGAAGATCCAACAATATTTGATACTTGAAGATTGAGATCATTCTCCATAAGGTCTGGTGAAAATAGAGAAGATCAAGCCAAAGATTTGAAATATTAAGCAAAATACTCTCATTTTGAAGTTACCTGTTATTTCATTGAGTGAAATCTGATCAGCATCATTCTTTTCCTCTTCATTAACTGGTGTATGATCACTGTCATCTCTATCATTAATACTACCAGTCAAGTCAATGACTTTGATAGTATCAGTTTCTTTTCTAGCAGGAACACTCTTATGTGTCAGAGGTTCCTGAACTCTCTTACAGCATGTTCTTTGCTCACTTTCATCACTGATATTGACCACATTTTCTCTTCGACATACACTACAACTCCATGATGGGAATTTTCGAACCACTAGTGGAGGAAGTGATGGTTGTGTCTCAGACCCTCTTACTGGGAAACATAGACTTGGGTCTTTGTGCCTCATCTCAGCAACGTAACCCCTGCATTATTAACAAACAAGTGTTACAGTTATGAAACTAGCATAAGAATATATATTATATTTTATCAGACAAAAATAAACATGTTAATGGGACAATTGGGTGTTCCCAATACATATATAACAAAATCGACGACATAAAACAAAGAAAAAAAAAACATAGAAAGAAACTTTTTGGGATCCTTCTTACGACAAGAAAAACCTAATATATCACAAATGTTTTATTTTTTAGTGATATTAAGTCATGTTATTTTTAGAAAAACTCATGACCCTGCTCAACAAACATTTTTAATCTAATAGCTTTGTATAATAGCTAAGTCATATTAAGTAATATTTTTTTGTTATTTTTTCCACAAATAGTAGCTTATGTTTAAACATTTTAATTCAAAATACTACAAAAAAAATTATCTCCTAAATATTAAAGAAGCTTCTAAAATATCTACATGCTGTAAATATTTATAGAAATTGTGTTTTTCAGGTTCCTAATCAAATTTATATTTCAACAATATCTACTTGTTACCTCAATCCCTGTGAACATCAAAAGGCTATAATTTTAGTTCTTTATACTCTCCATTATATATAGATCAATTATGCCCAAAATAATTTAAAGAAAATTTCTCAACCTACACTTTTTTTAAATATAATGATTGTAATTAGTTATTCTATTAAACTATTAATTTTTAAAAAATAATAAATATAGAGCATGGTTCTTAAATTGTTTTAGAAGCAATTTTATTCCTTACATTAACAAAATATATTAAATTCCTTACATTAACAAAATATAATTGACTAATTAAAGCATCTATAATTCAATCATCATGTGCTCTTCCTTTACCAACAAAAACTTATTAATAAAATGAAAACAAGAAAACAAATTCATCTATTCAACTGTATTTTTATCTTACAGATAAACAAGAATATAGGGAAAAGAAAAGAGTTACCTTAATGAGAAATGATTACAGGATGGAGTGTCTCCTTTACTCATCTCCTTGGTATAGACCAAATCAGTATATTTCTTAGGTTCCATAAGCTTGATGACAATTATGAGTTCCCCACTGAATACTACAAACAATCACAGTTATAAACAATGAGTTCCCCGTTGAATTTTCATAGAAGTGAAATAGGAAGGCTAAAAAGCAATACAGAATTTTAATAAACACATTACATTACCCTAACCAAACAATCAATACAAAGTTTACAAAATTTAGGGCAGACTATATTTGTGTTTCTTTTTGTCAACAAACAATAAATATATTTATACTAGAATGTTGCTCATACTTTAATATGTTTGTATAAGATGTACATTCATTATTCCTTCTTCTGTATTAGATGTACATACATGTACATATTTGTAGTTATATAAATTTTATTAACTGGTTGATAGATGTTTTAACAAAGGAAGCTTTGTGATTTTGAAAGAGTACAAAAAAATTTTGATACTATTGTGAGAATAAAATTTTAAATACTATCTGTGTGGAGGCATTCCTTGCAAAGAATACTCCAAGTTCTATCATATTTTTTTTTTATATATCTCAGTCAAAAATTAGTCAATTTAAAAAAAAAATCTATAACTTAAGTAGGGTAAATGTTATTATAATTTGAAATAAAAAAAAAGTCTATAACACCTTTTGATTTTTCCTAAATAAGGTCTGAATAATAAGTGTAGAAAATTATACAGGGGAGCTTTAATTAGAGAAGCTCCTACAAGAGAGTCTAAATCTCTCCACTAACATCTATAAATACTCCATTGTAACATTTTCAAACAAAGAAATTTGAGTTCTCTCTTTTAATTCTCATCTCTTTCTCTAACAAAGTAGTATCAGAGCTAGGTTTGATCTAGAGAGTTGAGAGAGAGAGAGAAATAAAAGAGTTCAGAGAAAAAAAATAGAGTTGAAAAAAAAAAGAGAGTTTAGAAATGTTAAACAATGGATATACTACCTTCTAATTTTCTGGTCTTACAAATGAGAATTATGAAAAATTGTGTCCTTGTATGAAAGAATTGTTAGGCTTTTAAGTTGCTTTGAATATTGTACAAAAAGGTTATAAGGAGCTTCAAGATGAATGAAGGTTATCTCAAAAGGAGATGGAGAGTTTGTTGAAGCAAAGAAGAAAGAGCAAAAAGCCTTACTCTCGACCATCAATGTGGATGATGACATGTTTGAGAAGGTTGCCTTCGGAAATATTGTAAAAATCTACCTAAGGTGACAATAAAGTGAAGAAGATAAGGCTTCAATAACTAAGAAGAGACATTGAAGCTTTGAAAATGAAGGAATCCAAATCAATTTCGAATTATTGTCTAAAAGTAAAGGTGTCGTCAACCGAATAAAGAGATATGAAAATAAAATATAATATGTCCGTGTGATAGAAAAGATTCTCAGTTTCTTAACCCTAAAGTTCGACTACATAGCATGTACAATTGAAGAATCAAAATATCTTGACTCCATGAGTCTTAAAGAGTTGGAAGGTTCTGTATAAGCTCATGAAGAAAGAAAGAAAAGAAGACAAGAAGAGCCATTATAGCAAGCCTTAAAACTCAGGCTTCTTTGAAGAATAATGGAGGATTTAAGAGTCAACTAAGATGTGGATAAAGAAGAGGGCATGGTCGTGGACAAGAAAGGAGAGGACATGCTCATGAACATGAAGAAAGATGAAATGGTAATAATGCTTCAAACAATGAAGAAAGAAGTTATTCATTATTAAGAATCCGTGGAAGAGTAAGAGGAAGATGGTTCTTTTCAAAACGAAAGAAAGTATGGAAAATCTAAAGTTGAATGTTACAATTGCCATAAGCTTGGTCATTTCTCTAGGGAATGTTGGTTTAATGACGTGGAGAAAAAAAAAACTAATCTTATTAATAAAGAAGAAGACCAAACCTTGTTGCTAACCCTAAAAGGTGAAGATAAGGATGCTAATTGTTCATGGTACTTAGACAATGATGCACAATCACATGTGTGGATACAAAGAGAAGTTTGTGGAACTTAAAGAGAATGTGAATGGAAATATGTCTTTTGTATTTTAAATTGAAACAATATTTTATTATGTGCCTAAATTAAAAAGAAGACGAGATTGTGGATGAACAATATTTTATTATGAACTAAATTGTGGATGCTAATTGTTCATGGTACTTAGGCCAACTTCTTGAAAGAAGACGAGATTCTCATGAAAGATAAATATTTTTGGCTTAAAGATCAAAATGAAAATTTCATTGTTATGGTGTTTATGTCAAAAAATAGAATGTTTATCTTGAATATAAAACCTATTGAACCAGAGTGTTTAATGGTGAGCATGTAAGATAAAACATGGTGTTAACCAATGAGGTTTGTATACTTAAACATTAGTTTCCTTTAAAATTTGGGAGAAAAGGAGATGATAAAAGGGATGCATACAATCAATAGTCCAAATCAATTGTGTGAAGAATGTATTCTTGGAAAGCATGCAAGGAAAAACTTTCCAAAAGTAGCTACCTCAATCGAAGCTAAGCTTTTTCAACTTGTACATACCAACATATGTGGTCTAATTAATCCACCGTCAGTTGGTAAAAATAAATATTTATTACTCTTCAGTGACGATTTCAGTAGAAAGATGTAAGTGTTCTTAAAACAAAAGTTAGAAGTTTTTTATGCTTTCAAGAATTTCAGGCTCTTGTTGAAAAAGAAAATGGTTTTAAAATCAAATCTTAGATTTGTTCGAGGGGAAGAATTCACTTAAAGGGATTTCAATGAATTTTGTGCAACTCATGAAATTCATCGTCCATTAAGTGTTTCTAGATCGTCGCAACAAAATTGAGTAATCAAAAGAAAGAACAGATTCATTCTTAACATGGCCATAAGCATGTTAAAAGCTAAACATATGCCCAAAGAGTTTTGGGCTAAAGTTGTTTCTTATTGAGTCTAGTTTGTCTGATCGATCTTCAACTTTCAATCTCAATATCAAACTCCTCAAGAAGTTTGGTTTAGAGTGAAAAGAAGCCGGTGTTAATCATTTGTATGTCTTTGGGAGTATAACTTACACCTATGTACTGAAACAAGAAAAATCCCACCTTAATAACTGAAGTGCCAAATATGTTTCTGTTGGCTATGATGCTCAATCTAAAGGCTATAAATTATACAATCCAAGGTAAGTCATGATGTTGAATTTTATGAAGAAGTTACATGATATTGGGATGCTCAAGAAGAAAAGATTTATGATTTTCTTTCTATTCTTGAAGAAGAGGGAGCAGATCAAGAAATTGCAATTCAAAATGTCACTCCTCCACATTCCCCCTCCATTAGCTACATCTCATGCCAAAAAAGAAAGTACAAGTGAAAGGCTAAGGAAGACAAGAGACATATGTGACATTTATGAAAGGTATGTGGAAATCACTTGTAATCTGAAAGAATTATAATCCCTTCAAATAAACTGTGAGCAACTGCATTTTAAGGAAGTTGTGAAGAATAAAAGGTGGAGACGTGTCAGAGAGGAAAAGATCCATTTAATATAAAAGAATGATACTTTGGAACTAACAACTCTTCCCAAAAGACATAAAGTTATTGGTGTAAAACACGTGTACAAAGGTAAGAATAATGCTAGTGTAATGGTGGAAAAATACAAATCTATGACTTATAAAATGCTATATATTTGTACAAGTACTAACAAAGAGTCTAGTATTTCATGATTGAAGCAAACATATAGACTCAGAGGTATTATTTCATAAGATAACGTATTTTTAGAAAGGAAGTGAATATCAAGTATGTCAAGACTCAAGATCAAGTCAAATATATTCGCCACGTTACAAAAGTTTGAAGAGTTTCCAAGACTAAGAACAAATATTGATGTGCAGAAGAAAATTTCAAAATGAAAAAGAGAAATAATATTGTAATTTGAAAATAAAAAGTCTATAATGCTTTTTGAACTTCCTTAAGGAAGGTCTAAATATTCTAGAAAATTTATAATTATGAAAATTGTAAAAAATTCTATAGTGAAACTTTAATTAGAGAAACTCTCATAAGAGAGTCTAAATGTCTCCATTAGTACCTATAAATACTCTCTCTATTGTACAATTCTCTGTTTTTTCTTTAAGAATGTATTATCTATGTTCATTCTTGATGAAAAGACCATAGATATTCCAATTAAGAATAAAATTTCTAGATTTATCTGAAAGTGAGAAGAACACTTAATTAGGTAAAAAAAAAAAGTTTATTTTTTAAATGACTCTAAAATACAAACATGAGTTATCTGTTAAACGAATCTCTCAACTACACGATAATTATTCCTCTCTATATATATTATTCTTCAAAATACCACTTTGAAGAGAAGAGAAAAAATTCATGATATGTAAAAAATTAAATTAACTTTCTTTATGTATATATATAATAAAATTGATAGGAAATCTAAAAAAGAAAAAAACTAAAACCATTAAGATTACATATCTCCTCAGATTCCTTGGAATATCAATTGCATAAATCAATTTCAATTTATAGCTAGGTTTTCATTTGGTTTAACATAAAGAGGGACAAATGGTTACGATCTTGTATACACAATCATATTCTTTGTAATCTCTGTCCAACTATATCTAAATAAACTTAACTGCTCGCAATCTAATTTTAATTTTGAAATGATATAAGATAGAATTTAAATAAATACTTCTAATTGTACCTCAGAAAAATTAAATACCCAAGATTATTGCTGCTGATTACTTCCTATTTCAAAGAGACACTAAGATTTCCGAGAATTCGCGTAGAGGTAGATGTAGTTGATGAGAGAGGAGTTCACGAAGAAAGATGTCGAAGATTCTGATGATTCTTTTTAGTTCTTTAGGGTTTTGGTCCAGTGAAATCAGCTCACTAAAATGAAACAAGGAAAAGGAATATTTAATGATATGTTTACTTGCACTACATTTTTTTTTAATTTCAATATTTATTATTTCATTATTATTATTATTATTTTGAGATGTAATTGTAATAAATACTATTTTTTTATCAGAAAAATAAATATATTAATAAATACTACTAATTATACTTCATAGAATTAAATTATAGAAATTATCTCTATTTTAATTAAACTTTGAATAACTCTAATATTTATAATTGTCTTTTTATAATGATTGAATAAGATATAAAATTATTAAGTTTATTAATTTTTATAAAAAAGCATTTAAAAATAATATATAAAACCATTTTAATTTATTAAAAGTATAAAAAAATATTTTATATTAATACATAGCATCATAATTTATATTTTAAAAAATTGATAATTTATATTTTAAATAATATTAGCTTTAAAGAATTTTAATCATAGTATAATTATAAATGTTCAAATATTTATTATTAATTTTATTTATAGACATTTACCTACATTTCATATACTAAAATCTAAATTGTAAAGTTGTTGCAATTAAGATTTTTTTTTCATAAACAAATAAATAAACAGATAAATAAATATATATATATATATATATATATATATAAATTTAAAATATAATTTGTGCAAATTTGTTCCCAATTCAACAATTAAGAACACTGAACAACCACCTACTCAATCAAACTCACAACTTTATACAACATTAGAACTTGTAAGGTCTGGTGTCCACAGTATTCTTGTTAGAGTCTTGTTTTGATAAACATTTGCATTATATATCCTACTGTTAATAATTTTGTAGATTAAATATGCTCCAACCTTATTGTGCTATATAGGATGAGTAAGATTCATTCTCATACAACTAACCTCTTATATGTAAGTATTAGTATATCCACACTGCTTGTCATCTCTTCCCTCCAACTTCTTAGCTATTTCAGTCCATTTTTTTATCATCAATCTTATCAGTTTTCTGCAGTTATATGAAATAAGATTCAACACAATGATTTTCACAAGAATTTATCAAACTAAAAATTAGATAAGAATTCAAGCAGTGTAAATCTGAGTCTTATAGGGAACATAAATGAAAAACTCTACCACAATGAAGAAGGAAAAAATTCAATATATTACTTTGAAGATAACTGAAATAAAGATTACAATGTGCTCAAAAGTTTCAAGGCTATATTTAAATTCAATCTGTACTTACAAAACTATCACAGAATTGGAAATCTGGGATGACTTCGGTCGTAATGAAATGTGGATGGACAAGGAATTGGTACCAATGAAAAATCTAGGATCTTGAACAGATGATGCAGGAAACTGAATTGGTAGTGCTAAGCAGAACAGTATAGGTTGAGAGTAGTAGCAGCAAATGCTTTTAGTATCATGTGGAAAATTAAAGCATCGGATGAAGAATTTGCAAGTCATATGTTTTTTGTCTGTCATGCTGTCTGCTCTGTGTAGAATCAATGTCTCAGAGGTGGGTAGATATGAACTTGTCCTTCACAATCAGTTGGAGAATAATCTTATACAATTTCACATGCCATGAGATGCTAACAAAAGGAAGTATGTGTCAATAATTCACAATGAACAAATACACATCCATTTTCATGTCCTATATTTTGTATGTGTAAAAGTAGTATCCATGCTACACAATGATATCGTAGATATTTTCAACATAAATGGTTACATAGAAAAATCAACGACAGGCGGTGAAAAGAGTGTTGATCAACATAGATATATTCATCTAGTACGAGAAAGTAGATATTAATAAATGATTGATGACTATCCGATCAGAATGAAACCCTATATCCAATAAACTTGAATCTTTATAACGGATACAGGAACATGGAATACACTGAGGCATGCATATAAGAAATTACACACACGTAATGCAGCCGTTGGGTGTAATTTCATTGAGATAAGATTATATATGAAAAGGGTTATGGAAACCATGAAGATAGAAGCTCAATTGCAGATGCAGTTTCACTAGGCTATGCAGAAACACAATGCCCTGAAGCAATTGGTTTCATGTGGTCCACTAGTTAATGTCATTTTACATAAATTTCAGTTAATTCTCAATTATGTGTCATTTATTGTATAACTTTTTACATTTTTCTTTCTTGTTTTAGAATATTTTAACAGCCATAGTATATTATGAATAAGAGGATAACTCTGAGATATGGTTAGAAACAACCTTTCACAAACTATGATTAAGAAGGGATAAATAGGTCTCTATTCTTCGAAACCTATTGGATTGTCTTTCTTCTTAGCTATAAGGTTATGAAGGATGCATTATAATCATTAGGAATACTCCCAAATTGTTGAAAATAGTTTAATGCTTCTATTACATCATATTTTACCAGTGTTTCTTTTTTATGAAATTAAAATTGAACCCATCAGATTTAGGATTCTTTCTGCCACATTGCATCATTAATTTCTATTTTCTCAATATAACTAAATCTGTTAGTGAAGGGAACTCAACAATAGGAGATATCAAGAGGACCTAACAATTAAAAGTCTAATTATCTTTGCTTTGAAGTGGATTTTTTCAATAGTTCTATTTGCATAAATTATGGAAAGAGGAGGTGGTAACATATTTATGATAATATTTAATTGTGTTAGATTAGGACACCTTTAATTGCTATAAAAAGAGAATATCAACTTTTACTTTATCTATATTGAGATGTTCTATGGGTAACAAATTTGAATTAACTTGTCATAAATTATGTTTATATATAATTAAAAGAAAAAAAACAACTAAGAGCAATTTTACAGCATGTATGGTAGAAGGTGAGGGATATATCGAAGTATATTGTTCGATTTAGCTTATTATTTTAGCTTATTATTTTTAGGTTTAATCATTCAGGTGTCCCTATTTTTGGTAAGAATTTCAATTTGATCCTTTTCTTTCTTCGCGTCTAACTTGAGTCTTATTTTTGTGAAAATTGCAACAATTCGACCACAGTCGTTAAATTGAGTCCAACGGCGTTAGTCTGTGGTTGACTTGTCACGTTGGACTTTTACCACTCCTGCCACGTCAGCATCTCCTTCAACCCTTCTCCAAATAGAAACCCTAATTCCCAAACCCTAGCTACCATGCGCCGTTATCGCCATTTTCGCCAAAAGTCGTCCCCTCAACCTTCGCCGTGAACCTCCATGGCCATCGCAAGCCTTCTATCACTCTCGTCCTTCGTCAAACGCAAGCTTCTTCATCCGGCAACCATGACAGCCCTACCATGCATCACTCTCGCCACTACGGCTCTGCTGCACTCGAAATGCAAGCCGCCGTGACTTGTCCTCCATTATCACCATCTTCGCAAGCTCTACGACCAATCAGACTCGCATCGAACATCAACAAAATCGAAACCAGAGAATTGCGAATCAGGAAATCTCGTAAGCGCCACCCAAACACCATCGTGCCATCAGCGACAAGCTCCTCCATTCGCGTTACCATTGACTCGCACCATACCATTCAGGTTGTCGTCATCTCGCAAGCTTCCTTGTCGTTGCCATCCAAGCTTCGCTCATCATAAATGCGAACCTGTAATTACCAAATTCCAAAAACCCAGCAGAAATCCAAAATCAGAGGAAACGCTTCGCACCACCACATTCTCAAAAGCCTCCTCCATCACGAATTAGGGTTTCTCGAGAAGGGTTGAAGAAGATGCTAACGTGGCAGAGAAGTCCAGCGTGTCATGTTAACTACATACTAACATTGTTAGGCTTAATTTAATGGCAGAGTCGAATTGTTGCAATTTTCACAAAAATAGGAACCAATTGAGATGCCAATAAAAAAAAGGACTAGAGATTCTCCCCGAAAATAAGGACCTCTTGAATTATTAAATCTTATTTTTATGAGAATGT
This sequence comes from Vigna mungo, assembly GCA_036885675.1. Classification (NCBI taxonomy): domain Eukaryota; kingdom Viridiplantae; phylum Streptophyta; class Magnoliopsida; order Fabales; family Fabaceae; genus Vigna; species Vigna mungo. The sequence goes on from CP144690.1 coordinate 5,514,419, forward strand.
TTTATTCCGGTACAATATAAACAATGTCTTGACTAATATATATAAAACCAAATTCAATTACTATATTTTTATTTTTAAGGTTAATTATTGATAAAATGTCTTACTCTAATTTATTTAATTATGAATAAATTTTCATACTCTTATAAATATGTTTCTAATGATATATTTGTACATGAAATTAAAATTTATTTTCATTTTGAATTTTGATATATTTTAATTTTTAAACTTTAAAATGAATAAATATAGTTTTTTAATATAATGATGTTAAATTTATTTTAAATACTGAATGACACTCTTGACTCACATTTAAGTTGAAATGTGTTGGTATAAATTGTTCAAACACTAATATAAAACATAGTTTAAAAAATATATAATACAATTATATTAGAAAAATTATATTTATTTATTTTTAAAATTTGAAACTTAAACCATATCAAATTTGAAACTTAAACCATATCAAATTTGTGATAGAAATAAATATATATTAAATGTGTGTGGTGAGAACTGTTAAGACTACTTAATTCGAGATTATTTTGATTTTTTTCTACTTAAAACTACAAAAGTACACATATGTTACTAATTAATTTCACATCTAAACTAATATGTAAATTGTAACACATCGAATCATTACATAATTCTTAAAAGATCTTGTGGAACTTTCATGATCATCATCAACTTAACATAAAAAAAATAAAATCAATTATTACTTAGTTATGATAGAGGAATATAACATAATTTTTTTTAAATCACAATACTTTGATTAAGCGATTATGATGTTTTACTTAAATTAAAACAATTATAAATTAAAGTCTAAAAAGTTGATATAAAATTTAGTGATATGAAAATGAGTTGAAAGTAGTGAGCCAATTTAGACTACTATGAATTTGAATCGAGTTTGTTTGAAAAAAAAAATAAAATTTCAATAAAAGTTAATTTTGAATCCCACATTTAAGAATGCAGTTCGTTCAGATTGAATCTATGGTGAGTCAATTGGCTCGTCAACTCACTTAATTATTAATTTATGTTTCAATATTATTAATTAACACTATTTTCTATTGTATTATAAAAGGGAAAAAAAGAAGAAAATGTTTCAAGAAAGCAAAATATTGTGTATTTATTCCTTCAAAACTCTAATCTTATAGATTGACAAGTGACACAAAAATGATCAAATGTAAAATACTTATTTATTTTGTTTTTATACTTGATTTTGGATCCTATTTGAAGTTTAAAATGATTTTAGATTGTATTGCATTTTTTATTCATTTTGCATTGTGTATAAAGTTTAAAATTTTGGACTTAAATTTATTTAGATTTAGATTATATTTTTTTAATTGAAAAAAAAACGTAAAATTGAGTAAATCCATAATTTTAACCCGTCAACATGTAGTGACTAGACTAAATTTGAATTTTATTGACTCGACCAAATGTCCAATCTATCATCGACCGAATTAAATAACTCATTTTAACATCATGTTAATATAAGTAATTTTAACAATGTATATCATATCACTTAAAATTAGCTCCTGTGCCCAAACTATAATCTAATTAATTACATGTATATTTTAGCTGTTGTTGCTTGAATTTAAATCTAATTCCACCTGTGATTAAATATTAAAACAAACGTTCATGCTTGAATTTAAAAAGAATATATATTTTGAGAAGTTGTGATTTATGCATACATAATTTAGAACACAATTTGAAATGGTATGTCGTTAACAATTATTTGAAAATTTTGAAAACACGGGGTAGTATTTAAGGGAGGATTGACATAGAAAAAAAAATTCTGTATGGTACTGTAATAAGAAGTCATTAGTTATTCTACCAGAATTAGGAATGGTTCCAATTCAACTAGGGCTTCTTGTTCTGTTTGGAATATGAACGGCTGCGATTTTCCCCAGTATCCTCTTTTGGCACCTTATCTTTTTTCTCCCTCATATAGGGATTCCATGCTGCAATGGGAGTGAAATCAGCTGGGTTTCTGTTCGTCCCACAGAACCTTTCGGAGATATTGTTGTTCAGGGACACTAGAGTTGCACGAATACCACCACGGTGTTGTGTTGGAGTTTCTTCTTCTTGATCAAGCCAGCCACATGCAGAAGGGCCATTCAAGTTCCCAGCAAAGATTGCTGCGGCATGTGATTTTTCCATCTTAGTCTTTGAACATTCTTCAGGATCAATGCCTTCTGCGGCAACATTCAAGTCAATGGATATTCCAAGACCAATGTTTCCATTTAGCATATATTCGTCAGTATGGTGAGCGTAATGCGGAAGGTTCAGATCAAAATCCATTCCCTTCAACTGCTTAATCTGTGGGTCAGGCTCAGGTTCTACATTTACCATATTAATCTGAGATATTTGCAACAAGGCGTCTAAAGCCTCCAGTTCATTGTGCTCCCTCGTGGCCTCATCAGTTTCCTGCAAGAAGATGGTCACAACTTTCATTTCTTTGGCACTGCTGTGCTCTGTAATGAAAATCTCATAAGTAACAATAGCAGTTTGTATCTGATGCAATAAACTTCTAAACTTGTCATAGAGATTCATAAAGAGCATTACAATGGGTAAACTATTTTCTATACTGATAAGGTTTCTAATAACAGAGAGTAACAGCAAACATATAATAGGAGCCTCTTTAAGAAGATTGATTACGCATCAAAATATAATTTTATTTGAAAAATATGACATAATAGTGTCAAAAGAAAAATATGTTATATATGATAAAGAATGACAAGAGAATTGTCTAATGTCTCACTCATTTTGAATCTTAAATAAAATCTCTTCTTTATTAACCAAATGATTTAGAAAAACTATTATCTACGTTTCAAAGAAACAAATGCATGTGATAATATAATTTGTAGTTAAGTTATTATTTAAAATTCTGTTTTACATTTAAATTGTTTTAGTTTTTTATTCGATAAATGTAGGTTATGTGGATTGTACCTCTAGGGACAATAGATGTTAAAGTTTAGCTAAGGTAACCATCCAAGTTTCACGCATGGTGTGGAGTGTTTTTGCTTCTACAAATTTATTTGAATTCTTGTAGTCCATCTTTACAATTTGTGAATAAGAAGCATCACTTCAATTTCAAGAAAATCTTATTTACCTGCTTGAGTTAACAATATGGTATCTGAGTTTTATAACAGGGGCTAAACTAAAAAATCATGAGTTGATTGATACATCGAAGTTCTTAAATCAAACACTAGGTAGAAAGTGAGTGAAACAATAGTCGTGTGTTTTTCTTTTTGAAAAGTCATTCAGAAAAAAATGGCTGCTCAACAAAGTATGGATAACCTGCAATTATATTATCACATTCATTTAAAAATCAAAGTAATGGAGAAGTAGAAACTTAAGGATTTAAAGATAAAAAATTATCTCTATCAAGTAATAGATAGAGAAATTCTCAATTATGAAACATCCAAAAATATATGGGATTCTATGAAGTAGAAGTTCCAAGGTTCAACATGAGTCAAACATGTTCAATGACAAGCCTTGCTCAAAGAGTTCGAAATATTGAAGATGAAGGAGGGAGAATATGTGAATTCTTATTTTACCAAAACTTGAAGATTGCCAAAAGTATGAAAGCTATTCAAGAAAGAATGCAAGAGAATGACATAACTACAAAAGTCTTGTGATCTATGACAATCCAATTCAATTTTGTGGTGTTCTTAATTGAAGATCAAATAACTTAAATACTATGACAATAGACGAATTACAAAGTAGTCTATTAGTTCATGAACAAAGAATGACACTTCCAACAACTGGAGAATAAGTTATGCAAACCCTAATAGATGAGAAAGGTGGAAGAGGAAGAGGGAGAGGAAGAAGTAGAGGTGGAATTTAAGGTACAGGAAGAGGAAGAAGACAAGCACTCAACAAGGTTGAAGTTGAATGCTTCAAGTGCCACAAATTTCGACATTTTCAATATGAATGTCCCTTGTAGGAAAAGAGGGCACATTATGTTGAAACAGAGGATAAAGAGGAACAAGAGGAAAAGGTCTTGCTAATGACCTCAATAGAATGTCAAGAAAGAAAGAAATATGAATGGTTCTTAGACTTAGGATGTAGTAAACACACAAGTGGTAACAAAGAGTGGTTCTCAACACTAGGAACAAAGTAAAACTGGAAAATGATAACCACATAACTGTGATAGGGAAAGGAAGTGTTCAGATGATGGTGAATGGAATTATACATGTCATTATACATGTATACTACATTCCAAAACTCAAGAACAACCTATGGAGTATATGGAAACTACAAGAAAAGGGTTTAAGCATCACAATTCAAAACAATAAATGCAATATTGTTCACTCAGAGAAAAGACTAATTATGGAGTTACATATGAGTGCGAACAGGATGTTTTCCCTAACAACAATCATGAAATGTGAATCAACCATTTGTTTTCATACAAATGAAAAAGACAACTCCTAACTCTTGCATAATAGACTAGGACATTTAAGCTATGGCGGCTTAAAAAATCGTGCCATTAAGCAAATAGTGACAGGATTATCAATGATTAAAACCCCTAAGGAACTTGTGCACACTGTTTGGTTGGAAAACAACACAAAAATTCAATATAAAAAAAATGCATGTGAAGAGCATCTAAACGACTATAGGTGGTTCATCCATTCAGCCAACATCTAGCAGGAATAAGAGATATATCTTAAGTTTTATTGATGATTTGTCATGAAAAACCTGGGTGTATTTCTAAAGAGAAAATTTTGGAACTCTTTCTCTTTTAAAGATTTGAAAACTTTTATGGAAAAGAAAGCATCATTTGCTTAAGAACGGATAAATTTTCCTCAAAAATATTTGAAAATTTTTGTGATGCCTATACTCCCCAATAGAATGGAGTTGCTGAAAGAAATAATTGAACCATCATAAATATGGTTCGTTCAATGTTGATTAGAAGGTAAGTTCCAAAGATTTTATGGCCATAAGCAACCAAGTGGTGTGTCCAGATTCTGAATAGAAGTCCTATGACAATAGTGCATGATCAAATCCCTAGAAGCATGGAATGGAGTGAAGCCACCTATAAGCTATTTTTGGGTCTTTAGTTGTTTATCTCATGTTCACGAACCAAATCAGTAGAGAATCAAGTTAGATGACAAAAAGAAGCCATGTGTTTTATTTGGAGTCAGTGATAAGTATAAGGCATAAAGACTATTTGATCCTATCAACAAAAAAATTATCAGTAAAGATGTCATTTTTAAGGAATATAAGAGTTGGAACTAGGAGCATAATAAAGCAGCAGATCAACGTAACACTTTTGAAAAAGATGAGCACGAAAAAAGCACTGAAAATAAATGTAAAGATTTTTCAGAAAATTAGGAGCAGCAAATATTCACATAATGTTGGAATAGATGGCTAAAATGAATCTCAAACTATAGTACCTAAGATTCAAATTAAAGGGAGGGCAAGAAGGCATAGAAGAAAACCTATATGAATGGCTGATTATGAAACAGGAGAAAGTGTTGTGATTATAACTAAAACTGATCCAGTAATAGTTGAAGAAGCCCTTAAAAGTAAGAAGTGGAGAGATGTAGTGGTGAAAGAGATGGAAGCAATAGAAAAAAATCAAACATGGGAGTTTATTGATGCATGGTAGGAGTAAAACCTATTAGAGTAAAATGGGAACTCAAGAAAACTTAGAGAAAATGGATAAATTTATAAATGTAAAGCAAGATTAGTAGCAAAATGTTATGAGAAACACTGTGGAGTGGATTATACATAAGTGTTTGCACAAATTACCAAACTAGACGCCATTTAATCATACTCTCAATGGTTGCTTATAATGGCTAGATCATATTTCAATTAGATGTGAAAAGTGAATTTCTACATGGAGAGCTTAGGGAAGAAATTTATATACAACAGCTAGTTGCATTTGTCAAGAAAGGAGAAGAAGAGAAAGTATACGAACTGAAAAAGGCACTCTATGGACTCAAATAAGCACCAAGGGCATGGTACAACAAAATAAAAGATTACTTTATAAAATTGGTTTTGAAATATGTTTTTATGAACATACATTGTTTACAAAATCAGCACAAGGGAGGTAAAATTTTAATTGTTAGTCTATATGTGGATGATTTAATTTACACTGGAAATGATAGAGATGTGTAATGATTTTAAAACTTTCATGATGTCAAAATTTGATATGACTGAATTAGGGAAGATGAGGTATTTCCTTGGGAATGGAAATTTGTAAAATGAATATGGAATTTTCATGTGTCAAAGGAAGTATGCCAATGAAGTCTTATCCAGGTTTGGCATGTTGGAATGTAATGCAGTGAAAAATCCAATTGTTTCAAGAACCAAATTATCCAGAAATGATGTAGGTACTAAAGTATATATCACTTTGTTCAAGCAAGTAGTTGGAAGTCTCATGTATTTAACCGCAACCTGACCAAATTTGATGTATAGCTTAATTAACGTATTTATGGCCCAGCCTACGGAGACACAGTAGTCTATAGTCAAACGAATCCTAAGATATTTGAAAGGAACCGCAGAATTGGGAATTTTCTACAAGAAGGAAGAAGATGCAATTAATGGCTTATACAGATGATGATTTTGTTAGAGACATAGATGACAGGAAGAGTACATTAGATTTTGTATTATCTCTAAGAATTGAAGTTGTTTCATGGTCTTCTAAGAAGATACTAATATTAACTCTTTCTACAACAGAATCAAAGTATATAGTTGTTACATCATGTGCATGCCAATGCATTTAGATTAAGAAAATATTGAAGACTATTGGTTTTAACAAATAGAAACATATTCAGGTTTTATGTGATAGTAGTTAAGTCATTAAACCATTTGAAAATACAATATTTCATTGTAGAAGCAAACATATTGATGTTAAATTCTATTTCTTAAGAAATTTTGTTAGAGAAGGAAGAATCAAGTTAGACTATTGCAACATTCATAATCAAGTAGTTGATATAATGATTAAGCCACTAAAAATAGAGTAATTTCTGAAGTTTAGAATTGTGTTAAATATGATTGAAGCATCATAAACAAACTAGATTCTTTTTTACACATTTAGTTTAAGGAAGAGATTGTTAATAGTTAAATTATTTAATATTTTGTTAACTCCTTATTTTTAGGTAACCATTCAAGTTTCACACATAGGGTGAACAGTGTATTTGTTTTTACACAGATTTCTTTAAATTACTCTAGTTTATTTTTACAACTTGTGAATAAAAAGTATAAGTTCACTTTCAAGAAAATCTTATTTACCTGCTGAGTCAAGAAATATAAGAAAACTGTTGAGTTAACAAATATAAGGTAAGAGACTTAAGATATAATAGAGAAAAAAAAAAGTTTGTTTGTATAGGATTTAATTATAGTACTGACATTATCATGAACGTGGAATTAATCTCATATATTATACCTTGAGAAAAAAAGGCTTTTATGTTACTTACTTCAATAGCAGCTCCTTTTCCTTCTGTAGAAAGAGCACTTGTTAAAGGAGATCTTCGTTCTCCAGTAGAATCAGTTTCACCTCCTGAGCCTTCTTGAACAGGCCTTAGCAAAGCTTGTGGTGAACTATTTGAAGAAAGATGAAGTCTCTCTTCCAATCCTTCTTCATTTGATACTTGATTTCCAACCCTTTGGATGAAATCAGTTAATGGTGCATCTTCTTCTTCATCTACAACTAGCTTCCTCTTTCTTCCTTTCCGACCATTTTTTTCCAACTTCTTTCTGTCTTCTTCACCAACCACCTTATCCATCACAGTTTTTTGTCTCTGTGAGTCTGCAGACTTGTTGGAAGGATTTTGAAATGCTGGTCTTCCTTCAGCTACTGCTTCATCATCTTCTCTAAGTATTTCCCTAAGTAAGCGCACCCTTTTAAATTTCTTGGAAGATTTCTTTTGATGAAGATCCTGAATTTCATTTTCATTTTCTCCATTCTTGTCACTACTCCCTGCATGAAAATTATCTGCAGGAGCTTGCTCTTAAAATATAAAAAGAATCACTCTTATTCAAGTGATGATTTTGAAATTACCTGTTATTTCATTGATTGAAACCTGATCACAGTTCCTTTCTTCTTCATTTATCGACATACCATCACTTTCACTGTCACCACTATCGCCAGTCAAGTCAATGAGTTCGTTAATATCAATATTTTTTCTTGCAGGAACACTTTTACGTGTCACAGTTTCTTGAGTTTCCTCACAGCATGTCCTTTGGTCACTTTGATCATTCATGTTAAACTCATTTTCTCCGAGACATACATTACAACTCCATGATCGAAACCTTCGAACAACTAATGGAGAAAGTGATGGTCGTGTCTCATATCCATTTACTGGAAACAATAGACATAGGTTCAAATTTTTTTGACGCATTTCAGCAACGTAGCCCCTTCATTTGTAATAAAGAAGTGTTACAAATATGAACCTGACACGAGAATCATAGTTGTTCTTGTACAAAAAATCATAACCCTGTCCAAGGCATTCTTAATCTAATAGCTACAAATGTTTTGGTGGAATTTTTTCCACAAATACTACCCCGTTTAAACATTTTGGAAATTCAAAATACTGCATGAAATTATCTCTAAAGGTTTATTCAGCATACTTCTATCATATCTCTGCTTTAAATAATTATATAAATATTGTGTTTTTCAGGTCCAAAATAAATTTATATTTCAACTATATCTACTCATGATTTCTTCATGAACTTCAAAATGCTATAATTTTATGTCTTCAAATTCTCCAATATATGTATATATAGATCAATTACGCCTAAAATAATTTAAAGAGAAACTCTTATTTTTGTTTTTATTTTTTGAGATATAATGATTGTAATTAGTTACTTATTTAAACTATTAAATTTGAAGGATACTAATCTTAAAGAAAGAATTAATATACTTTTTCAAAATTGTTTTAGAAGCAATTTTATTCCTTAGATTTATAAAATATAGTATGAAAATAAAAACAGTAAGAGTTATGAGCTCAATTCTTCTAATAACATTTGATATATACAAGATTGATTTGAAAGATTTAAAAGAAAGAGAAATTGATAAAAAAAAATACATTTATCTAATAAATTTTGATCTTCCACAACTAAACGTATATGAAAAAAAGCAAAGAGTTACCGTAAAGAGAAATGGTTACACGATGGACTTGCTCCTTTATTCATTTTAGAGGTACAGGAAAAATTTGTATAGAGTTTCTTAGGTTCCATGAGGTTGATGATAACTATGTGTTCCTCCTGAAAACTACAAGCAAAACACAGTAATTATAAATCAAATTGAAATTGTAAAATAGAAATATTAAAAACGAATAAAGAGTTCTAAAAAACAAGTTAAGTTACCCTAACTAAGCAATTGATACAAAGTTTATTTATGTATAAGAAAGACACAATAATATAAACCTAATATAATTAAAATGGATATTTCAGTCAAAATCAAGTCAAATTTAAGCTATTATGTATATCACCTATATTCATCATTGAGTGGGGAAAACAATAGATATTGAATTGAAGATGAAATTTCTGGATTTAACTCCAAAGTGATGAGAAATCACTTAATTACGTAGCTGATGAGGCAGTTGTAGATGAATAGAGAAGAGTTCACCGAAGAAGATATGATGGTTCTCTCTGAATTGTTAGGGTTTTCTTTGAATAGAATCAGCTCATTGAAAAAGAATAAGAAGGAGAAGCTGTAATGGCATGGTTGCGTGCTAGTGTTAAATAAGGTCTTCTTAAATTTTATATTTTCTCCTTTATAATAATTATTATGTCTTCTTCTTCATAACATGTAATTAAAATTATAATACTACTGATTATACTTCGTGAAAATTAAATTATTGAAATTAATTTTATGTATATGAATTATTGTTATTATGTTTTTTTACTATTGTCATAATAGAATTGTGGCTGGACAACAAACACTAAAAGATTTATAAAATTGTCACTAATATGTTTTACGAAAAAATATTGTGAAAACCGTATATATAAATATTAATCTATAAAATTAGAATTTTGTAGTTCAGAAATTGATGATAGACAAGGAACATATTAACATCTTACATTCATAAAAAAATAAGACCATCTATAATTAATTGAATATATTATTCATACTTTTAAAACATTCGTCTTCTTATGCTAAAAGTGGTAAAGAGTATTTTAAAATGAAATAATTTTTATTGTTATTATAAAATTATGATATAAGATAAATGTTAATATTATATATATTTTTTATTTTACTCAACAAGAATTGTCTGTGCTCTTGGGTATCTTCATGTTTAATGAAAAATTATTCATAAATTTTTAAGTCGTTATTATTTCATTAAATTACAAGTAGTGGTTGCTGGAGCTTATATATGGGTAAGGGAGCCTTAGTCCTTCCAAATTTCTTTATATATATATATATATATATATATATATATAAAGTAAAATTATTTTTTTAATTTTAATATATTTCATATATTTAATACTTTCAAAAGAATTGTCTATTAAAAAAATTCCTAAAATATTTTTTTGATCTATTACTTCACAGCACTTTCAACTCTTAAAAATTTATATATCTCAGAAAAAAATTAATAAAGGTATGCACCTAAGTCTATTTAGTATATTTATGCTTTTTAATTATCACTATCACTATTATTATTTATTTATCATCATCATCATTATTATTATTATTATCATCATTATAATTATTATTATTGTTATTATTATTATTATTTAAGAGAGACACAAACTTAGATTTGAAGACTATGTTTCGCTTCAACGTGCATTCTTAAATCCAAAATTAAAGGATCTGACACCTAATTAATTCATTATGTGTGTTAAAAATTGAATATATTATTTTTAATTAAGATAGATATCTTATGAGAATATTATTATTATTCATTAAAAAGATAAATATGAGTTTGGTCTTGAAGTAATTCGAAAAATTAAAAATAAATGTTTGCTCAAAACTTTGATATTGGTACGTGACAAACAGAATTTTAAAATTTCTGAATATTTTAAAAAATTAAAATAGTTGTGTGACCTAACGCTTACTTTTAAGAATTAATTAAAATATATAAGTCATTTTTTTCACTTACAAGACCAATCAAAAATAAAAATCTTCATTTTTTTTTCACTTCCATTACACTGATTTAGACAAATGATTTTTTTTTTACGTCGTTTAAAACCAACAAAGAAACTTTCTTAAAGAAAGTGAACTTGATATATAATATTTTTTTTATGGGTAAGAATTGTAAGTTATATTCTTTAATGTTGATTGTAAGAGAAGGTTCATTGATAATAGTGTTCTCCCTTAATTAATTAAGAATTTTATCATGGTTGTTTTTACTGTTTACTAAATTTGAATCATTTGAATAATATTTTCTTTTTTATTCCAAAAAACCTAAAAATCTTATTTGGATATTTAATTATTTATTATTCAAAATATTTCTCTGATTTTCGTTCTCTAATTCAAATGATTAATTTAGCAAGTATATGTCAATCCAATACTTAGACATCTATTTTCTATTTGCGACAAAGTGGTACTTGTCAAATAGTGACCAATCGCATCAACACATATGAACTATAGCACTTGGTCAAATAATTCTTTGTATAATACTAATATATTTATAACTTTATTATTTTTGTGGGTAATTAATCAAAAGATAAAAATAACACAACATATACATTTTGTGAAAATAGTATTAAAAATTCTGAAACCGTTCTTTTTTAAAAGAGAAATTATCACATTTTTTAAATAAAAAAGTATTCAAATATTTATTTTATTAAATAAATAAATAAATTATTTATTAAAGAGTAAAGTTACCGAATTAAAAGATGAGACAAAGAAAATTACTATGTATCCTTCTTATATAATTGTGTAGAGTATAAAAGACTACAAATAACATGATATATAAAATAAATAAATTCTTGCATCCGGTCAAAACAGAAAAAGAAAAAAAAAATAAAAATAAAAATAATATACATACATACATACATATATATATATATATATATATATATATATATATATATATATATATATATATATATATATATTATAATTACACTAAAAGAGCATTAAAAATATCAGTTTTAACTTATTTTAAACTAGCAAACTTTAATTTGATATGAAGAAAATTATCTATGCGAGAAAAGGTTAATTATTCGTACTATATATGTAAATAAAAAAGAATATAATTAAGTGTTTATAATAATAACGTAATAATATTTTACCATCATTATAATTATTTATTTTAAAATATATTTTTCATTAAAATTATTTTAATTTAGAAAATTGGTAATTGAAAAGTTAATGAGTAAAATTGGTAAATTAATTGTTTTAATTTAAAAAAAAATTGAGCACTTAGTAGAGGGTAAAACTAAAAGACTACATATATAAAAGGAAAATCTCTTTTATATATATAATAACAATAATAACAACATACAGATAGCAAGTGTATTTAATTATTTTATGATCATAAAATTATTATAAATTTAAATAAATACTTTATATAACTTTATTGTAAATATTTTTATTTATTTTGTGGGTAGTTTTATAATTAAAAAATAATTAAATTTAAAAAAAAAGCATAAATTTACAAAAAAAAAGAAGTTAGTTAAAGAGCAAAATTAAGAAAATAATTATTTTAATTTTTTTTTAAAGAATGAAATCAAAAAATAAATATAAAGACACTAAAATGGAGAATTTCTATATATATATATATATATATATATATATATATATATATATATATATATATATATATATATATATATATATATATATATATGTATGTATGTATGTATGTATGTATGTATGTATAAATATTGATAAAAAAATTATAAAAATAAATATGAATATTTTTTTTATTTTATTGTAAATGAATTTTATTTATTTTATAAGTAATTTGTCTATTATATATAATTATTTTAGTCAAAAAATAATTAAACTAAAAAAATTGAAATATGTACGACAAGAAAATAAATATCCTTTATATAATTGTATAGTTTATCATTTTTATTATTTATTTTAAAATATAATGTTCACTAGTTAAGGTTTTACATCCGTCAACGGATAACCATTTAACGTTCCATTAAATTTACATAAAGAAGCAGTTAAAGGTTGGCACAAAACGAAGGAAGTTTTATAACAATTAAAATCATTAATTTTTGTGAGAATAAAATTTAAAATTTACATATTTGACAAAGCATAAATATATTTAACTCTAGTTTAAATATTTACAGTTTACGAGAATATATTTAAATTATTTATTGTTTGTAATTAAAATTTAACTTTAGAAACTACCTTTTACAGACTTGTATAGAAAAAAAAAAATCTCAATATACATATATAGATTATTTAAAAAACATGATTTTCATCAAAAGCAAAAAATAAAAAATAAAAAAATCTACCTAACTCTTTCCCAGTTATTTTCTACTTGTGATATTCAAAATTGATGATATGATAGCAAACTACAGGTGTCTAGCTAGAAAGTTGATACAAGTAATAATCACCTTAATTTCTTAGCCTACTAATTGAAAATGAAGGAAACTTAACTTAAAGGTCAAGAACAATTAGGTTTTTAATTAATTCTGCATAAGCTTTAATTAATTTACTCTACGTGTCAATTAATAGAGAGATCCTACTTCTCCTATATATATAATATGCATTTTCATTCATTTTTTTCATCCTTCATTACCAAACATATCTCATTTTTAATAATTTTCTATTGAAGATGAATTTGAAGATGAAGACATCATTAATAATTCCAGCCATGGTGGCCATGTTTCTTTTCATCTCCTTAGATGTCACAGCAACTTATTTGAAAGAAGGTCAGTTATACTATTCTCATGTCATGAGCCTTTTAAAGCAAGTGAGTATTAATAAATTAATTAAAAAAATAAAAAATATAATAAATTTATTTTGGTTATAAACTTCGTATAATATCTATATAATTTGTTTTAGTATATATAATTCTTCTTTTAAATTTTTAACACAAAGATGGAAATTTTTTGTTCACATAACATAATATATGATTCAACCTTTTTCTTAACTTTAATCTTAATGTCTTTATCTCTCTCTTTTTTTCATCCTCATATGCTATCAATCACATTAATATTTTTCTTTCAACCAAGCTCTGAATTTTACCCCTTAAACTTGTAAGCATTCTCGATTTGATAATTGAAATTAATAAAACGAAAAAAATAATTCCTTAAGTTATATATCATTAATAAGTTTAGTCATTAAAATGACAATACTGATCACTGAAATGGATAAAATAACGAGATAATTCGAAAAAGTATAAACTATCCATCAATTTACTTCTTAGATTGAAAATAATAAGTTAAATTTTCTCTAATATTTAAAGTTTAGATGCACATAAATCATTTCTAATTCACTAATTTTATATATATATATATATATATATATATATATATATATATATATATATTAGAAATATAATTATACAATTGCTTTTTTTTTATTACTACACTTTGAAAAGACAAATTAATCAATAAGCTATCATTTCCGAAACATTAACAATCATTTTTTTTATTCCAGAATAAATTTAAATATACTAAACAATAAAATTGATTGATGATGAACAATACCAACAATAGTCAACAATTCATTAATTTCAAACACCTACATTTTTTATTACTAATTCCATTCAATGATTTATTCTTTTATTTGTCTTTCTTCGCAAAATGAAATGACCATTTTCTTTGAAAAATTCGTCTCAATTTTAGATTATCATATCTAATAAATATTCATATTCTTCTTATATCTATTATTTTATGTTCTATTTTTTATTAGAAATTTCACTTAAACAAATATAAAGTCGTGAAATTTCACGATTTGGTTTTGTAAGATTAAATCGTGTTTAAAGTTGATATCTTAATATGTTGCATAATCATTTAGAGTTCATTATAAAGAAGTTTGTGGTTTATTAATATTTACTATGGAACTATTTATAAATATTATAAATATATAACTTTACATTAAAAATGTATATTGTAAAGTTGAGTTAAACTAATACTTTCCTTATTAAAAATTTTCTTTATAAATACAAAATTTTATTATTTTAGTGACTATATCAATGTAAAACTTATAACCCAAATACAATATCAAAATACCATTTGCTTAATCTCAATATATATGATTCATGTATTTATTATAAATATGTTTGCAGATAAGGTTATTGGAGCCCCAAATAAAGTGGGTGATGCCAAATTCATTGTTATTGGTCGTCGTGGTGGTAATGGAATTGCATTACAAGGTTCTGATCATATTTTACCTAGTCGCGACTTACCTCGTTCTCGCCATCTTGATCGTGACTTACCTAGTATTAATTTCCTTGGTCGTCATGGTGCTAGTGGATCTGCATTACAAGGCTCTGGTAATAGTTTACCTAATCGTGACTTTTTTATTTCTAGTTCTGCTAGTCGTGACTTTTTTATTCCTAGTTCTGCTAGTCATGACTTACTTCATCCTGACTATCTTGGCCGTGACTTACCTAGTCCTGGATTCCTTAGTCGTCGTGGTGGTAGTGGAACTACATTACAAGGCTCTAGTAATAGTTTACCTAATCGTGACTATTTTAGTTCTAGTTTCCCTAGTCACGACTTATCTCGTCCTGGTCATCTTAGTCGTGATTTATCCAGTCCAACCTTTCCTAGTCGTGGTTTTTCTAATCATGAGTTACCTAATATTGGTTTTCCTAGTTATGGCATCTCCCGTGAGTTTCCTGATTCACATTTCCCTAACCCAAGTTTTCCTAAAAGTGATTATCCTGGTGAGAATTTTCCTAGTGAAGGCTTATAAGCCCAAGAGTCTTGCCGCTATAAATATTGTTACGAGAATAAAAAAGGTTGATTATTATAGAAATAATCACACACTTAAGTAATGTACTTCTATCACCTTAATAAACAAATATTTTATGAATAAAGAGATCTCTTATGTTGAAAGAGGCTTGTGTTTTCTCCCACCTTTCTTACTACTACAGATATTTCTCAAGTAGGATTGCCAGTGTTCAAATATTGGTGCTTCATGATAATGGCAATCATTGTATTATTATGGAACTCTCAAAGATTTTTAGACACCAATATGACTAAGTGTGTCCTACCACCGTGGGAAATAGAGGAAAAGCTGCAGTTGGGCTTGGGCATGTGGCTCAATGGTGTTCGGCCCATTATATAACTTTTGTAATGGATTGTAATATTGAGAGGTGGTATCAATTACTAAGACGCATGTTTTATAATATTTTATTGGATGATTAAAGAAAAAAGTGTTCAATAATGTGCTTGTGTGATAAATTTGACAGTAAATTCATGTGTACAAATAGTTTGTCAGAAATAGTGTGCTTTACTCTTTCCTAAATCCGTTATTTTGGCCCAATTAATTGAGCTTGATTCAGCCCGCAAAGTTTGGGCCATAAATATTTACATGACAAAAATTTCACTCACACAAAAATGGATAACACCAATGTCTCCAAAAGTCTATAGACAAGAATCAATTCCATTGGCCATTTTTTTTTTTTAAAGTGAGTTTAAGAAAACATTTACTTTATACACACACAAAAAAAAAATGCTTCAAACTTTAACCATCCAAAGCATATTCTAATCTAAATGAACAACATTGATATAATTGTCATCATAATTTTTACCTACAAGTTTCAAAATTATAAATAAGAAAAAATTATATTTTTACAAGAAAAAAAAATCATAAATTCAAACATTAATAATATTTTAACATCTTCATCCAATAAGGATAAGAATTAAAAAGAAATATATTACTATTAAATGAAATTACGATGTTAAAATAGTATAGACAAGAAAAATTAATTTATCATAAACTAAAATGTACTTTATCGTTAAATGAAAATATTGTTACTTATTTTTGTATTAATTATAGCGATAAAAATACATCTTAGTATATTAGAGAAATGGTATAATGTGATACTAAATTAATTAATGTTTCAAATACATTTTACCTAGATAAATATCATGTTCATAATATTAATAAATTAAAAATAAAAATAGTTTATTAATGTAAAATTTTATAACACCTAAAAAAATATAAAAATATAAAAGTTTAGAATCATATATGTATTCTAAAATCAAGTTCACACACAACATTTAATTTCTATCAGAAACCAAATTATATTGCATTTAATTTCCAATCAATTTCTAAAACTATTCGCATGAATTCAAAACATTGTTTTACAAACTTTCCAATTTAACCATTTCATACCCATTTCTCATAATTAACTTATAATATTACTCATATAACAAAATTTTATATTCTATAGCTTTTGGACGATATTTAACCCTTTAAAGAACAAAGACAAAACTTCCTTCCAAAAATTTGAAATTTAAACATAAAGTAAATTATATTTCCTTTCAAGTTTCTTAAAAGTTTAAAGTAAATTATAGTTTTATTTGAGATTTCTTGAAAGATAAGGAAAATGAAGATTACGGGGATGATGAGTTAAAAATTTCAATAATTTTTTTTATGATTTTCAAAGTAAAATCTAAACAACCGATCAAAAAAAAAAAACCTAAGAAAATTGGGTATTGCTCGCTACACCTCTCCAAGTGGGTCCTGCACCTCCTCACTATTTTAATTTATTTCAAAAATATTCTATACCCTCCACTATTTTCTTTTATCCCAAAACACCCTACACCTCCCCATTATCCTTAACAATATTTCTCTTTCTCTCTACATTAATGGAGCATTTACATGGCTCATTAATGGAGCATTTACATGACTCAAATTTGAACTTCTGATATATTTTCTTAAATAAGTTTCATTCAATCTTATTTTTGTTGTTGAATATATTTTTTCTTTTCAAATTACTTAATAAATAGTAAAATTTTGTTCTAAATTTCTAGAAAAATGTTTATATATATGTGTGTGTTTTTTTTACATATAATATCTATAATTTTTAACATTATATTATGTTTTAACTCACCGACATGTTTGACTCAAATAACTTGAATAAAATATTTAATTTATTAGATAAATAATATAAAAATATTACTAAATACTTAAAATATATAAAAAAAAAGTTATTTGTTAAAGATTTAGAATTTATTTAGTTCTTTCGTCATTATAAAGTTAATATATAATAATAATAATATATCATTATTTACTATTAATATTATTATGTTTATTATTTTATATTTGCATCTAACTTTTAATTTTATAAAATGAAAATGGTATAAGCACTAATATTGAAGTTTTCTCTTAATTTTATATTTTGTAATATATCACAAATTTTGTATTGTTCTTAAGGGTAGAGTTCCCTGGATTTTTGTCCAACAACTCATGGTCATAATCATACAACCTTTTGTATTGTTCTTTGAAAGAGCCATCAATTTTCTCTGTTGCTATGTTTTTGGCCCTAGAGGCCATACACCTTGAAATACCAATGTTCCATTTCCTTTGAATTTTTTCCCTTATATCCACACCCTTAACTGTTGGATTTTCTCTAATAGTTTTCTGTATCTTGTTGCTCAACCACTTGACATAAATTAATTTAAGGTTGAACTCTCTGCTGCAAGTATGGTTGTCCACCATAGTTCTCAATTGCCAAGTTTTGACTGCCTTCATATAACCACAATATAACCTCCATGGGCATTGACCTTTTGCACCCACACACTTGAACCTCATTCTCTGTTTATCATTCTTAACAAACTTAATATTTCTTCCATTATCTAACGCATAAATTTTTATGTCATCCAAAATGTCTTGCTTTTCAGCAAAGTATGTCCCAACTTCCCACTTAAAGTCAACCATATTTTTTGGCAAAACAAATGTTGCAAAACTCCCATAACCCTGTACATCTGTATGCTCTTCATCACTTTCTACTCCACTAACTAGTTCTTCAGATTCCCGGTCATCATCTGACAAACCTCTATTATTCCCACCCTCCACATTAACATTAGAAATGCTGTCAGAATCACTGGAACATGGTCCACTACACTCATTTGACAAACTTTGGACTTCAACTTCCACATTTCCCTCCAAATCTGCATGTATATCATCATCCATATCACAACCAACATTGACATCAACAAGCCCCTCCAACCAGTCAGTATTTCCATCACCATTGCCACTCTCAGAGGACGAATTCCAACTTCCAATTTCCACATCTGCTTGAACTTCATTCTGTTCTGCACCTTCATCTTCACCATGACCACCAACTTTCTCAACTTGCACTTCTCCATCAACAACCTCTTCCTCCATAACAGCCTGAACTTGTACTTCTTCAACCATCTCTTGTTCTTCACAAACCTGATCTTTCAACACACCACCAACTTGTTCAACACCATGGACCTCTTCCTCCATAACAACCTCAACTTGTACTTGTTCACCCATCTCTTGTTCTTCACCCCCACCTCTTCCAACACACCACCAACTTGTTCAACACCATGGACATCTTCCTCCATAACAGTCTCAACTTCCACTTGTTCTTCATCATCATCAACACCCATCACCATATGTATGACTTCGGCTTCAGAAACAAGGTGTATCACAAACACATGCACCTCACCATTCAGCCTAGCTAAATTAACGCCATGCATGGCAGCAATGTCATCACACAAACACTCTAACTTATCATCCAACACTGAAGCCCCTCCTATAGAGTACCAGAGTTCTTTAAAGTCATGGTATCTCAAAGATTTGACTACACTAACAATCACGAAATAACTCCAAACATCTGGGTCAAACGTAAACCTAGATGTCTCCCCCCCTTCATACTTAAGCTTCCCATCATTAACTAATTTCCCTCCATGGTGAAACACAACCTCAAATTCCTCGTCCATGACGCAAAAACACTATATATAAGTATTTATACACCTATAATGTAATCACATAACGACAAAACATGTATTAAAACGCACTCAACAGAAACAAACCATAAACAAAACGCACTCACACAGAAACATAGAAAAATAACTTTAAACATGGGGGACCAAGGGGACCACAACATCGCAATATGAAATGGAACACAAGGACGGGACCACAACGCAATATAAATAATCAATACAAAAACAAACTTTTAATCACCTGGCCACTCAAGATTGCAGAGGATGAAGGTCCCACAACTCCCACGACCACGACAAAAACACACTCTGTCAAACCAACTTTTGACGAACCATAGAAGATCTCGGAACAACACGAACCATAAAAGATCTCGTAACAACCCAGACGACCTTTCGATTAAACCCTAAATTCCCCAAAATGAGACCCCAAATGGTGAAATGGACTGCACTTTCGAGGAACCCTAACAGAAGAAATTTATTCTTCCAATTTCTATAATAAACCTTAATTTGATTAAGTAAAAAGGTGTATCCCAATAAACTTTGCTTTTGTCAATTAAAAAAATTCAGTTATCCCATTTAAAAAAATTCAATTATCCACATGGACGTAAGCAACTGACATCTGCCTCCACGTCACACACAGACTTAACACTGTTACCCCCAATTTAATGGAAAGGACCTAATCGATGCAATTTTTGGATTTTTAGGATCCAATTGAGAAAACGAAAAAAAAAAAGACTAAATTGAGATTCCATGTAAAAATAGGGACTTGGTGAATGATTAAACCAAAATTTAATGCTTCTCGGTGAAATCATTAGCTGCCACGAAAAATAGATTTCATATACGTCAGATCTTGCACATATTTTTTGCAACACAAGAAAAAGTTTTTTTTTTTTTTTGGCTTATTTCTATTGTATAATGCATTCACATGTAGTTATTCCTTAGTGAATTGTAACATAAGCAAACTAAATTAACCTATTAATGACAATTCAAATGCTATTTGCATTTGAGCCAGGGAGTGTTTAATAGTTTTCTGCTTAACAATCAAACTCTAAAGGACGTTTAAGGGCATATAAAATAAAATAATTATATAAAAGTTGAGAAAAGGTAGAAATGCAAAAGACAAAAACCTTAATTCGGACTGAGAGTAGCAAAATGTTTACATCAATATTGGGGCTAGCATTTCTGAGAGCATTACCCAACTAAAACCAAAAACTTAATTAGGAAAGGCGAATGCTAATGCAATGTTGTAAAGAAATCTATGAACTAAATATTCCATGAATGTATGCAAACAGAGATCCAAAAGTTCTTCTCGGGTTCTAATTCCATGAATGGATTGTTGCATAAAACTTGCTTTTAGGAAATTGTTTCTTAACCTAAGAGAAGCAGATGAAGAAATTTCCCAAACAAACTACTAAAATACTACAATATCTGGCAACTTGTTTCTTTCTTTTACCACAATTATGTTTCTAAACCATAACATCACCAGACTTTTCTCTTCCCATCCTCTTACTCCCACTCGCCCTCACCTCACTCAAACCTTCATTTCACAAAAGTCAGAAATACTATTGTTTGCTTCAAACTCCTCAATTTATATTTTATTAAGTTAAATTTAATTAAAATTAACATTAATTTATATTTTACAATGTTAAATTTAATTAAAATTAAATTTTAATTTATATTTAATTTAATTTATATTATATTTTATATATTTTTTATAATTCTATTTAAATTTTATTTTAATAATTTATAAAAATATAATTTTTTTAAATATTTGCGAGTATATGCAGATATCCACGGGTATCCGCGGATTTTAAAATACCCGCAAATATTTTTTAAGCGGATATCTGTGCGGATCGGGTAGTGGATTTTTTTTTATCGGGTCGGATTGCGGGTAGGCACTATCCGTGTTCGGCTCGACCCGACCCGTCTAAAGGCAATAAAATAATAACTTTTCTGTCTTGTATGCAGACCATTTGACGTCTGATCCTGAAGAGCCGACGTCTATACCTTATTTGACATCGGAGACCCATTTAACCGATTTCTATAATGATGTTTTATTTACAAAACTGTCACCGATCATTTCTTACGTTTGATTTTCTTTCGTTAAGCTGCATAATTTTAAGATGATTTTATTATGTATAATTTTTTTCTTTTTGAAAAACTCTAATTCTTTTAGTTTAGTTATATGATTATCTGTATGCAATACATACTTATATGAATGATTATAATATAGTAGTTATATGATTTTTTTTCTTAGTGATTATCATATCTATAATGTTTTATTAAGTAATTTTTACCTTATAAATTTTACTTTTTTGAAAATTATTTCAAAAATAATTTGTAATTTTTTAAATTAAAAATTATGTGCATGGGACAAAACTTTTGTATTATATGTTAAAGTCGTCTGTAAGTACTACGCACGGGTTATCCCACCTCGTATAATAAATTAAACTAAAAGTGTGCCCATTCTCCAAATAGGTAAGAAAATAAGCCATAATTCATACCATGACAGATGGCCCAGTCTAATATCTTTACCCAATAGAAGTCGATTTATATATATATATATATATATATATATATATATATATATTTATTTATTTATTTATTTATATTTTGTATGATATAGTGTATGTTCTGATCGATAAATTAGCTAATAAGTTAGTGTTAACTATAAACATGATATATTAATCGAAATGTGTGTATTCATGAGCGTTTGGTGTATTCGTTACATTAATAGTAAAGCATACGAAATGGAGTTGTGAGTTTGCATCAGTACGAATATTAGTGTTATTAGGCCAATATCAATTTAAAATTAACTAAATATTTATAAATATGAGAATAAACTATAAAGATAAAGTTAAGTTAATTGAGTTAAGATACTTATAAATTAATTTCATTCAATAAAATTTTACTTGAGTGTCATAAACATATATAAATATTAAACACACACCCAATATATATAGAACATTTTTATATTTCCTCTGATATTTTTATTTTAACGTTTTCTTTCAACTGTTTTATTAACTAATTGAAATCTTAATTTTAAATTTATTGTTCCGAATTCAAAGATGCAGTTAGAATTAGAAATTCTGTGAAACATAAAAAAGTTGAATGACTCCGATATAAATTTTAAAATATATAATTTTACCCATTAAATTATATTCTCTATGGCCAAAGGTGATATTAATTATGGTATCAAACTAGCATGAGGTGGCTACTTATAGTTTTCATAACATAGCACACACACGTAGTCACTCACAGTAATTGCTGTACTTCAATTTCACACAGCCCACAACTTCTAAGCATTGAAAATGGAGTTGAAGAGGAAGTGGGGCTAGAAAGTTAAGAATTTGTACGTTATACGGCGCCAATTAAGAGGTTGCCAACTTCTTCCTCATCATCTCTTATAAAACAGTATGCATTTCCACTGATTTTCTCATCCTTTATTAGCAGATTATCCCGTTTGAGTATATGTATCATAGTTTATACCCTAGAAAGATGGGTTCGAAGACAAACATAGCGTTACTTATCCTAGGTCTGTTGGCCATGCTCATTTCGATTTCCCCAAAGGTGGCAATGGCAGCTAGGAATTTTGAAGAGGGTGAGTTATAAGACATATTTTAAAGCAAGACATATTCCAGTAAGAAAATAAGACGTATAAAAACTGTATAAAAATATTTTTTTCTCTTTTTTTAAAACAGTGTAGTTCCCTCTCATCTCATCCTCAGTCACATGTACCATTTTCTTTCCCTTCCCCTCCTATCAGTCTCTTCCCTCAAAAGTGTGTGTATATATTTGCGAAATTCATTTTTCTGTTTAACATGGTTAGTTGACTTAAGTTAGTGCTTGCAGGTAAACTTGTTGAAGAGAGAAATGAAGCGGGTGATGGCAGATTAGTAAATGATGTTAAAATCCCAGACATACGTAATATAGGTTTTGGTGGCATTACAGGCACTGTTGGTAGCATCCCAGGCATTCTCGGTGGCATCCCAGTTGTCGGTAGCATCCCAGGCATTCTCGGTGGCATTGTCGGTACCATCCCAGTCGGTGGCATCTCAGGTATCTTCCCAGGTATTAATGGTTTCCCAGGTAGCGGCGGTGGCATCCCAGGTTTCGGCAGTGGCATCCCAGGCATCGGCAGCGGAGGCATCCCAGGTATCAGTGGTGGCATCGGAGGCATCAGAGGTGGCATTCCAGGCATCGGTGGTGGCATTCCAGGCATCGGTGGTGGCTATCCAGGTCAAAGAGGATATAGAGGAGGATTTCGTTGCCCTTATGGCTGTTGTGTTTGGACTGATGGATATTGCACAAGTTGCTGCACAATCTGAGGATTTCACCCACAAATAAGATAAGACAGTGTAGTACTACTTTTCTTTTCTTTTTTTCTTTAGTCAGCCAAATAAATTTTATATAATGTGCAGTTCTACGTACTTCATATTCTATGTTTAAAATTTCTTGTTGTGTGTGAGAGGCATGATGGAGAAGAAGGAGGCTTGTGTTTTCCTCTAACCTTTCTTATCATATGGATATTTCACAATTAAAACCATGTTTAATAATTTGTAGTAGTGTTATAAGTTTTACCGCAGAATGAAATATCATGTATTTGTGACTTTACTTCTGTTCATCTATATATAAGTTTGAATTTTTTTCTACAATTATCATGTCATTATAATCATAGGTAATTCATATAATTATATTCTATTTAATCATAGAACATAGAACATTGCAAGCCAAAGCTTAATTGAACAAGTTGATTAATGTTGATTGAATAAGTTCATAACCTAACAAACCTTTTAATCTTTGTATATATAGATGCTCAGAAAATAAAAAGTAAGCCTCATTGTGTGACCTATAATATTTATTTTTACATTTTTTTAAATAAAATACAAAATAAACTTTTTCAGTACCTTTAAAAATTAAAATTATTGGGGGTGCAGATAACAGCTACTACTTTAACTTGTCGTAGTCGAGAGAAGATTCAAACCGAGATCATCTTGGATTGGGCAGCCGAAATGATCTGGGGTGTATTATAGTACATCCTTGACTTTCGGATTGATATAATTAAAATATGGTTAATAAATTTTTAAAATTTGAATGATTATAAGCATCAAGAATATAATGTTGGAGTTGGAACTTTAAGTTAATATTCTCTTATCAAAAAGTTTAAGAAATAATTTATCATAATCTAATAAAAAATTTAGTGATGAAATTGTAAAAATAAAAATAAAATAATTAAATCACAATTAAAAAATAAATTATTTTTTTCTATATTCATAAAAACTGAATATATAAAGCTCATAAAATGAAAAAGAAATATTAACTAATAAATTAATATTTCACTATTAAAGTGAGATAATTTGTTTTCGTTAGGAATAAAAAAGAACAAATGAAAAACTAAAACAAAAATAGTAAATTTGTGTGTAATTTTCTCTTCTTATTTTTTTCATAACAATAAGAAAACACGTAAAATGATATCGACAAATACAAAAAAATTTAAAAAAACAACTTAATAAATATTTTTAGTTTTTATTATATTTAATTTATGTTTCATTATTTATTAGTATCTTATAAAAGAATTCAAAGATATCTAATTTAATTTTAATCAATTCTCGATATATAATACATATAATATAAAATTTTAAAAAAAAGTTTTAAAAATTTTAAATATATAAAATTAAAAGTTTTCAAAAATAAAAATTGAGGTTGGTCGAGAGGGCATGACAACCATGGTCCTTAAAAAGACCTTGTGTATGAAATAATTATTTTATGTTTTTAGTTTATTAGGTTTAAGTGAAAATTAAAATTAGTTTCTTTTTAAAATTTTAAATTAATTTAATTCTTTAAAAATATATACATTTAGTTATTTTAATTAAATTTTATTAAATTTAATTAATGTTTCAAATATATTTTTAAATAACAATGTTATATATTGTAAATAAATTAAATATTATTATGAAATGCATTTAAAATTTTAAATAAATTTAATAAAAAAATAAAAATTCACACATTTTTATAATAAATCGAAAGAAATTGAGTTAAAATTTTGAAAATAAACTATTTCTAATTTTCATTTAAAAGTTAAAAGACCTTCTAATTTTATAAAACTAATATTTGGAGGTTTAAATTGAAATGAGTGGCTTTATCATATTTATGGTGACAAAGAAAATAGATCAAGTCAAGTATGCATAATTCATCACTTTAATAAAATCTGTTTCACTAGTTATTACCTGCATGTATTCGTAACTTGATATCTGTAAAAGTTTTTTTTTTTTTAAATAAATATTTAAATATAAATTTAAATAAAAATTGATTTATAAGTATAATTTAAATTAAATTACTTAATAAAATATTAAAATGAATAAATTTAATCTTTTTATAAAGTAAATTTAAATGAATTTTAATAATTATTTTTTTATAAAATAATCTCAATTTCATGTTTAAATAAAAAATAGAAATATATAAAATCAACTTTTTAACAATTATTCATTGATTAATATTTCTTTTATTAATAATTTTATTTTAATTAATTGAATTTAAAAAATATGTAAATAAAATTTATTAATAAGTATTAGTGGAAAGTAAATATTCTAGGATGGGTCAATATTATCCATCCAATTAACAAAGGGATAATTAAGTATATGTTATAGTTGTATATCCATGTATCCATCCATTAAAAATATCAATTTATTATTGGTTCTTAATTTTTTTAATCCCTATAATATTGCTTAATAAATTGGCATTTGTTCTCAGTTCCAACATGTCCAAGTTCATTTGACCTTTTTCATAGATCCAACAATTTTTTATTTAAAATTTCTTCTGGAAAAACTGGAGTAGATATGATAAATAAAGACTCCATCATTCTTTAGTAATTTTTTTTAATCTAAAAAGAATATAATAGGTATAGATTTTTAATCTCGCATATCTTTATTTTTCTTTAAAATACTCAATCAACTTCAAATTGATTTTTAGAAAAGATCATGCAACCCACATGCAACGAAAGAATAAAAAAATAATTATACGTTATTTGACATACTTTAGAAATAACTATGAAATTGTTGGAATATCGATATGTTCATTCCAGCTCTTTTATCATGAATCTAATTCACACACATACAAACATCAAACATCAAACATCAAACAATGAATGCTACATCCCAAAAATAAGAAGAACGGTTGAGTATGGTATCAGAAAAGCTATTTTTTTTTGGAGAAACCCAACTTATTATATAGGCTGAATTGGAAAGTTCGAAATTCATTGCAACTAAACAGAAAAATAAGAAAACAACCTTTGAAGTACTGCAAATTTCAAAGGATAGCAAAATACTCATAAATTAGGTTGCAATAAGTGGACAGAGAGTGAGAAAATTATGGCTATTTAGATATAATCGACCATGAAAATCGAGAGCATCAGTGACACGATAAATTTAAATTATTATGAACAAAATATAATCGGAAGTATAGCAAAAGTGCTTGTATATAAATGCAAAAAAAAATCTTACAAGATTCACTTACTAATAAAAATAAAATTGAGAGTGGAAGAAAGAAATTATAAGTTCAACTCTTCCATTAATATTATAATATTAATTAATATTTTGTTGATAAACAAAATCAATATTAATGAATTATGTAAGTACTAAAAATCTTGATGATAAAAACCAATTTAAAATCTAATTCATAATTAATTATAATTTATTAATAATAATCATTATTCAAAGATTTCCTTATAATATCATTTTATCAATAAGGGACACGGATAAGATTTGGTATATATTTGTTTTAAATTATCCAAATAATGTTTTTTCTATAAATTATATGCATTTTGCAATGTTATATCAACTTAAATATTTCAAAAAGAAATCACTTAAAATTATTATAGTAAGTAGTAACCTGATTTCATAAATTTTATAGTTGATTTCATTTTCTATCATGCATTTCTCATTTTTACATTGAAACAATATTAATGGTTTCAGAATGACATCACGGGAGGATGTATGAGAAAGAGTAATTAGACCCACTCAACAACTGTTTTAATAATATAAAAATATGTATTAGCATTATAAATTAAAAAATAATAATTAAATTATTAATATTTTAGAATTGTTATGTAAGTGTTTTT
Source organism: Vigna mungo (assembly GCA_036885675.1). Taxonomy (NCBI): domain Eukaryota; kingdom Viridiplantae; phylum Streptophyta; class Magnoliopsida; order Fabales; family Fabaceae; genus Vigna; species Vigna mungo. The sequence continues at coordinate 5,542,314 of CP144690.1, forward strand.
AAGTGAGAGTTGTCAATATATCATCCTCACGACCCATATATACCCATGTTAACTTTCCGTGTTAATCTCTGATGCTTGTAACGATGGCGATGCAAGCTTAAGTTTAGATATGCACTCGTTCCACATTTTACTATTTCATTACAGAATTACGTTCATACAAGCATAATGAATGCTTGCTACTTCAGAAAATTATGAAGAAAAAACGTTGAGTTGAATGTTGTACGAGAAGTGGAAATTTTGAGCTTGTTGGAGAAAACTGAATTTATTATTATTTAGACTACATTGTTGGCAAGATGATTGCTCAACATCAACAATCTCCCTCCTTCCTACTACTATATATACGGCCACTTCCTCACTAATTTTCAATTCAACATCTCATCACCGAACATTCATTTCTGAAAAATGGTTTCTCGGGAAACCTTACTCATCCTAGGCCTCTTGGCCATGGCTTCTCTCATACCCTCTCATGCGACTGCTAGGAACCTTGCTCAGACTCCCTCAATGTCCTCTTCAAAGGGTCAGTTCTGCATGCATTTTTGCTTTCAATAACTTTACTGAACTCATGATAAAACTTGTGTCATGTTCCCCAATCATAGTTACTCTGCTTTCATATGAAATATATATGTGATTCTGACAGTTGCTCATGTTCTTCCATGTATTTGTAACTGAACTTGTTATAGATAAAAACCACATCAATGGTATCAAAAATGAAGAAGACCATGGAGGTAATAGATCTAACAGTGGATCTGGTGATTATGGAGGTGACCATAAAGGTGATAAACCAGATGAAAGACATGGTGAAAATGGAGGAAACCATGGAAGTAATAGACCTAGCGGTGGACCCGGTGATTATGAAGGCGATCATGGAAGTGATAAACCAGGCAAAGAACATGGTGATTATGGAAGCAACCATGGAGGTAATACACCCGGCGGTGGACCTGGTGATTATGGAGGTGACCATGGAAGTGATAAACCCGGCAAAGAACATGGTGATTATGGAGGCGACCATGGAAATGATAAACCAGACAAAAAACATGGTGATTATGGAGGCAATCACAAAGGTGATAAACCGGGTGGAGGACCCAATGGTTATGGAGGCGACCATGGAGGTGATAAACCAGGCGGAGGACACGGTGATTATAGAGGCAACCATGGAGGTGATAAACCAGATGAAGGATCCAATCATCATGGACACGGCCATAGAGGTGATAAATCAGGCAAAAGACACAATGATTATGGAGGCAACCACGGAAGTTATAGACCTGGCAGTGGACCCGGTAACTATGGAGGCAATCATGGAGGTGATAAACCAGGCGGAGGACCAGGTGATTATAGAGGCAACCACGGAACTGATAAACCAGGCGGGGGATCCGGTGACTATGGAGGCAACCATGGAGGTGATAAACCAGGCGAAGGACACAATGATTATGGAGGCAACCATGGAGGTTATAGACCTGGGGATGGACCTAGTGATGGAGGCAACCATGGAGGTGATAAACCAGGCGGAGGACCAGGTGATTATGGAGGTGACCACGAAGGCAACCATGGAGGTGGTAAACCAGGGGGTGGACCTGGTGATTATGGAGGCGATCATAGAAATGATAAACCTGGAGGTGGTGGCGGAGTCGATGACCATGGAGGCAACCATGGAGGTAATAAACCAGGCAGTAGACCCGATGGAGGTGACCATCAAGGTGATAAACCTGGTGGTGGACCCGGTGATTACGGAGGCAACCATGGAGGTGATAAACCCGGTGGGGGCGAACTTGTTGATGGTTACAATGGTGAAGCTCCTTGATATTACAATGACAAGCCTAGTGTTAAATAGAATGGAAAGCCTTGTGGATTTGGCATTAAGAATTATCCGAAAGACCATAATTAGATAATTTATGAGCAAGTCATGTTAATTTCGAGAGAGTATGATGTTATTCTTGTATGAACACAAAGTAGTGGAATGTTATCCACCTAATAAAATATTATTTAACCTAAATAATATTATTTATTATATACTTCACTAGTGCAAGTAAGAAATACAACGAATGTTGATAATGGATATCGGTTACAATAAAATCATATTAAGACGAGGTAAAAAAGAAGTTCACTACTACAAAATTATCAATAAGAACAATCTCTTTTAAAGAGTGCTTACTTAATTAAATGCGTTGAATTAAAACAAGGAATGAAAAGATAGTACTTTATAAAAAAAAAAAGGAAATTAGGTCTAGAAAATTAGGATTAGGTTTTGAAATTAAAATTAGGAGTTGTTGGATTTTGAGTAAAGATTAGATAAAATGCATCACATTTGAGTTTTCACACAATCTATTTGCTAAACATTTTCTCCCATCTCCTCCAACGCATAATACTTTCTCCTATCTCCTTCCACGCAACACCATTTCTACTATATCATGTCCCTCCCACAACACTTTTGGAACGAGTGCAACGGACATTCTAGCTCTTTATTCAGAAAGTGAAGAAAATGGTTAGTTTAAGCTTAATTGAAAAGATAAATTCTACAATTAATTAATTTCCACAAATTTAAAATATTGTAGACTACTCAATCTTAACATTTAGTTTATATGTTGGAGCCTTCTTAGCTGAACGATGCTAAGAGAAACCTAATCACCAAGGGCTATTTTGATATTCACTTCATGCATAAAATGTTTATAAAAAAACATTTTGAAATCCTAAAAACATTTTTTACGTTGTTATGATCTTTTGTTCTTGTTTTATTTTTTAAAAAAAGAAAACACAGGGTGCATTTACCCTAGTGAAGTTCACCATTGGTTCTATACATAGAAAATCAACTTCAGTCTACAACTTTTCTTATCATGAATCTAAATTCACTCACATACAAACATCAACATCAAACAGTGAATGCTACATCCCAAAAATAATAAGAACGGTTGAATATGGTGTTAGAAATGCGAATTTTGTTGGAGAAACTTGAATTTAATATATAGGCTGAATTGACAAGTTGGAAGTTCATTGCAACTAAAAAAGAAAAAAGAAAACAACCTTTGAAGTATTGCAAATTTGAGAGGATGGTAAAATACAGAGGTTTCCAGATTTGGAAGGATAAAATCAGAAACTTGTTGAGGATACTCATAAATTAGGATGCTAAAGTACTTTAGATCAACATAAATGAACTTGCAAGATAGAGTGAGAAAATTATGGGTATTTAGACATCATCGAGCATAAAGATAAAAATTAAGAGCATTGGTGATAAGATAAATTTAAATTATTATAAAAACAAAATATAATCAGAAGAATAGCAAAAGTGTTTATACCACTACTAGAAAATTATTAAAAGTTAAAATTCGTTGATAAATTATTGACAGTTTATTGATAATAAAAATTCGTCAAAAAATTATTCATCAATAAATTTTATTGACAAAATTTCTGTTTCGTTGATAAACACAAAAAAATTGGTAAATACTGAAAAAATATTGATCCATAAATTTATCAATAATGTTCATCGATAATTATCAACAAAAATATTGTACAGTCTTTTTAATGTTTATGTTTAGGATGTTTGTTTGATAAACAGGAAATATAATCCAATGCACTCAAAACTGTTATGCCATTTATCAACGAAATTTATTGGTGGATAAATCAGTGAGTAATTTCGTATACTTTAATCATGTAAATAGTGATGAATATATTTCTTGGTAAATCTTACCAACAATATTTTTATTGATGAAATTTTGTAGTTTGTGATAGATATTGATTATTAATAAAATTAGTTTTTTTTCTATTTTTTTTCCAGTGAATTAATATTTGTTGGAAGGTGGTCTGATATCAAGACAAAATATTGAAAAAATATTACTGTATAAGTTTAACATGAGATTTTGTTACATCTAATAACATATGACGGGTGACGTTGAAAATTCTTTTTAAGTTAATTATTTAGAGAGATGTAATCTTACTTTTAAACACAATTTTTTTTTGTGTTTAAAATTTTGAGTTTAGTTCGATTACTACATTTTCTAAAATACAATTTGAGCCATACATATTCATATCAATAGTTTCGTCATGAACAATGTCTCTAGTCTTTTTTCTTTTTCTTTTTTTAATTTAGCTATGAACCTGTCTAGTTTGACTTTAAAAGCGACTTGTTAGCAGCATTTTATAGTGAAACGATTGTTTTTTCTTTTTGGAATTTATATTTTGAAACCTAAAACTATATGTTCGTCAACATTCCTACTTTTTTTTATCATAAAATGTCAAAAAAAAAATGGATATTATTTTTGTAAAATTCTTGTACACATTCTTAATGAAGGTTATTTCATGTTCAAAACTACAGGAATTGATGGTTTACAAACTTTATGATAAACATTTAATGAACTATTGAAAGTTTTGTTTGTATTCTTATAACTTATATAAAAAACTAAAGAAATTGAATTAAGTTTCGTTTATATTTATTAGTCAGTTAAAGAAACTCCAAGATGAAGCAAGTAGGCATTTTCAAGTTAACAACCCTCCTTATTAATATCAAATAATAAAAATGAATAAACACTCATATTTAAAAAAAAAAAAATTATTGCGCAACATATACCCATTTATTCAAGATTTACCCACCTTCAATGGAGAAATCTTTAATAGTATAACGGCAATAATATTTTGACTCACCCACTCACCTACTTACAGACTCAAAATAACAGTGTTTTGATTATATTTATTTTACTTTTAATTTAGAATTTTAAAATATATTATTATTTATTTGAATGAATTGTTCTGTGAGTGCTTTCTTTACCGTATATATGATAGGTTAATACCCTTTTATCATTCCATAACCATTTTAATTTAATGTTTTTATTTATATTTTAAATGAATGACTTAATTTAATATTTTATTATTACATAGAACTTTTAAATGGATGTACGAGAAACAAATGTGAGTTATCAAAAGTTAGCTTTTTCAATCAAAATATCCTACAATCAGCATCAAGCAATTACTGTTACTTCAGTTAATTACTCCTTTATTATGAAAGTTTAATGAAAAATATTTTTTTTTCATTAAATTAGAGTATGTTAACATAATGACAAATAATAATAAATCAATGAAAAAATAACATATGTATTATGTTAAAATATTGTAAAATAATTTGTGTGAAAAATATTTCTTTCTAAATTTAGTTAAGTCAGATATTGAGAGGTATAAGTGTTTCATTTTTAGTGTTGAGTTAAACTTAAATTTTAAGAGTTTTTAATAATTTTGTTTAAATTTTATTTTATTATTTTGTATCTAATAGTTATGCAGTTTTTTATTTTGAATTTGTTGATATTTTGTTTTTTGTTTTAATTTTTTTATTTGACTTAATATTCTATTTGTACATATGATATCTGAGTTCAATTAGACTGATATTACTTTCAATCCAAAATTTTAAGATAATAGATGAATGGATCTTCACCTTTATATAGTTTTATATTTTTTCATTTCTACCAACGTGAGACTTAGACTCACACTTGAGTCCTTGATAATTTTCCTCTCAAGGGTGAGCGTTCATTTTACATTGATATACTCTCCTCGAGTAGAAATATTTCTAACCACAAGTATCTTTTTTTATCATATTTACGAGACACCCTTAGTTAGAGTCCTTTCAAAAAAGACTTTTGATATAAGAACCATGTTATATTGCTATAAACCAGTCACCAAGAATAACTAGTGACTCTGATATCAACATTATCTCTTTCTTAACCTTTTCCTCATTCCTTTTCAACTATGGTATCAATCTTTTATCAAAACTTTTTACTCATCTTTTGGTTTACTGATGAAAAATTATTTTATAAGGAAACCTCATTGTCCTATGGCCTCTTGGCCTTGATTATTTCCGTACCTACAAACTTACCTGAGATATTTGGTATGTGTGTGCCTAAGCCCTAATATTCTACGATATTGGAAACTTTCTACTGCCATTTAGTTCTTGTTAATTTTTTAGCTTTCAGCATATAGCTCATGCATGCATGGTCTTTTTTAATAGATCGTGCTATAATTAACCAAATGTTTAAGAGTTTAGAGTACGTCATTATAATAATAAATAAATAATGAATTACTATATATATATATATATATATATCAAAATGTCGTAAAAAAATGTGTCAAAATACTTTCTTTTTCCTTAAATATTATCTACCTCGTCCACTTTGTCCTAGTGTTCTTCACGGTCAGTGACATGGATACATGAAACCAGAAACTCTTCCTAATAGCCACTCTTTCAAGTGTCATCTTCCAATTTTATTCTCTTTCTTTTACTGAAAGAAAGTTGGGATGATATGCCAGGTTTTTATCTTTATTTTAATTAATGAAAAGTGATATTTTAACATATAACTTTTTATATTTGGTATTATCTTTTTTTTCTTACTTTTTATTTATTTTTTAAAATATAAAATTTTATATTTTTATAATCATTTTACATTTGTACTAAGTTAAAAATATTATTTGATAAACATAATTTTTTTATATTTATTTAACAAAATATAAAAATAAAATGATAATAAAAGACTAAACTTTTTATATTTTTTTAAAAATAAAAATAAAAAAGTAATATTAAATAAATGTAAAAAATTTATGCGTTTTGTGACAAGAGGAAATGTTATACTTAATGAGGAAATATTATTAAAAGAAGAAAGTTTAAAACCTGACTTGGCAGAAGACACTGAATGTGAAAGTGGTTCTTAGTTAGAATATAACTTGAATTTTAATGTAGTTAAAGTTTCTAGAATATGATTGTTTCATAACATTTTTTTTTTTACAATATCTTAATATTATTTATGGGTGATATTGTAATTAGTTTATTTTTAAAATAATAGCATGTGTAAATGATGTTAAAATGTTCTCGTATCCATATCAACATTTTACTTGGTGTTGTTGAACCTGGGAGATGCGCAATGTAACAGTTTAGAATAGCAAGTTTTCATGGCAAAGTTAGAGAAGGCCTGAATGTGCGCGAAAAAGAGACAAAAATATTAATGATGCTATTCAGATGTGGTCCTGCTCACTAACTCGCATGCAATTTTTTATATTTTTCTTGCACTATATATAGGGTTTTCCCTGACCCTTCCTTTCATCCTTCTCAAGTATTGTTATGGTCAGTAACAAAATGAATCTCAAGCCTTTTATTCTGCTGTGTTATCTGTACGCGGTGGTTGTCATCGCTGCGGTTCTGGCTGATGATCCAACTCTAGAAGAGGGAAATGGTATGTCGCTCTCAAAGCTTTATTTTAGTATCGATAATGCACTTTATTTTTTCGTCAATATAGTACTCTATGTTTGTGATGCCATAAGATTAATCAAAGTTTAGAAGTGCATTCCTATTTGCAATTATTTGGTGCATGAAATGCATGTAAAATTGACGTGTATTTTTTTAAACCTTTGCTGGTGAAGCTTCAGGAATGAGTGGAATTGACGAAAAATTTACTGGAAGCGATGACGAGCAGGGACTCTGTGAGTATTTCCTTTCGTTTTCTTTTCCTTTTGTTTTTAGTCAGTTGGAATATTTGGTAATCATGACAATTTGAGGAAATAAACATGATATATTAATCCTAAACCTGGCGATTTTGCAGTTTTTAGCGGTAGGAAACTCGTGTCAAATTATGGTACCGATGATTGTAAAGGAAATGGAGAAAAAGGAGGTGGCGGATATGGTGGTGGTGGATCTGGCTGTGGCCAAGGAGGTGAACCAGGAGGTGGTGGTTGTAGTGATGGATGCCCAGGAAGAGGTGGTAGTGCTGGAGGTGGTGGAGGCGGAGGTGGAGGAGGTGGTGGCAGTGGAATAGGGGGAGGAGGTGGAGGAGGTGGGGGAGGTGGTGGAGGTGGAGGAGGTGGAGGAGGTGGAGGAGGTGGTGGAGGTGGGAGAGGTTGGGGAGGTGGTGGAGGTTGGGGAGGTGGGAGAGGTGGGAGAGGTTGGGGAGGTGGTGGAGGTTGGGGAGGTGGTGGAAGCCAAGGGGGAGGAAGTAGTGCCGGCGGTGGCAGTGGAAGAGGAGGTTGTGGAAACAATGGAGGAGGAGGCATTGCTGGTGGTGGTGAAGGAGGAAAAGGTGGCGGAGAAGGAGGAGGAGGATATTGAAAGAGTAATGAGATGCAGAATAAAGGAGAATGAGGTGTTGGTGCATATGAAACCAAAGTCCAGAGTTAGACAACTACTTAGTTCTTTCTCGAACTTAAATGTAGCTTTCAATGTGATAATTGGTTTCATTCTCCCCCATTCTTGTAATATTTTAACTTCATCTTGAATCAATATAATATATATTTATACAAGGAATCCATGCTATTATCTGTAACCTCCTACAACTTTTCACCTAAATTAAAACTAATATTTCTTCGAACATAAATTATACAAGAGGTTGTTGAAAGTTTTAAGGTTGCTCTTTGGTAACGTTGTGTTTATATGGATCATATCGTGTGATTAGAGAAGGAAAGAGGGAAGGAATGTGAGTTGTGCAGAATAACACATACTTTTGGATTAGTAGTTCCGTTATTTATTATCTGTCATTGGTGGCTTCTGATGATCAGCATTCTTCTTATTACCATTTAGGATGAAATATGGAAGAAAATGAAATTTGAAAATAGAGAAACTGAACTTGTTACCCACAGCTTAATATTGAGAAAAACTTAGTGATTATTTTGAATTATTCATACAAGAACGAGACTTTCTAGTTTCATTTTTCTTCATCCTTACGATTGTGCCAGTTATTTGTAATTGTAGCAATGTTATAATAAAGTCTCTTGCTGCAAGCTAACATCACTAACAAGTCTTGTTACAATATTTGCAGTGAATGATTTAGAATAGTTAGATCATAATATAATGTGTATGACTAGATAGATTGGTTGCGAAAGTTAAGATTTTCATAAAATTAATTCAATTTCATTTTAATAAAGCAAAGTTAGTTTTAGCGTTAAATAAATCAAACTTTAAAAAAAATTGCAAAAATTATTATTTTTAATCAATTACATTAATATAATAATCACTTCATGTTAATGCAAAACTAAAACTATGTTTTTTTCTGCGTTAATCAATTAATCTGAAAGATAATCAATTAGTCTAATAAAAACTAACACATTGTTCTTGTTTCTATATTAATTGATTAAGTAATTACATAATCAATTAAATAAGTTACATAATTAATTAATACGAACAATTGTCTTTTTTTTTTAAAAAAAATATCTATTTGAATAAGTTCTTTTCATAATAAACTCATGATAACTTGGAAAAACGTGTTTTGAGATATTTACAACATTCTTTGTTAATCTAAAAGTAATCAAAATTAAGTATTACTAAAAACTCTCTTACTTGACATTAACATGAAGTGAAAATATCTTTACAAATTAGATTATTTTTTTTCTTGTATTTTCTTTGTAATTATTTATTTTGTATTATTTTCACTTTCTTGGGGTGATATATAGGTTAAAATAATTCTGTATAGTTTTACTTTAGTTTATAAATCCTAAAGGTTTTTCAAAAAATTTTGTATATAAGTGTAGATAGAGAAAGATTATTTGACTGTGTAATATATATATATATATATATATATATATATATATATATATATATATATATATATATATATATATATATATATATATATATATATATATAATTGGAAATATATACATAATAATATAATATAAGTCAGATATATAATATACACAACATATACATAAGATTTATTTTAATAATAAATTAATTCAATATAAAAATTAATAATAAATTAGCGTTAAGTTAATCTTACTATAACATCCGTTTCTAAAAGTCAGTGATAACTAGGCTTCCATAATTTTCCTGTCCCTTGTTTATTACGTAAGACCCACCATAATTTTAAATTATTGTCAGATTTTTTATATTTGTGTGATTTTTTATCAACTTTAATCTATTATTTACTTGTATGGATTTTGCGAACCATATAGGCAATAAATCTAATTTTTTATCATCAAAATAAATATATTAAATAAAAAATTTAAGTTTTTTTAATCCACATACAAAATAATATATATATATATATATATATATATATATATATATAATAAAAGATAATTATACAACTCCTCTCCATGTTACATTGCTAAAAGTTGAAAATACATGACGAGTAACATATGTATATATATTCTTAGGATAATAGATAAGCCTAAGAACAATAGTTGACTTGTGAAAAGAAAATTTGTGTAGTGTGTCCATCATTACCTTGGTGACAACCTTTGAATCTATTGTAATTATAGTTGTCATCTAATGCATATCTCGTCTCGTGGTGGTCGAAAGAATGTTCTGTCTCACTGCAAGAGCTAACCTTGTCAATCACTCTTTACGTAATTTTTATTCTTATCATTTATTAAAAAATAATAGTGTTAGAAAGTTAATTTATCATTATATTTAAATACATTATTAATTTGTTAGAATTTTAATTTGTATATTTGAAATATAACTAGAATTTTAATATTTATTATTTAAAATTATTTATTATTACCTGCATATAAAGTGTTTGATTGAAAATCTCTATTTTGACTACGTTTATGTAAGTCGATGTAGAAACCTGTTCAAAATTTATGTAAGAGGTGTAGTACTAGTAGTAGTAAACTTATTTTTTATTTCTACCGTATACTTTCTTTCCATTTTTCAAATCTTATATATATACGTGACTGTAATTTAGCCTTTCAAGAGTAGAAGTCTCAGAAGAAGACAAAGTTGAATTCCCATGTAAAATTTTCAGATAAAGTTAAATTCAACGTATCACAATTTTCAGATAAAGATAAAGTTGAGGACTCCCCCAGAACTTGAAGAAGAACATTTGAGACATTGATCAATCAAAAATACAGCACGAATATCTATAATGTTTGTAGATTTCCTTAGTCACCTGCCACTTGCCATCTTGTGTTAGACTTGCTTACCTCAGTTTACACACTTGTCCCAGTTTAACCTTTTAGTGGCTCAGTCCGTGTTGATAAGGATCATTCAGTCTATTTTCTTCTGTCTTGAACCACGAGCTATCATTTACTTTCAGCTCTCTTTTATATTCTTCCATGATCACTATAAATAGCTATTCAGAAACTATATTCTTTGTATCTCACAGTAACTCTTAACCTAGTAGCAAACATGAATACCAAAACCACTTTCTTCTTTTGCTTCCTCTGCGTGTTGCTTCTCATCTCTGCTATGGCAACTCAGCCATCTAAACATGCTACAATGGGTAAGTATACTGCATCTCTTCCTTCCTCATATCACCAAGAACTACTGTTCTACCAATTAATATGCATGTTGCTTTCTTCTTATTCCCATTCCCATTTCAGTAAAGCAATTAAAATTAATTTTAATTATATGAATATACGGGTTGTTATAAATTATTTAGGTCTAATATTATTAAAGAAATTTGCTTTGCATTATATTTCGACTTTATCTCTCTTCTCCCTATATATAAATTTAATGATTAAAAAATTATACTTTGTTTTAGAAAATATTGATAGTAAAAGTTACACACTTTGCGAAATTAATTTGTTAAATATGAGATCTCTTTTTTAACTTTCACCATCTAAAATCTATAATGATAAGAAGCTGAAAATGAATATTATTGATACCACTAGAAGTGTATAAAAAAAAAAGGTACAACTATAAATAATACGTTATATGAAAAGATCATATTTTATTTAAATAAGATGCGTTATTTGAAAGCAATATTGATAGTCAAACTATTTATATTGTTTATAAAAAACTACTTAAATAGCATATAGTATATCATATTTATTTGAAAACACATTAAATAAATTTGTTATATTTAGACTGAAATGTTAAAAGTATTTGATTAAAAAATAAAAAGTCGTATTAAAGTACGCTTCGAAGTAGCTATGCTCGTAAGTATTATAGAAAAAGAAAAAAAAAATGAAACAATCGATATTATATATTAAAATATTTAAAAATGTTTGTATATGCGTGTGCATCAGAAGAATCCGAGACAAAAGCAGAATTAGATGACTGGGGAAGAGATGGAGGAGGACCCGGTGGAGGACCCGGTGGAGGACCCAGAGGAGGACCCGGTGGAGGACCCGGAGGAGGACCCAGAGGAGGACCCGGTGGAGGACCCGGTGGAGGACCCGGAGGAGGACCCAGAGGAGGACCCGGTGGAGGACCCGGTGGAGGACCCAGAGGAGGACCCGGTGGAGGACCCGGTGGAGGCCCCGGTGGAGGACCCAGAGGAGGCCCCGGTGGAGGACCCAGAGGAGGACCCGGTGGAGGCCCCGGAGGAGGACCCGGTGGAGGACCCGGAGAAGATTAGGGACACGGCGGAGGTTGCGGATGTGTGGTCAAATAGGCTGCAAATAACACGTGTAATCCATGTGATAACTACTATGTGAAATAAGAAAATAAGAAAATAAGAAATTAGAAGTAAAAGCATGGAATCTATCTGTGCTAGGGTTATCCCTCAATCATCATGCATGTACTTGAAGCACATCTTTTCAATATACCACCTTTTAAAATAATAATAAAATTAAAAAGAAAAAAAGAAAAAAGAAAAAAGAAAAAAAGAAAAAAGAGTAGCTTGTACGGAGTTTAAGTTCTTAGAAGTTACTACAATATTACTGTCTCCTCTCTTACCCATCTATACAGGCATCATTTAAAATAAATTCTTGCCTTTTATACAGTATTTTCTCCCTTTTATGAAATGTTAATGTTTTTCATTAAATATTTTAAATTTAAATTTTATTGACCAATAAATGTCTTAAAATCAATTAATTATTTTATTGGTATATATAAATACCATAAAAATGTCTTACATCAAAAGTAATAAATAAATGTCTTAAAAGCCATGGCAAGGCAAATATTTAATAAAATATTAGATTAAATGAATATTTGTATCACCACTTGTATCATTTAATATCTAATATCTCTCTTTTTTTATTATGTTAATATGATAATAATTTTTACAAATTAATGAATCAAACGCTTTAATATAAACGTCCCAATATTAACATATAATATAGATACAAGTAGTTTAATTTAAGACGTATGTATGATCAAATTTTTCACTTTATATTTAGTGTCCAATTATAAAAAAGATTTTTAAATGATTAAAACTTATTTTAAAAAATAAAAAAATACATGAGATCAAAATTAATATATCACCATACCTAAATAAATATTTCCATCAATTTTCTTTTTATATTGTTTTTAAGGAGTAAAATAACTACTTTGAAAGTTTCATCAATCATACACATTCAACATAAATAACAATAATCAAAACTGGTACTAATAAGTTTCTTACCGTTATATAACTCCTGATTTTAAATTTTGATTAAGAAACCATTATTTATTTTTGTTGATTTTTCTATAATTTTTCTTACTAAATTATATTAACGTAAAGATAGATGTATGGACTTCTCCGCCGCAACCCAAAACATGTGAAACTTGGGCTTCGCAAAGTTCATATTCTAAGGGTGTTTCATCCTACACCTCCAATCTCTCATCCTGCACCTCCAAAAATTACTATTTTAATCTTAATTAATATTAATTTAATATTTTCTCTTTCTTCATAAACTCATTCTGTACCTTTTTAACTTTTTCTCTTTCTTATTAAAGTCAATTTATATCCTTCTATTTTTTTTCTCTTATTAAAGTCATCCTACACCACTTTAATGATTTTAAAATCTATATAGTTTTTTTATAAATTTTTTAAATTTCATTTTGAGATTTAAAATTTAATAATAATTTAATTTAATTTAAAATTTTTATATCATGCATTATACATTTATATCTTAATAATTATTAAAGTATAATTTTTATTATTATAATAGTTATGTTAAAAAAATAAAAACAATTTATATCTTAATAATTATTAAAGTATAATTTTTATTATTATAATAGTTATGTTAAAAAAATAAAAACAAAAGTAACTAAAATAAAAGGAACAATAATAAATATTAAAAATAATTGTTTAAAAATATTATAAATAATAATTTTATTTTTTATAATCTCCACATATTTTAAAATCTGTATATAATTTTATTTATAATTTTTTTAATATTTATTATTACTACTTTTATTTTAGTTACTTTGTTTTTATTTTTTAACATAATTATTATAATAATAAAAGTTATACTTTAATAATTATTAAGATATAAACATGTATTAAATAATATTAAAATTTTAAATTAAATTAAATTATTATTAAATTTTAAATCTCGAAATGAAATTTTAAAAATTTATAAAAAAACTGTATAGATTTTAAAATTTATTAAAATGGTGTAGGATTACTTTAATAAAGGAAAAAAATTAGAAGGGTGTATGTTGACTTTAATAAAAAAGAGAAAAAAGTTAAAGAGGATGCAGAATGACTTTTGAAGAAAGAGAAAATATTAAATTAATATTGATTAAGGTTAAAATGGTAAAGTTTGGAGGTGCAGGATGAGAGCTTGGAGGTGTAGGATGAAACACCCTTTAATGTGCGGTCTAGGACATTTCCATCTTACACTATTTCAAATATGTAGTTTGAAACCTTAATTATTTTAGAGTAATTCTAAAATAGAAAGATGATTCAAATTTGATAGTAACAAACTTAAATACACTTCGGATATATTGTGATAAGAATGTGTTAGTATATTTTTATTATTTGAGATGAGAGAAAACGTATAGAAATTGATTTAGTAAAGCTTATATATACACAAAAAACACGTGAGCTTCCAACCCTAAATTTAGATAACAACATCTGTGCAATTGTTCATCAATCAAATGTTCTAATATTACAATATCTTTTTCCTTCATGCAGACCTATTAGTTGTCTCTCGAAAAAACATAAACTTTAAAAATACAATTATCCTTGTTAATCAATTCAAATATACAAATATCTCTTTCCTTCAATTCATTTTCCGTAAGAAACAGGCGAATACCAGCACCGAATCTATAACGAGCATTATTAAATAACATCCTTACTCTCCACGATCTTTCCCCACGCTGCAGCACCATGTACTCCTTCTTTTCAATAATGCCTTCTAGATCTGGTACGTTCTGCATAAGATATATTTTTATTGTAAGAGTTTGAATGTAGAGCAGAACCAAACACTAAATCAACATGTGTTTAAGATTTACCCACCATCCGATATTCCATGACATGAGAAGGTGTGATGACAATAGTGAAAAAGGGATTGCATGAAATGAAATTGCATGCTACTTCTCTTGCCCTGGTTTCATTTGGCTGGTTCAGAGATGAAGTTCTTGGAAGAGACCTCTCACCTTTGGAATACAATTCACAACGACATATTTTGTGAAGAATCTGAAATTTTGTGAGATGAAAAACATATAAAGATAACAAAGCAAACAAACAATGAATCCTTACCTCCTCCTATTTGTTCAGAGCTCTCTTCTTCGGGTGGATAGTCCATTTCTACTCCACTTTGCTTATATATTTACATTCATCTGATTTGTTCCTACGTATTCAAATAAAACAAGATCTCCGTGGTCCAAGGAATGATGTTCCCTAAATTCATTCCACCCCTCTTTCAGCCAAATCTCACCGTTTTCATTTTCCCAAATCATTTTCCATTGAGTTTGATTTGGAAGGTTCATGAAGAAAGGATTTGGGAGATCATCTCCATATTTGGCAGTAAACATATTTGGTATTTTCTGCAAAAGGAAATTGGTGATTAGTGGCTTATGATGCTCATAAATCTCTATTAGTATACATGTAAATATAAACCATAAGAATACTTACAACGGTTTGAAGATTCGTTCTAAGAATAACTTTAAAAAAGGAGTTCGGCAACATAGGAGCCCTCTGAGTCTCAGATGCCATGCGTATAGTTGGAGCCAAAAATGAAGAAATGTCACCGGTAAAGATGGTGATGGGTGGTTCTGATGGATTGTATATAAAAGAAGGAAAATGGTGCCTGTACAATCTGAAAGGCATTAAATTGTCATAAATGTGATGTGATTGGTAGATGATATTAATTGTTCTTGATCTCAAGTTCTTTTTCTATCAGCCATTTTTGTGTAAGCAAATATATTATACACTGCTTTGCTTTTTTAATTACCTTCCCTTAAAAAAGAAATACACCAGAGCAATACACCAGAGCAACAGGCCACGCCTTTGCCTTTGCTTTTAGAGTTTCTGTTTTTATGTCTTTGCTTACCTATTAAGGTTTCTAACGTGTAGAAACAACACTCAACAGAACCCTATTTAAAGGGATTCCAGTGCTCCTAATCTGATGATGAAAATACAAAAAATAAAGTTCACAGAACCACCATTCTATTAAAAGGCTCTGATAAAGCTCTTACCTTTCCTGTGCATTTCTTCTTCTTGCTGTATTCTTCTTTTTTTCTTCTTGCGAATCACTATCCACGCTAGCGTTCAGAATCTCCCATGGGTGTCGCCCTTTTTCTTCTCTCTCGTGAAGAATCCAGATGCTGCAATCCCTTTTTCTTGCGAATCACTATCCACGCTAGCGTTCAGAATCTCCCATGGGTGTCGCCCTTTTTCTTCTCTCTCGTGAAGAATCTCGATGCTGCAATCCCACCTAATCTCTACTGGGTGTTTCATCCTATACCTCCAAGCTCTCATCCTGCACCTCCAAACTTTACCATTTTAACCTTAATCAATATTAATTTAATATTTTCTCTTTCTTCAAAAGTCATTCTGCACCCCCTTTAACTTTTTTCTCTTTTTTATTAAAGTCAACATACACCCTTCTAATTTTTTTCCCTTATTAAAGTAATCCTACACCATTTTAATAAATTTTAAAATCTATACAGTTTTTTTATAAATTTTTAAAATTTCATTTCAAGATTTAAAATTTAATAATAATTTAATTTAATTTAAAATTTTAATATTATTTAATACATGTTTATATCTTAATAATTATTAAAGTATAATTTTTATTATTATAATAATTATGTTAAAAAATAAAAACAAAGTAACTAAAATAAAAGTAGTAATAATAAATATTAAAAAAATTATAAATAAAATTATATACAGATTTTAAAATATGTGGAGATTATAAAAAATAAAATTATTATTTATAATATTTTTAAACAATTACTTTTAATATTTATTATTGCTACTTTTATTTTAGTTACTTTTGTTTTTATTTTTTTAACATAACTATTATAATAATAAAAATTATACTTTAATAATTATTAAGATATAAATGTATAATGAATAATATAAAAATTTTAAATTGAATTAAATTATTATTAAATTTTAAATCTTAAAATGAAATTTAAAAAATTTATAAAAAAACTATATAGATTTTAAAATCTATTAAAGTGGTGTAGAATGACTTTAATAAAAGAAAAAAAAAATTAGAAGAATGTAGATTGACTTTAATAAGAAAGAGAAAAAGTTAAAGAGGTGCAGAATGACTTTATGAAGAAAGAGAAAATATTAAAATAATATTAATTAAGGTTAAAATGATAATTTTTAGAGGTGCAGGATGAGAGCTTGGAGGTGTAGAATGAAACACCCGTATTCTAAACGGATTCAATTTTACCAAGCCCAATCTCACGCACACATAGCGTGTATGAGTTTGGTGGGTTGATCACAAAAAATAAAACAAAAATAACTCAAAAATATAATTTAAAATGTAATTTCACCTATATTAAAAATATAACTACGATTTGTTAAATAAATAAAAAAATTCCAGAATAGGGACATAATTTTTATATTAACTTCGTCTGAAAAATATTTTTCTACGTTATGTTTAGTTAATCTATAAGTTTATTTTAAATAAAGTATTTATCACTATTCAACTAATGAATCATAAAGTACTTAAATCATATATTAAAAAAAATTGTCTTTTCATACATCATACATCTTATTTATTAACATTCTATATTATATTAATAGAGACTCAAAATGAGAGTCGATGTTAAGACTATGTATACAAGTTATGAAGGTATCTAAGTTTGATTTATTTTAGTCACATTATTAAAACAGTGAAGAATATTTATTATGATGTTTGGATTAAACTACAGCGGTCGGTCCAAGCTAACCAAAATAGTTGATTCCATGTAGTGCATTATTACTGGTAAGAGAATACTTCAAAAACAATTGAAAGCAACCATTGAAGGAGCGGAGGAACATTATCAAAAAGAGAAAAAGACAAAAGAACGGATGAAAAGCTATGCATGATCACGGATGACAGAGTACTGTGTGTGTATCTTTTTTCTAACTAGATAAATAAGAGAAAATTCTGCTCAAACTTAAACTAAATTATGAATTTTGCTTGAGATACCTTCATTTTTTTCTTAATTTATTTTGTTTTTTTATTATATTATATATATTAATTATTCGCGTAATATAGAATATGCAAATGGACACGAATTTATCTGATAAGAATCAGATACAGTGAAGAATGTGGTAGCTAAACCCTAATAAAGCTTGGAAGTGGAAACATGGGCCATGGCAGCAAGCAAGACGCAGATTTCCCAATGGAATGACCCCATTTGCCTCCTCTTTATCACAAACTACAGTGTTCACTGCTTCTAAATTTCTAATTTCAATTCCTTGATTTTCTCATCTTCACATGTTTTCTTGTTCCTTGTTCATAGTATCTGGCACCTCCCCATTGGATCACACCATTTTCAATCTAAACCAGCAATTATGATTCTCTTCCTATAGTCTCTGGGATAATCTCGATGTTTCTCACTCCTCACCAGAATAAAATAAAAAGTAGAATCTCTACTTTCTCTTTTGACAACACTATCAATTCGTATTTCACTTTGTTATGTATAGTTATATCTGAAACATTAACAAGATCTCATTCAATCTCACATCTAAAATTCTGAGCCACCAGTTCTTCACAAACATCTAAACATGGCAAGGTACCATGATCAGTACTACTACTTGTGGGAGTATTTGTCTTTCCCTCTTCACCTTGTGTTCTTCGTGTTCATCCTTTTCTTCGTGCTGGCATTCTCCTGGTACATAAACTACGAGTCCTTGTTCGAGGACTTGCTTGTGCAGGTGAAGATCTTTCTGGCTCTGGTTCCACTGCTGTTGCTGCTGGTCGTTCACTGCCTCTCGAGTGGAGCCTCGTTCCCGATACCGTTGCCAGAAGAGAGAGAGTCGCTCCACAGAGCTGGAGGGTCTCCATGGGGAGTGGCACTGTTGCTTCTCTTTGTCTTGTTCATGATGGCTTACCAATCTTCCTTCCACCAACGTTGGTTTCCTTTGGCTACAAGATGAGATGATAACTGTGTGTCACTGTTTCTGTCATGAGGTAACTAAAGCAGTAAAAGTTATTGTAACACACAGAACTTAGTCTGAGATCATTTTTCTCATATCAGTTAATTTTCCTGTTGGTATCCATAGTCCAGTGAGTTATATATGGCAAATTTTGAAGCAGCTTCATGCAAGGTTGTATGTATAAGATTATATGGGCTATGCTATTTTCTTATGATTTGTTTTATTCTAGATAAATTATTACTACATATAACTCCAACTTTAGTAGGGTTTTTTTCTTTTTCTTTTTTTTATCTTGTTGTGGATTAATGAAGGAGAGTTCACAGGATTCTTGCAGAAGAGTATGATGAAGTCCAAGAAATTAATACAGAAATCTAGAAAATGATGGAAAAGTGGGTGGCCTTGTATAAAGAAGAAAAAGAAAGAATTCACTCACTTTTCTAACTGATATAACATCTCATTCTTCACTTTAAATTTCGTTTCCCCTTTAAACGTTTACCAAAAAAAACTAGATTGCTAGTTGAAATATTCACTAGTAACTTCCTAAATATTTTAGATAAAATATTTTCAAAAAGTGAATTATTTTATATATGTCGGTCTTGGTTGAAACACATACTTAAAAATACGAAGGTTTGAAATAAGCACTTCTAATTAGGGATGGCAAAAAAATCTGCCTGCGCGGATATCCACGGTAAATCTCGTGGTTACTATCTGCCGGGTAACCGGTAGTTACTATCCATGAATAACGGGTAGCGGGTATTTTAATACCCGATTCTAAACGGGTCGGATACGGGTAGTATACTACCCGAACCGCGGGTATCCGTTACTCGAAAAAAATAATAAAAAATAATAATTTATATATTTTTAATTAAATTTAATTAAAAATAAAATAAAATTATATTTTATTAGGTAAAATTTAATTAAAATTAAACTTTAATTTTTATTTAATTTATTTTATACTATATTATATAAATTTTTTTGTAATTTTATTTAAATTTTATTTTAAAATATATAAAATATATATATTTTTATTTTTTACGGGTATCCGCGGGTATCCGAGAGTTTTAAAATACCCGACAAGTTTTTTCTAAACAGATATCCGACGGGTAGCGGGTACATTTTTATTCGACGGATCGGGTTACGGGTAGACACTATTCTTACCCAACCCATTGCCATCCCTACTTGTAACTTATTATTAGAATCTCTTTTGTTCTTTCTTTACATTTGGGCTCACAAAAGGAAGATTTAGTTTGAAAAATTCACCTCAATAAGCAAAAATTGGTTGTTGGCATCTTCTTCCTACACCTACATAATTTTAATCTGCATCCTCATAACTTTTTTATTCTAAATGTAAATTTAGAATATATTATGAATTTTGAAATATAAAATAAAATATTATATACTTTAAAATACAATTTGTATATTTTGTGTATTATATATGTCCAAGGTTATTTTGATTATGACAATAGGACCTATTTCTGATTGAACACTTGTTAATATGTTAAGTCTACATGTATAAATTAATGTGTATCTATTAAATTAGGACGACATCACATAAATCAATTCTACTCACAATAATCTAATATTAACTACAATAATATAAATAATGCATTTTACGAGAATATATGATTTATTTTTATTAATTATTATATTTATTGCTAACGGACTTAAATGTCATATAGTGTCTTGCGACACAATTCTTATCCAATTTGAAGGGAAAGAGATTGAAGGATTAAAGTATTTGAAGTGTTCTTAAAATCTTTAGCAGATATATTTTTAGTTCGGAGAAAACATTTTGAATTATATCCATTAAAATATAAAATATTGTATTTTGAATTGTATTATTTGTAATATAAAATATATAATTGAGATTATATAATTTAAGATGTAAAATTTATATTTTAAATTATACCGTCAAAATATTAAAATGTATGGAAGTGAAAGTTAAAATTATGAATGTTTGTTGAAGCAACGCATAATACCTGGGACAATGTTGCAACCATTGTGAGAACGTTTTGCGAGAAAATAAGGATTTTAAATGAAGAATGTATCAAACTTGAACAGTGGACATCGACTAGACGTACATTTTTTAAACGTTATACATTGTTTGGACTTTGCGAATTGGATGCAGCAAGGTCTTTCGCGTAAACTCCGAAAAATTATTTACTTCTAGTCTTCTACGATTTTAAAGGTGTTTGTTTTGCAAAATATATTTTTAATTATAAAATATAATTTTATTTTATTTTCGAATACCGTATTACAATAGTAGAATGTTTTTGTTAACCTTTTTTCATTAACTTTTATATATAATTTTGAAAAAAAAAAGATATAAACATGTAAGACACATCAATTTTCTCTACTTTTTTTTCCTATCCAAATGTATTTCATTTAAGATTGGGCCTTCTTCTTTCGGAGTCTGGAAAGAACAAAGGGTGTTGATCCCTCCACCTCCACGTTTGGGACCTCCACCTCCCCAATTTTTTTAAATTTCTTTTAGTTACAAAAATAATCTTTTTTTTTTATCTTTTTCTACTTTATTTTTTTTTATCTTTTATACTGTTTCGAGGTATCCATATAATATATCACGGTATTAATATGTTGTTCTTTGGAATATTATATAAGGTTTTGATTTAATCGGTAGAATGAGAATCCGAGAGAAGGAGAGATAAGATTGTGAGTGAAGTAGAAATTTAAAGTTTCTTAATTAAATAAAGTTAAAAATAAAAAGTAAAAAGAAAAAATAAAAAATAAGATTATTTTTGTAATTAGAAAAAATTGTAAAAAATTGGGGAGGTGGAGATCCCAATTGTGGAGGTGGAGGGATCAACAACCAAGAACAAAAGAAATCAGGCCCAATGTGAAAATTGGGTTTGGCCTATATTTAATTTTAGGGTGAAAGAGCAGAGGGGAAAGTTTTGAAGTTTTGCAAAGGTAGTGTGTGGTGAGAGACGTCGTGAGCGAGCATGGGAAGCAGAATGGGAAGAAGGGTGGTGCAGTTTGCGAATCTACCCATAAAACTTTTGATGCCCAAAACCTTCACCAACATCCAAGAAATTGCACTGAAGACCATTCCTTCCGCTTCGAAGATCGAAATCAAGCGTGTTCTTGAATCCCTCTACGGGTTCGAGGTCGAGAAGGTTCATACATTGAACATGGAGGGTAGAAAGAGGAAACGGGGCGGGTTCTTGATCGCCAAACCCGATTACAAAAAGGCTTATGTCACTCTCAAGAACCCTCTCTCCCTTTCGCCCGATCTCTACCCGATCCGAATCATCGAGGAGGATAAGAAGAGGGTCAACAAGCAAACCACGTCCAGCGTCGTCCAGGAAGAGACCCACGCCAGGAGTCACTGGCTCGATGACAAGAAAGAGACCCAGCAGCCCTTCAGGGCCCAACAGCATGGGCGTTTGGGCCGCCGCGAGAGTGCCAATGATGCCAAGTTCCCCTGGTCCAGCATGAGGTCTTGTAGTAGTTCTACTTGATAGTTGATGTTGTTGTTGCTGTTTTCTAGGAGTTGGTTGTAGCTGTCAACATATTTTGTCTGTTGAAGTGTAACAGAGATGGTGTATGGTGCGATGGGTTTTGTTCATTAGTGGTAACTGTGCTAATAAATTTTCTTCTTAAACTCGGTTGATTTTGATTGAGTAGAACCACATGTTTCTACTTATGGGAATCCTTGTCTTGCAAATTCTCAAGATTTTGAAGTGAAGTAGAAATGCACACAGTTTTTCCTCCTCCCTCTCGTTGCCCGCACCCCACACCTACAATTTGTTTTATGTTACCTACTTGTTAAACATTTATACAGACAAATTTGGATACCGTTCTGTTTTGTATTGTTCTCTTATCAGAATTGAAGCTGTATTTCGGTAACTTGCATCATAAAAGTCTGAATTAGAAGATTTTGCAGATTATCAAGGTAAAATTTAATTTCTAATTGGTTAACAGCAATAACAGTACTTTTATCAAAGTTGTTTTCTTTTATAGATAAGCAATTTAATTGGTCTGATTCACTCATGCAGTTGGCTTTGTATATGCTTCAAAACGTGAGGAAGTGCTTGCAAATAGAAGAACAGAAGCACCTGGTATCTGTCGATGGTAAATGTTGAATGAAATGGCTTGCACTTGCATTTCATCACGGTATGGAGACACTTTATGTATACAAATATCTTCTGACTAAGTAACTATGGTATATCTAAAAATTACCAAGCTTGTATATATGGAGTCCGTACTCGTAAAAGAAAAGTTTACCAATTTTGTTCGGAATATAAGGTGGAGCAAATTTTTACATAATTTCTTTAGATGTTGCGTACTGTTCTTTTTTCTGGAGAATCCATTATGGATCTTTTAAAGGGGTTCATTTTTGTTCTCGTCAATTTTGATATGATCTACATTCTCATAAGGATTAAGATTTTTGGACCATGCTGCATCCTATTCTACAGCTTTTGCAGTACTGCATGCCACACGAGTAAATCATGTTTTGCAAAAACCAACCTTAAATAGCAATAGAAGTGGGATGTTGTGAACTTCTTACAAGAAGATCAAGTCTTAATCGTTTCCTATCATGTGGGGTGTCGTGAACTTCTTACAAGAAGATCAATCCTTTTTTCTCCGATCTTTTCAAGGATGTGAGTTTTTTCAAAACCCTGTTCTTTCTTAGTAGATTATCTACAAGTGGAGGATGGCCTATTGAAGATAGACTCTCTGTTTTTCTATAATTCTCTTTTTCAAAATCAATGAATCATTTTTTCTTCTTATTATTCCAAAGTTTTTACTTAGACTTTTAGGACTTTATTTGACATTTTCGTTTACTTTGAACAGTGTCTCGTTGTATTTTCTCTGCTCCAAATTTTGAGTGATTAGATCATTTGTAGAGTTGAACATTATTTTCAAATGCTGAGCTATTTAGTCACAACTCTTAAATCCTTTTTAGCAGTTAATAGAAGGTTTCCAAAAGCAGTAAAGTCTTATGTAGAAGCTCATTACATGCTTGTATGATAAAATGAATGTTAATAAAGTCTACCTATTCATGTGACTCATTCAAAGGTAGTTTAAACTCCATGTCTACCATAAAACAAAGTTGTGATTCTTCTTCTATATGTCTTCATCTTCAAAGTCAATTAAGTCAAATTTTCCCATGTGACATTAGATTTTTCTTGGTATCATTTTTAACAAACTTCTTTCGTTTGACTTTTCCTACTTTGAACATTATGACTTGAAGTGTCCAAGTTTCTTATCTCATAGATCTGCCTTGTGTCCTTTTTATCCTTTAGAATTTTATTTTGCTAAATCGGGTGAAGTTCTGGTGATGAAGAGTATTTGCCATCTAGTATGTTTTTACATTTCAATTTTCTTAGTATGTTTTTAATTATGTACATCAGTCAGTATGTTATCTAGTAAGAACGTAATTATGACATTTATCTTTGCTCTTGATCTTTCTATCCATTTCACTATTGAAAACAATTTCTCTTCGCTATATCAGCAAGAATTTCATTATATTTTTGATAGTATGTTGCACTTGTCTCTAAGTTTTTCATTAATTTTGCAGTTTCCCCTCCAATGATGTTTATAGACACTCATAAACAATAACAGAGGAGATATCTCAATTTGTGCATATATTTTTGTTTTCCAAAATTACTCTCATAATATTACATATTCTCAGACAAAAAAATAAAAAGAAAATAGTCTATTACTTGCATAACTACTGACAATCATAAACTTGTATTTAAAGAAAGCATTTTCCATTCTCTATTTTTTAACTTTCATGGTCGTCTTCCTTTCCAAACAATATAATAAGTTTTATATGATTATTTTAATTTAATGTAAAAAAAATACAACAGTGTGATAAAATGCTGACACATGCATATGTTTGTACTGGCTCTTATAAAGCAAGTGAATAAATTATTGAATTTGGAGAGTTAGATGTATAATAAACTGAGTAATGTTGTTGAATCTAAGTACTGGTTTAGGAATAGCAGATTCGAGCTTATCGCGTGTTGGTTGAAACATGCAACATCAATAATTGAGCAAAAATAATGTGACTGAAAACTCCACTGCATTTGATACCATTACATTCGAGTGATGCCATTGCTATCAATTTTGATGTGATTGTGCTATCGTTTTAAATGCATTAGAACTACAGTATATAGCAGTACTGATACAACTCTTCTTACCAAACATGGTGTGAATCTATCTTTCTCACTTTCTTTTAACTTTTTAAAACAAAAATTGCTATGTGATGGTAGGTACAATTCGTAAAGTTCAACACAAAAATAATTGATGTGTCTTGATTGATAAACTGTACTCCAACTATAGTTTATTTGCTAAGAGATAACCTTAAAATCCGATCAAGACTGTATAAACTAATATAAACTTCAGTAAGCATGGATTGTATAACTTTAAATCACTAGAGCACAGACAACTTTTTATGACAGAAAAATATACTGTGATAGGTATTTTATCGATATAGTTGTATGAGTTATAGAAAGCTATGACATAACAAAAACCTATCATAATAAACCAGATTTATTATAGCAACGAAAACCTTATCACAATAAATCAGATTTATTATAACATGTAAACTATTAACAGAGTAAAAACTTTACATGAAAGAAGAGATTTCCGTTTGCATCATACTTTTCCTCGAAGATAATCAGCCAGAGAGAAATAAATACTAAAAATGTGAACATTTAAAGTTGGTGGACAAACTTTACTTTAATATATGAGAGAATGAGAGACTATTTATAAAATAAAGGTTGGTTGATAAAATTTATTGGTTTTTACTTAAGAGTTGTGAGTAGACGAAATTGTTTTTCGAAGCATCATATGTAATTGTACTCCTTATTTTAATAGTTTTTATATCACAATAATATCAATCATAATAGTAGCAGTAACAGTATGTATGTTATTATTTGTTATTCTTTATATGCATTAATTAGTTAAATAAATTTTGGTAATAAATATAATTATTAAAATTAATATTTTTATTAAATATTTTTAACAATATTAAGCTTATTTTTACTTATAAGAGTTTAAAAAATAAAACAGTGAATAAATTAAAGACATAAAAATTCATTTTCTTAAAATAAAAGATTGGAGAAAATATCATGAAAATTTTAATAATGTATAAGATCACGGAAGAAGAAGAAGAATAGACTACCTTTAAAAAAGTAAAATTTCATATCTATGACATGGAATTTCATATTAGATATCTACATATTGTAGAACCATGTAACAACTCTTCGGTTTCACTCTCACCTATCAATGAAAAAAAAAAACTAAAAAGACGTTTACCTAAGTTTAGACCATTTAGGTGATAATTACAAAAGGGAAAAAATATATATAGAAACAGACAACACAAAAGCAAAGGTAAGCTAGTGGTAAAATAGTTCATCATAATACAATAAAATTTCATTATACACTATATTACACACATAATAAAACATACTTCCTAATCATATCACAGACTTAAACTTAACTCATTCAGATATAGTATGAATGTCGAGCTAAGGTAGTTCATGCACTTGTGGTGACCTCTACTACTCTACGAAGCCATTATCAATGAGTTTTAATTAAATCATACTATCATCCAAATAATCATAAATCATACTTATAAATTAACAGTTAATAAGAAATATTATTCCCTACCTTTTAGGAGCTCAAACCAACTTTAGAGAATCTTATTCTGTTCTCTCAGTTCAAAGAGACCAAAGGACACCAAGAGTGAAAACTGTGATTAGGTTACATCACAAAAATCATTGTTCAGTAGAGAATTGAAGTGAATGCTTATATCATACATGCATTAGGGAGAAACCTCACATACATTGAAAAACGTGAAACCAAAAAGTAAATAACTAACTTCCTTTATTTAAAAAATTGATTGAACAAACTTGAATATCTCACCAGAAGAATTACACAAACAATCTCTAATCTTCAAATAAATAAAGAGAGTGCAAGATCGCTTAGAGAGAAGACAGAAAACTCTAGAAAAGTAATTTCTAGAAAAATTATATGTTTTAAAATAATAAAATTTTTTTATAATAATTCATTTTATATTAAAATCCTTTTAATATTAAAATAATAGAGTTTCATTATTTTTAACTCATTATCACTTCTAAAATATATTTTTTAGGTCGTCACACAATAAAAAAATAAAATTAATTAGTAATAATAAAAGTAAAATAACTCAAAATTATAAATTCAAATTTGACTTATAATAAGTTAAAAATTATTAAAAAAATAAAAAAAAATACTTAAAGAACTAAAATATTACAAATGAGAAATATTTAGAAGTCAAATTAAGAAGTCCATAGAAATACATACATTTGTCATTTATTATTAATGAATTGTTCACAGTGATATAAAGAGTAAATTAGTGACTTTGAATGATGTAACAATAAAATAAATTGATCATTTATGAAGCAATAATTGGTGACTCTACGTAACTTTATGATTTATTGATCTGTGTGAGTAATAAAAAATAAATCAGTGAGCAATGAAATAAATGGTGATAAGAAATTTGATTATAGTAAAAATGTAGAAGCAGTGGAAAAGTAAATGGTGTTGGTGTGGATGATGATGTAGGGTTTTGGATGCACATTGTTCCCTGGTAGGTGAAGCTACAGAAGAAGGAAGACATAAAAGAGAAGAAAAGGAGAAAATGAATAAAAAAATGAAAAAAGTGGTTGGGTTGGCTAAAAGCATTGACTGTTGTTTGTGAGGAAGACAAAGAGAACCACTCCAACGTTTCAAACAAAAATGCCTTCTTTTATGGCCCACCTAAACCAAAATTAAACACACTCTTTCAAAACAACATCAACATCTTACTTTCTTATAAACTCACAACACCACCATCATCATCATCATCATGCTGCTTTTCTTCCCTTCCCATGAAGAACAACAACAACTTCTTCCATATTCGACCGTTCTTCGATGATGTTTTTTGTCACCAACATGGCCCAAAGACGCGGTTTTGAAGAGGACCAGGGTTCTCGTTTCTGGTGGAGAATTCACCAATGGAAGATTAGGCGTACATGGGAAAGCCAGGCATTTCTTCAACTTTTATTTTTCTTTAATCTTCTTATCTGTTGCAATTAATTCATCATGCTTTTTCCATTTTTGTGGCTTCAGTCACCTTAGAAAATAGTTCCTGCTACAAGACATTTGTAAACCCTTCTAGAACATCATGGTTATCAGATTACAAAACTCATGAAATAAACATTTGTGACTGGTTTTCCATGTCCCTCTTCATTTGCATGTTGCTTTCTCCTTCTCTATCTTTGTGTATGTCCAAATTATTAGTGATATATAGCATTGATTAGGTATAAAGATTGATGAGCTTTTTTTTTTCTTCTTGTTCTATACATTAAGCATAGATTTCTTTTTCGTTTTGAGATCACAAATAATAAAAAGGTAATGTTGTGGGTGATCTGCAAGGTTATATTTGGGGAAAATCTGCATAATTAGGAAGTTGTAAAACATAGATGTTTCTGTTAAAAACCTAAAAACTTCTTCTATATTTGCTACTAAATTTTTTCTGCATTAGTTTGTCGGCATTATTTCTCGTGTTTTGATAATTAAAAAACCCCACCTAATAAACTACGTGTTTCAAAGAAAAGACGATTTAACCAATGTATCTAGTAATTATAGATACGTGCATGTACTTTGATTATTGAGGTTCTACATCTAAATGCACCAACTAATCAACATCTAATTAATTATGAATCCGGTCTCTCCAACACCTTTGTTTAAAGCCTTTTATTTTATATATTTTTATATTAGGTAATTTCTTCTTGATATTCTTACATTAATCTATTTATATATATATATATATATATATATATATATATATATATATATATATATATATATATATATATATATATATATATATATATATATATAACTTTTGAAAGAGTTAGTAACTAGGGAAGTTTGAAAAGAAGAAAATGTATTTTTTATTTTATATATTAAGTATATTTTCTTCTAAAAAAACTACTAAATATAATCAGATTTTGTTTTTTCCAAAACTCATTTTGTGTTTGTGGACCTAATGAAATGTTAAAGTATTTAAAATAATGGCTACCACTAAATAATATTTACATGCATCCAATCATATTGTGTCACATATATTATTATTTTGTAGTACATAACAAGAAAACGTTAAAGAACTAACTCTAAATATAATCCTAATTATAAAAAGTAAAAGACATAAATGATAAGCTAATTAAGATGTGAATTCTTCAATGTCAAATGTACTTCTGTAATTTTGGAGAAAGAAATACAAAATACTTATTAGAAAGGAAATACAAAATACTAATTAAAAAGAAAATACAAAATACTAATTAAAAAGAAAATACAAAATACTAATTAAATATGACTTGTAAAATAGGAATTGCTAATTTATATACATAGGCAAACATTAAGATATTAGGTTTTGAAAATGTTCACATGAATAGTGTTTGAATAAATTATTTAAAATGAAAAGATTAATTTCATAACTATGAGTGAAGAAATGCGTGAGGTAGGGTAAAACATGATGATTTGACACGAGAAACAAAAACTAGAATACTCTATATTATTATATATATCAGTTAAATCTAAACTATTAAAGTTGATGCTGGTTCATTATAAAATTGGTGGGTCTGCATCTTTCATATTTGACATCAGAACTACTACCTTCTTTTAAATATTTGATTTTCATCTCTCACTTTTAAAGAGATGCTTCTTATCATCCTAACTGCCATGGCAAAACAATCACTAACTACAGAATATTGATTAAAAAGAAAGGGAAACACATATATAAGAAAAGAGATATAGGGTTACCAAAGAATTGAATCATGTTCCATGTTATTTAAAATATAAACTTTACTATAACTACTATTAAAATTAATGATTTGAAATATATACACGTAAAACTACCTACTTTCAATTCAAAATTTCAAAACAGGAAATTATATTCTTATTTACATTTGAATTCCAACATTTTTTCTTTATACATATACCTCCATAATGGTGCATGGTTATACGTGGTTCTGGTCTCGATTTTCAGATAACCAATATGTTGAATTTGTTTTTGAAGAGTAATAAATGCTGCACTGTACTTGAAATTTGGATGCATATATAAATTTTGTTCTTGGTAGAAGGAATGGAAGAGGTAATTAATCCTTTTCAGAATTCTACGGCAGACATTACGCTCGAGGAAGTTGTTGACTTTCTTTTTCTCTGTGGATGTTCTTACAATTGTCTCTAGCTACAAATTTGTGTTTTCTTTTATAACAGAAGTGAAGTGAGGAAGATGAAATATGTATTATTATTATGTGATGAAGATGTGATGATATAGTAAAGTGGGTTTAGTTAAAGTTTAGAGTTTTTGAGGTTTTGGGGATTGGAAAGAAGAGACATTGAACGACAGAGATGCCTGGAATTCTGTAGGCGATTAAAGGTTGTCAAACTGGGTTTTGTTTAATTTTGACATTGTGTTCCATCCCTTTCACACAGGGATTTAATAATTTTGTCCCTATATGTCTCTGACTGTTTGCACGTGTAAGCTTTTTTTCTTCATTTCACAGCTAATTTATTTCACTTCATCCTTCTTCAATCCCTTCCTAGGATGCCTTTTTCTTGGAAAACTTTGACTCATTCAAACCTCTTCAAATCAACCAGGAACAACCTTCATCAAACATTTCTTGCCATATCTATTCTTTTCATTATTTAAGAATTTCCATCTACGTCCAATTTTTTTTCTAATTAACAACTTTATTAAAAATTAAAAATAGTCACTCTTTAGAATCATAATCTCCAAATTTTTAAATATATGGTGTTACTATTGGCTTATAACCGACCAATAGGATACGGCGCAAACTGGACGAGAAGAACGGAACCGTTGATGTGCAAGAAAGCGCCTCACAGCCTCTAATTCCGATAATAGTTGAGTAGAGTTAGGGCGCAATTAATGTTATAATTAACGGTTACTGATGAGTAGTTAAGGTTTGCATTAATGATCAAGTAAATTAATTGGTCAGATTATTTTAAACTCGGTTTAATTTCAAGGTAAACTTACTTTTTACTCAGTATTGAATTACTATAGACCTATACAAAAAGATTCTAACTTGAGCCTGGAGTGTATTCTGCAAGTCACTCTCATACATTGATCGGTTAGTCGGAGCAAAGAGGAAGGTGAAGTTCGATACACAGGAACTTCACACAGTCATCCCTGTCCCATATCAGAAAAACATATAGATTTATGTTAACTAAATTTTGTTAGATTTATTTTAGGTTTCAAATATGTTTTATGATAGTATTTAAATTGTTTACCCTATTTGAAATATTTATATTTTAATATTAACCGGAAAACACATTTAAAATATTAAATAAATTTAACAAAATTTAGTTAAAATAACTAAATTCACACAATCCTAATTTTAAGTAAAAATTAAAGAACTAAAAACATATTTAGAATAATATATTTTGATTAAAATACTACAACTTTTTTTAGGAGAGACATAAAAAATATTTAATACTAACGAATCAAACAAATTTATATAACATATCATAATATTATTAAAATATTAAGATAATAAATTTATAAATTTTTCTAATTATGTTATTCATATTATTTTTATCTGTTGTAAAACTTCCAAATCATTTGAATTCTTAATATACTTTAGAGTTGTTTTCTCAATCACATGTGAAGAAACAAGTTTTTTATTATTGAGTGTATATCACGTTTATGCATAAGCTTATGTAACAAGCATTTGATATGAATTCACTTTATAAATTATTAGGATGAAATAAAAATGATTAAACTTTGTAGCAGAATATTAATGTTTGATGAAAAGTCAATATTATGTTACTGTAGTTTTGGTGTCATGACCGACACTGATTTTCTCCATGTAACATTACAGTGTCAATGGTAATGATAGAGATATATTATGATAAAACTTTAAACCCTAATTTAACGATTGAAAGTCAATTTAGGAGCTTGACTGCCAATACAAAACTATGATGCAATTCATCATGAAACAAATATGTTCTAGAAGTAGAGAAATGGATTGGAAACAAATATGTTCTAGAAGTAGAGAAATGGATTGGGCTTGTAACAGGTTGGGTTGGTGGGCCTTATGCTGGTCCATCCGAATTTTGAGGATAAAAATATTATATCCCTAAGGGGTTGTTCCCTCCGCCCCGACTTCTTGTTCCTTCCACCTCTTCAATTTATTTTATTTCTAAAATTATCCTTTTGTTAAACGTAATTGATTTACTCTTGCATAGTTGACTCCCACCACCACATCTCTCTAACCCCACCACCACATTCTCTCTTTTCTTTCATTTTTGTTTAAGTTTTTCTTCTTCCTCCTCTTTCTTTTTCGTTTATTTTCTCTTTTCCATTTTCTTTTCATTGTTACGATTGGTGTTGATTCCTGATTTGGTTTCGTTGCCGAGAGTAGGGGCTCTTCAAGTTGAAAGTGCTTCTTGGCAAAAATTTCAATTTGATGATGTCATTGAGACTCAGCAATTTGACAAAGAGGCTCTCAATGCCATTTTTAAAGTTGTAAGGAGCATAGAGAGCATTGAAAGCAATTCATCTGGGAGCCAAATGCTTAATTATTCTATCTAAAATTGGAGTTTTGTGAAACTTTACTTCTTGCATATACTATAAAAATTGTTGAAGGTTACTCTTATATAATTGTGATAAGGCACTTTGAAAGTGGTGCTGCAAAAGGAGCAGTAGCAACTGCTAGTATTCTTTAATCAATGTAAGGGATGACCTGGAAAACATCTCACCTAATTACTAACAATGAAATAAAAGGTGCTTGGACGGATGTCAACCGTGAACGAACGAATGTCAATATCCGTCTACGGATGTTCATATCGGTTTAAATGTTAATAAAGGACAAAAACGGATGTTCATATCGGTTTAAATGTTAATAAAGGACAAAAAAGAAACAGAAAGGTACAACGATCAGTGCGTAGAGGTGGAGTGCGTAGAGTGGAGGGAGTAACTCCCTATCCCTAATTGTCATCGTTGTGTAAACAAAAAACTCCTTTATTTCACAACTCATCCTTTTCGCTGTTTACAAGTCAGGTTCCACCAGCTATTGTTGCAATATGCTGATGCCATTGACGACAAAACATTAATAATAAAATAATAATAAAATAATAATAATAAATAATTATTATTATTATTATTATGAATTCATTTATTAGTAAAAAACTAAATAATTAGAGGAAATAATGATCGTAAAAACAGTGCAAGGTGTCCATGTTTCTTTATGGTCATGTGATTTTATTTCCTCTCATAATTTTACTTATTTTAATAAGAAATTACTCTCATCTCTCTACAAGTTATATTAAATCACTCAGACCTCTACTAAATTGTCTTTTATATATATATATATATATATATATATATATATATATATATATATATATATATATATATATATATATATATATATGTATGTATGTATATGTATATATATATATATATAATATTTAAATCTATTTTGAATTTTAAAACAAATGTTTATAGTTTAGATAAAATGGAAGACAGTGTATAAGTAGTAGGACTGAATCTCCATTAACAAAAGTTAACATTTGGCAATAGTTTTTGTTTTTTAGGTAAAATTATGGTTTTGACTAATAATTTTAAAAAGAACAAAATAATACATTTGAATTAAGAATAGGTTTAATGTATAATCTAAACATAAAATCATTGTATATATCCACACATTATAAAATAATTTAAGTGAGTTTTTATTTTTTTTAATGTAAATAAAGAATATAGAAAACTATATTATCTTTAATCATCAATCACATACTTACCTATGTCTCAACTCTCAAGGAAAAAAGAAATAAGAGCGATAAATCTCACAATGAGATTAAGAGACAAATTGATTATAACTTAAATAAACATTACAAAAATTAGAAATTAAAATTTTAAAATACAAAAGTTAAAGAATTTTTTACATAAAAATTAAGAAAATATTTTTCTTATAAATAAAACATGAGATACCAATGTCCTTTTATGAAAAACATAAGATGTTTGAGTGTTATTTATTAAAACCACGAAGAAAGTGAATGTTTATTTAATACATTTTTGTTTGTCTTTAAGAGCATCTTTAATTTAATATGAGTATTAGCAAATGTCTTAAACTTAAGAACATGTTAACAGGACATAGACAACGTCTTAACATTAAGACATTGCTATTATACAATATATAATTTTCAATACCAACAACTTGTCTTAAAAAATAATTTAATTGTCATAATTAAATATCAATTTAATGTTAGTATTTTTCAAGTTAAAAAATTAAGTGCAAAGAAAAAAATTATAAATGTGTTTTCTTGTAAGAGTTAGATGTAAAAGTCAGATCCACATATCCACTTGTGTTTCTTCTCACCTGAAATCTTCTAAATACTATCTTAAGTGGGATGTTTCAAAAACACTATGAAGTCAATAATGAGTAAGCAAAATAAATGCAATAATAATAAAAGTCATCATACCTATGAATAATATTTTATTTTAGTGAATATTAGTTGAGTAAGTCAAAAACTTAGACTATGAAAGTTTAGGGTATTTTAATTTTTTAATTAGCTACTTCTTATCTTATTTTAATATGTTGTTCTTACCTGCATATATGTACCGAAATGATGTCATTTAATGTTGTTGATGTCATCTATATTCTATGTATTATACAATGTAGATCTTATAATACTTTAACATTAAAACCAAAAAAATTACTTAAAAACAATTATGCAAAGTTATAATAAAATAAAATCCCATGAAAGATTCTTATAAGACAATTTAAATAATAAATACTCTACATAAAAATAGATGGAAGAGTGTGTTTAACTTAATAATGTGATATAAGAACTCTTAGAAAACATACAACACCTCAAAGTCTATCAATTACAATAGTAAATCGTATATCACTAGTGCAAAAACGTTGTTTAACGTCACATGTTAGACGTCAGTTAAGGGTAAACACGACGTATATTGATGACCAGTGGCATTTCCGTAAATAAGTTGGCAATATAGGCGTCAGTTAGTTGGGTCACCGACATCTATAGTATTTTAGATGTTCGACATTCCAACCTGACATCTATATTTATGACAGTTAGGTGAAAAATAATTTCTTTTAGCCTTATAGACGTCAGTTCGGCGGAGACCCCGACTTCTATATGACGGAAATTAATGCTGCTCACCTACCTGTCAGACATATAGACGTCGGGCTCCTGCTAACTGACGCCTATATGTCTGCCAGGTAGGTGAATAGTCACTCTTTTCAGCGCTATAGACGTCGGATCCTGCCACATTGACGTTTATATGCAATTGTAGACATCAGTTGCCTCAGTACCCGACGTCTAAAATCCTACCAGGTATGTGAAAAGTCATTCGTTTCCGCCCACGAGACGTCTCATCCCGCCAAGCCAAATGTTTATATACAACACAAATATTAATTTTTAAATCGAATGGACCTCATATTAGTCAGGGGACCGATGTATATGCGATTATAGATGTCGGTTTTGTGTACAACAGACGTCTAATTTCTTGTTAAATAATCCTTCTAACCAGTGGTTTGCGAACCAACACTTTGATCGTCTTTGTCTTTCTTCGTTGCTCTGCATTTCCAGGTAAGTTTCCTCTCCTTTTAAGTATTTTAAGTTGTTTTTACTCCAATTAAAGTAATGTTTGATATATTATCTCTCATTTGAACCGATTAAAAGGAGTTTTCGTTGTGTTTTGGTGTGGTTTTTTTGTTCTCTCTTTTCTAGTTTCCTCATAAGGAAAACTTGCGTTTTTTGGATTTCTTATGGCATTTCAACCCATGAACGAACTTGGGTTGTTGCCTATGTCCATTCCGACCGCCAATGAAAATGTATACGGTGAGAATACACCGTATTCTTTTTCATTAGCAGTCGGAATGGACCTAGGCAATGACCCAAGTTTGTCTTTGGGTTGAAATGCTATGAGAAATAAAAAAGACGCAAATACTTCTTACGAAGAAACTAGCAAAGGAAGAAGGTGCTACTACGCTACCCCAAGACACGACAAAAACTGCACCAAAACACAATGCTCATTTCATAGACGTCGATTAATGTTCTAACCGACGTCTATAGTACCCATAAACGTCAGTTCATGTACAAACCGATGTCTATGATGTCCCAAAGACGTCGGTTAATGCAATGTTTGACGGCTATATAGACATCCAAAGTATTGCAGATCGACGTCTAAGGTGACCTTAGACGTCGATTAGTGCAATGTCTAATGTCTTTGTAGACGTCGTTCTTTGAACTGAACCGATGTCTATTTCGACGTCACACCTGGAAAAAAACGACGTCCCATTAACGTCTCCCGTAAAGACGTCGGTTCTGGAGGTGACGTTAAAAGCCCAAAATAAATGACGTCTAATCTCTTTTCTGCACTAGTGTATATAGATATAATGGCCTCTCATCATGCATACAAAATCTATTTTTTTTGCTAGAAACCTCTAACCAAATGCTTTGGTTAACATATATGCACCCATATAAAGGCATCAACATTTTAGATTTGTATTATGTTAAAACTCCACCAAAAACCTCTTTTTTATTTTTATTTATTTTTGTAAAAAGACTGTATAAACTAATATATACTTCTTTGCTTTACAACAAAGTTATATAAAAATAAAAAATTTATTATTTTAGTTAAGTAAGTATTTTGATTATGGGTTGAGGTTACCTGTTTACTATGTTTGCCTTTATTATCATTCGATTTTCGTTGAGTCAAACTGAGAGGTTATCTAGATAAGGTAATTTGATGCTAAAATCAGTAAAAATTCGACGAGTTTAGTATTTGATGTGTAATAAAGGTAATAACTTACCTTTTTACCTGGATTTATATATTTCGATATATGCTTTGAATTATTAAAGATATAATTGTGGTCTAATTGGTGCTAACAATGTTTTGCTCTAAATTAATCTTTGACCTAATAATTGCTTAAGGGTTACCATTCGATTTGTATAATACGATTGTTCGATTTCTTGGATGGTTGTCATGGTAATCCTGATTATATAAACCGTCCAATCATAAATTAACTAGACGGTCATACAATACAATAAAAAATGTTAAACAATTTTTATAAGTTGACTAGTTTAAGACACATGAAAACTACTTACCTTAATAAATAGTAATAATCTTCTATTAGTAGTAATAATTTTTATGTGTAGAAAAATGTGATTAATAAATTTATATAAAAGAATAATGATAAGTTAAACAAAAATTTATGGTAAATAAATGTAGTAATTATAAGAAGCATTGATTTCAGTTTTTAGAACTGATTTCTACAATTTTTGAAGGTTTAAAAAAAAAAGGTGCTATCATTCAGAAAGAAGCCACCAAAACAACTTTTTATGGTGGTGAATTAAAATATTATTTTTAATAAAATAATAATGATAATAATAAAATTAAATAGTGTCAAAATTTGGCCTATAATTAAAAAGAGGGGGAGGGGGAGGGGGATTCTGCACTAAGAATGAGAGAAACTAAGTTAGGAAAGGAAAAAGAAAATTAGGAAGAAATGAGAATAGAAAGGAATTTTAGAGTGGAGATTTTTTGAAGGTTTATGAGAATAAACTTCGATAAAGAAAACATACGGAAATAAAAGTAAAGAAAGCTAACCTTTTTAGGTTTTTACATTAATGTTTTAATGTTGATTATAATTATTCATGTTTTAGAATTTCCGTGTGAATATAAGATCTTGTATTGAATATGTGAAATCCATGCTTTATAATTTTTGTATGAATATTGTTAATGAAAATATCTATGTGACTTTTATTGAATATATGAACAAGAAATTCATGAAAGCTAGTTGAGGAACACTTTGGGTAAGGAAAAACTTGATACTTAAGTTGTTCATTGAAACACACCTTTCTTTCGTGGAACTCTACTCAGAGAGTTTTCATCTTATTTCTTATTGAGCAGATTATATATATATATATATATATATATATATATATATAGTTAAATTATTATGCAATATGCTCGATTTATATAAAATATCTTTGATGAATTTCATTTTATTATGTTGGATATGAATTAATGAATTTGAACATGATATAAGTCTCGTGGAGAGATTCTGTAATGACATGGTATTAATGTAAATGTTGATGTTGAGGGTCATATTGTGAAGGTCATCCTGATATTCTAATAATTCTTCAGTCTAAGTAGAGAAGGACATGTTATATAATGTGAGAGTTGTAAGAGGTTTTAGTCTATGTTCAATTGTAATCATAGGTGTTGATGGACTAATCTTGTGAATAACATTATGTATTGTATTTGGTCATCACTTTGTTGTATGAGGAGTAAAGGTCATTCCAAACACGACTATCCGAGACTTAATAGTGTTATGTCTCTTTTTGGATAGTTTTTTTCGCTCATTCTTACTTATTTAAGCTAAAAAATTATCATATTATCTTCAAATTGTTTTTAAAATTTTGACTTAACTTTTTCAATATTTTATATTTAAGTTATTAAGCATTAATATTAATCTTTTAATCAAAACTGTTTTTTTACATATTTTTCTTAAAGTTTAAAAAGATTTCAAAAATTTAAGTACATATTAAAAAAGTGACTTTAAATATTGATAATCTAGACTAAGAGGATATTCTTAGCCTCCTTATAAATTAAAACTCCTATCACACAAAAAATATCAACACCTATTTCCGTTCTCGTTTCAAAAGTTGAGAGACAGGGAAAGAGTGTGTGAGAGAGAGAATGGACGCCATTGATTCCGTCTTCGATCCACTCAGAGAATTCGCAAAGGACAGCGTGAGACTCGTCAAGCGTTGCCACAAACCCGATCGCAAAGGTTAAAACCCTAATCCCAATTATGTTTCTTCCATTACAATCCGATTCGAATATCTGTGCAGTGGATCCTGATTTTTTTTCATGCATTTTGTATTTTAGAATTCTCCAAGGTTGCCGTGCGTACCGCAATTGGTTTTGTGGTGATGGGGTTTGTGGGGTTTTTCGTTAAGCTCATTTTCATTCCAATTAACAACATTATCGTCGGATCTGGTTAGGTAAATTATATTACTTCGTCCAAAAATGTTTTTTTTTTAATTGTTTTTTATATGCTTCTTTCCGGCTATTTGGATCTCTCGATTTTTTTGCGTGTATATTTTAAAATAATCATTTGAAGGGCTTGTTTGATTGGTTAGTCAATTGGGAAGAAATATTGCTTCAGTTGTTAGCATTATTTTCTGGTGATTGCGAGTAACGATTTGATATGATGGTTTGAAGCGAATATGGCTTCGATTCGATTGGATATCTAAGGATGAGTGAACAGTGGAAATTTTATAATAGCTCAGACAGTATTCGTTCTATTGATTGATTGATAAGTGTAAGTGATGAAGTAAATTATGTTTTTTAAGTAAAATTGAAGTTAAATAAATAATTTAGTCTTGAATGGGAATGGATGAGTTCTTGTTCGATTGAGGTTCTTTTTATGCATATGATGATGTGAATGGGTTTACGATGAAGGCGACAAAGTTATAGTCTTGAACCTTGTGCATACTACTCAAACTTTCCACCTAACCCACCACCACTCCATCCACTAAGCCGACCTTACTGGGTTTTGTTTATATTCACATTGTACAAAATTCAGATCAACCTCTGTTTGTCTTGTATTTTTGCCCTGATCATATAATTGTTTACATTAGATGGCATTGTAATAAAGGTCTAGGGATTCCCTTCTCAAGTATCTTCCTTTTAGAAATCAAAATTGACACAGTATTTAGCCTATGTATAAGATTATGCTTGTTGTCTTTTATCTGTGCTTCTTGATGGAAGTTCAATATGAATTAATGTTTCATGGAGTTTTGAGGTTGAACTGGTTGAATGACAAGTCAAACATATTTTAATGAACTTTATGACCTCTCTATTGGTTTTTAGGGTGAATAACTACTAGTTTTTACCTTATCATGATGCTTGCCATTTGTTACTTGGCAGGTGACCTTATCATCTTTGACTCTGTTATGTTCTATGTTTCTCTCGCTTACTTTGAATGGTATTGCTTTTGATGTAAATTGTAGAATTTGTTTGAAGCGCCAGAAATAATTTTTTGCATTGTAATACGGCTTTCAAAAGATAAATTCCACTGCCGTTAGTTTTAAATGAATATACATGACAATAAGGTGCTACGATTTCATATTCAAACATCTTAGCGGGGATTACTTCGTGGGTACATATATAAGATTATGCATATCTATCTCCTCGGTAGCAATTTGAGAGTATTTATCAAATAAACTTTTGTCAAGGACATTATTATGGGATTTCTACTTTCTTTGAAAAGGCATTTTTAGATAGTCTGGTTTTTGTAATAATTTTAGTTTATTTTGTCTGTTTCG
The DNA here is from genome assembly GCA_036885675.1 of Vigna mungo. Taxonomy (NCBI): domain Eukaryota; kingdom Viridiplantae; phylum Streptophyta; class Magnoliopsida; order Fabales; family Fabaceae; genus Vigna; species Vigna mungo. The sequence continues at coordinate 5,582,855 of CP144690.1, forward strand.
AGATGATGGCTGTGTTCTTTATGAAATTGTCTTGAACAGAGTGTGTGCAAAATGAATGATAAATAAACCTTCGGTTTTCTCCACAGGTTAAGGGGAACTGCAATCGCCTCAGGACTTCAAGTTATCAAGAAAATGGAGGGTTAAAAATCTCCCCATGAATAGATAATTAATCTTTTGTTATATTTCATTTTTGGTTTTTCTTTATGACTGGAAAGCTATGGAAGTTTGTGCTTATCTTTTGTTATATACCTTGACACATTGTTTTGATTTAGGATAAGGAGGAAAAAAGGGATGGTTAAACTGTAGTTTTGTTTTTAGACGATGATAACTGTTTTCTTTCTTTTGTGATCAGTTAATGCTTCAACAGTGTAGTTGGCTAGGAAATACTTTCCTGTCTCAAATAGTATTTTTGTTTAAAAAAAAAAAATTCAACAATCTCTTTATAAGTAATTAGGAGTAGTTCATGAAGAACTATTTATATTGAAAAGATCAACAAAATTTTGATTAAATTAATATCACGGTGTTGGTGAAAACAAACTAAAAAATTATTAATCTCATTGGGAAAACAATATTCCTTTCTCCTTTGCATCTAAAAGTTGATTATCCTAGCTATCCGAACATGCCCAGACTTCGAAGCTTGGAGCGTCTCATTACATGGATGAACATTCACAACCTCTTTGTTATTTCTTTAATATTAAAAAACTCTTGCGAATTTCTATTAAAACAGCATGTTCATACATAAATAACTTTCATAACTTGCGAATTTCTTGTGGCAACTTTCTTCTTTTGCCACAAGCCATCTACGTGAAGGACTTTCATCACAAAAACTTTCACTTGAACAAAAATAACAAACTCAAGATTCAACGTATTCATAACATAAAAAGTACTTTTTTTGTCCAATTTTTACTATTTTCCTTTTCAAAATTATTAGATACATTTTTAGAATAACTCCCATTCATCCTAAATTTTAAATCCTAAACCCTATCTATCTTCTAATAACAATATCCTATCTATCTTCTAATAACAATATTCTAATGCTTCTAATTCATCCTTGGATCCCTAAATGCAAGGATAATGTTATATTCATCCTAGTATTTATCAAACTACACCGTTATTTGAATCATATTTTTGATAACTTCATCTTCATCTTTTAAACATTCCATTAGAAGTGTTTAGACGTTCCAAACTTGTAAAACGTACAAGTTCAATGTAAGATAACTTGAGACATAAATATTTTTGTAATCTCATAAAATGGTGACAAGAAAGTATAGATTTTTTGTAGCTTTTTTTCATTTCTCCTCATACACATAATACTTATAATTCTCATCAACTAGGTGTAAACTTGCAAACACACATTAGTATTTAAGAGCACTTTGAAGCATAAAAAAAGTTGAGTTCCACCTTGTAGGAACACCTATACATATTTTTTGTCATCAATGTTTCGTAATTTTTGAAGACACTGTTTAAATTTATCATTCTACTTTTAAAGTCTTTAACATATTTTATGCTCTCCCTAATATGATCTAAAACATCACCAACAACTTTCAATCCTTCTTGCACAATCAAATTTAAAATGCGTGCATAACAACGCACGTGCAATAACTCACCATCACAAACCAAAGAATTTTGCAAAAGAAGCTCACTTTTTAAAGTTTTTATCATAGTGTCATTACTAGAAGCATTATCCAATGTCAAAGAAAAAATCTTTTTTTTTTCAATTCCCCAACCATGAAAAAATTCAATTATTTTTTTTACATGATTGACGAATTGGCAAAAGTTGAGAATTTTGTTGCACAACTTCCAATTTGACTCCATATAATATGCTATCAAAGAAATATAATCCTCGGTAGTTTAAAACATCCACAAATCAAATGTGAAAGAAATCCTATTTGAAAATTTCTTGAATTCTTCCTTTAATATGTGTTTTTTTTCATGAATTCACAATACATCAATCTTTATCGTATTTCTAGAAACTAAACTTGCATAAGGATTCAAATAATTTACCAAAGTTCTATGCACTTCATACTCCAACACAAAACCGACTTGTAGGGTGAGGTCTGCACCTCACTTATATGTGAGACTTCCAACACACCCCCTCACGCCGAGGTATATACATCTCGAGCGTGAGACTAGATATTAATGGGTGGTCCGATAACGGCCCAATAGCAAGTGGAACAATATGCCCAACAAAGATCGCTAGGATAGGCTCTAACCATAGCTCTAATACCATGTTAGAAGTGAGTTTAAGCATAACTCAACCCCACAAAACTGGCCTGTAGGGTAAGGTTTGCACCCTACTTATATATTATAAATTGGCCTTATCTCTAGTCGATGTGGGACTTCCAACACTAACCACCATATTTATTAAATCCTGACAAATCAAAATGAATCCAAATCTTAATCATTAACATTAACAATATCAAAAAGTGAATCCAAATTCATATTACAATTCAATAACACAATACACAATAATAACAATTCCTATTACAGAATCAAAAATAAAAAAGGCATAAAAAAACAGAGAAAAGTCAAGGCACAGTCAAGACAATGATCTGGACAAAATGATGGCAAAATCACAAAGGGGAAACTACTTCAAAATAGGGTAAAAATGTGAACCAGAGTGTTAAATAAATGAACTTATTCCCTAGCGCTCTCCCTCGTGTTGCATTTGGCTGGTGGTGGCGGCTTGTGTCTATTGGGGTGGTGGCTCGAGTTTGCGACAAACAATGTTATTGCCTCGCATCGCGTTTGGATCACTGTTGTGACTCGCAGCTAACTCGGACAAGGTAGAGTTGTTCATCGTGATGGTGGGAGTGAAATGTGAGATGGATGAGAGATGATAATAATATGAGAACAAAGAAAAGAGAAATGATTTCATTATTTTTTATTATTAATTTACTTTTGTACCTTCTTTTCTTAAAAGGTTATCATTAATAAAACTTGAAATCATTTAATCAATTACAATTTTCATCAATTACAAGATACATTCTACCATGATAAGGACAAAAACACTATAGTAATTAATTACATTATAAATTGTAATCGATTATAGTTCTCCCTTTAAGAAATAAATTCCCCTAATAGTTTATTACAAGCATATTGTAACCGATTGCATTTTGTATTATGGAAATTGGAAGTTGTTTTGTCTTTGAATGACTTTTCTATTGGATTAAAAGTCGTCAGTCCCCAAGGACTTATGAAATATAATCGATTACATTGTCATTGTAATCAATTAATTTCATGGAAGGTGTGCATCCGTGACAACTTCAAAATTAAATGCCTGTTAACTCATAAATAAATAGAAGTTGTGTGAGAGATTATTTAATCTCATCCCTACTCGACTTGCCCATTCTAATAATTTTTTAAAATTTGTCTATTCTCATAATAATTACACCAAATTTTTCTAATTTTAAAAAACTATTAATGATTAATTGTTAGATATTATTTTATGAGATCAGAAACAAAAACAATTTCCTTTTTCAAATAATTTAAATTTTTAAAATAAATTCTAGTTTCCTTGATCTTTAAACTTCAAAATACAATAGGTAATAAATGATTCTAATTATGTCATATCTAAATATTATTGATGTCCTAAGAGTAAATAAAAATTAAAAAAATCAAAAATAAATCTAGACTTTTTTAGTATCCAAACTCTAAAGAGAATAATAATTTAAATATAATGATTAACTCTGACCATATTTCCTCAATACAATTGAGATCATAACACATTTTAAAATAATTTTAATTTTTTAAAATTGAAATCTTTAATCGTTAATTATATTAAAATGAAATCAATACATATTTAATTTAATGTATTCATTAATAATTTAAACTCGAAAGTCTAGAACAGTTCCTCACCTATTTTTCAAATTAACAATTGTGCTCCTCCCTTAATCCTTTTCCCCACGTATAAGAAGAATACACAATAAGAAAAACCAACAATAAATGAATCATTTTATTTCCTTTATTAATCTTTTCACTTTCGAAAATGAATCATCTTTTAAAGAAGTATGAATATTAAATATTTTTTTAATGTAAAAGTCTTAAACAGCTTCTAGTAAAATTTTACTTATTGTCTTTTTTTTCTAATTGCTTTTGTAAATTTAATTTTTTTTTATGGCACAACTATTAAATTTAGATTTGTACTGATGATAAACCAATATGATACAACTATATTTTTTTTAAGACAAGGATATTAAATTTAGTTATAGGTTATAATTCTTGCATTGCAATTAATTGGGTAATTTTACGCCATTTTTAGGTCTCAATTTGTCAATCCAATCCCAACTGGTGTGTGCTCTGTTTGGCTCAGAAAAAGCATGAACAGGGTGTGCCATCGGAACTGAAATTGCGCGCACGTGTTGAACGCGAAAACAGTCTTCTCCGTCAAATCAATATAACATTGATAGTGTGTTCCCTTAAACAACTCTTTCATTTTGATTTTCGTCTTCCTTTTATCACTCTCTCATTCTTTCCAGCGTTACCTGCTTCGATGGAAGGTTTGGCTTCTCTCAAGGCTCCCTTTCAGGCCACCCCATTCCTCTCTTCAAGACCCAAAACCTGGGATCTTCCGACTCAACTCAATTTTTATAAAAGAAACTCCTTTTCAACATTTTCAGTTCGGGCCCAGGTTAGTTTTTTTTTTTGGCAAATTTTTTTATCTTTTCGCAACATTTTGGGATGTCTCCTCATGGATTAGTCTGGGTCTCTGTCTATTTTTGTTTTGGGAGTTTGGGCTCACTGAGAATGGAAATAGATGATAGGGAAGTATAATTTGCGTTCATTTAAGAATGAATGCCGATTTCTATTTACCGGGAACTCTTGTTGATTTGTCATGTGGGGTTCGGCTTATGTGGTGTTTTGGTTGGGTGGAGTCCAATGAGCTGTGTGGGTTAGGGAAGTATGGTTTTTGTTCATTTGGAGTGTACTAATGAATGCAGAATTTTATGTTCTGAGGAACACTTGTTATTTTCCATGTGAGTTTTGGATTATGATTTGATTAGGTGGTACGTATGTGGGCCAGGAAAGTAGAATTTGGGTTCAATTGGGGTGTAGAAATGCTGACGTTTATGTTATGAGTAATTCTTACTGATTTGTGGTGTTTTTATTAGGTGGAGTCTACTGATGGTTCTGCTGCAGTATCCTCATCTGGTGAATCCGTGACAGAGGCTCTCAAGATTAAGGAGTGGGAGGTAGGAATGTTGGAAAATGAGGTTGCATCTGGCCAGGGCATAAGAATAAGGAGAAGGCCACCATCTGGACCCCCTTTGCATTACGTAGGACCCTTTCAATTCAGGTTGCAGAATGAGGGCAATACACCTCGGAACATTTTGGAAGAGATTGTGTGGAACAAGGACAAAGAAGTCTCACAAGTATTATGATTGAATTGTTTTTTGCTCTATTGTTCTTAATATAAGTTATATTTTAACAAATGGATTGAATGTATTACTGGTGACTGGGATTTTCAGCTTAAAGAAAGAAAGCCCCTCAGTGTGCTGAAGAAAGCTCTCGAAAATGCACCTCCTGCTAGGGATTTTATTGGTGCTCTAAGGGCAGCGAATGAACGAACTGGACTGCCGGGGTTGATTGCTGAAGTGAAGAAGGCATCGCCAAGTAGGGGTATTTTGAGAGAAAACTTTGATCCTGTAAGGTTTCCTTGCCTTCCTTTATGACTTTTACAGATGGAATTGTTTTCTCTCTACAACTTTAACCTTTATGAAGCTGTTCCTGGTTTTTTTTTTGGGAAATGTTTTTGCTGGTCTGAACTTGCTGACACCCATTTCGTGTTGTTGGTTAAAGCTAGTCCGTTCATTTTTATTTTATTTTTATTTGGCTTCCCTGAATCTTCTTGTTACAGAATACATATCAATTTCTTCTCCCTTGCATCTTAAACTTTTTGCTTCCTTAATTAATTTTCTATCTACCCGTTTGATATTCATGCTCATCAAAATAAATTTCTTCTAAAATCTTTGTCTCCCGGATTTTGCTTTTACTATTATTGCATTTATGAAGTCAATCCCCATTATAGTTGTTAAATTTTGTCCTCACAAAACAAGGACCTGCTGTGATTTTAATGTATCAGGAAGATGTTATGTTTTCTCACTGAGTTGAATATCTTGGTCTTGGTATTTTTTGTATCTCTGAATGTATCATCACCCTTCAAACAACTTATCCAACAATTTTGCTAGTTTGTCTTTTCTCTCTTTATGGTGTTTTCAATATTTTGAGCTGTTTGTGACAGGTTGAAATTGCTAAATCTTATGAGAAGGGTGGAGCAGCATGCCTAAGTGTTTTGACAGATGAAAAGTACTTTAAGGTAAACCAACCAACGTGGAATTTGTTTTTATGTTTGTACTGCTTGATAATATTTGGTTGCTTGAGTACTGGGAGATTCCACAGCACAATGATAACTCACTCTGACTTAATATTGGTCCAGGGAAGTTTTGAAAATCTTGAGGCAATAAGAAAGGCTGGAGTAAAGGTTTGTTTTGTGATCTGTAAAGTATCTGATATTGGATATATTCTACCATATAATGCCTTTTGTAGACCACGTTGATGACTCTAGACAAAATATGCAGTGCCCTTTGTTGTGCAAAGAATTCATTGTAGATGCATGGCAACTGTACTATGCTCGAACTAAAGGTGCAGATGCTGTCCTTTTAATTGCTGCTGTTTTGCCTGATCTTGACATCAAATACATGATTAAGATATGCAAGATACTTGGACTGACTGCACTCGTTGAGGTAAAGTTGTCACTTTTTATTTGTTTCCTAAATCTGAATGTTCAACTGCAGCATTAAATTTTTTTTAAGCATTCTGATATCTTATGCTTCATATGAATGTACCCATTTTTTGTGTAAAATTGGTTCTATAGCAGGTCACGTATAATTTTGAATTGCGTAGTTGTTATAATTATGAAAATAGGGAGCTGACTACATACAATATAAACACAGAACCCCTTTCGCATAATGATTCTGTACTTGAAAGCAAGAAATAAATTTTGATAGATTTACAAATATAGAATCTATAGATTGACTATGCCTGCGTTGGAACCAGAAATTTCCAACGTAGCTTCAATCAAAACTTTGTATTGTCATGACTGATTTCATGATTACAATACCTGATGGACAGAGATTTTTTCACATTTTATGCTGTTTTGGCAGGTCCACGATGAGAGGGAATTTGATCGTGTTCTTGCAATAGAGGGTATTGAGCTTATTGGCATTAACAACCGTAATCTTGGTATGTCTTATCCTTTACTCTCCACCCCTTGCATTTTTTTTTTCTTTTTGATGAAATGTTATCTGGCTTTTCTCGAGCTAGTACCCTAAATGGAATGTAGTTGTAATTATATTATGCAAATTATCTTTTAATTTGCAGTCAGTAAAATCCTTTTGGTGTTTGATCAGCTTGTTTTCCGATACCTCTCCATTTGGATGTGCCTTTTATTTCTAATTTTGCTTTCATTTTCTGTATGATTTTTCCCATTTTCTTCATTAATGTTCTTTGTCTTTCTTATCCTTCTACATGGATACATTATCACTTAAGTCCTATCTGCACCTTCTTACTACAAACTTTTAGAACTCTTAAACTTTGAAGCACTGCAATTACTTTAATATGCATACTTTCTGCTATTACTTCACCTAGCAACACTTTTCCCGATCCAAGTTTTTTAAGCCAATTAAGTTCCTCTATATTTTTGATCAGGCAAAAGTTTGGCTCCTCCTGTTTTGTTATCTGAAATCTTCAAATTATCTTTCTCTTCCTTCTAAATATTTGAGGGTTTATGACAGATTCAGGAAGTACAATCATTTTACAAATTAGAATTACAAAAGATTAGGGGCTTTAAGGATTTTGTAGGGTGTGAAATTAGGATTTCAAGAGAGAAATATTTAAGATTTTATTTTATTTTTTATTTTGGTCAAATTTAGTGTTTTGTTCGGTTAGTTTTGAGTTGGAAAAGGTTTTAAACAATTTAGTTAATTTACATTAGGAAGGTCTCAAGTAGAAACTGAGAAATTAAGGATTATAGGTAGAAAACATAAATGGAAGGACTTAACTAGACAAAAAAAAAATTTAAAGGGACCAAAATCCAAAGTAAAGAAAATAAAAGTTGAACTAAGTTTTTTTTTCTTTCTCAAGCACAAATACATGTTTGAAAATATTAGTAATTTTGTATTTTGATTTTATCTATCTGTTCCAATCTCTTTTTGTGATTGCAGAAACATTTGAGTTGGATATTAGCATCACAAAGAAGCTTCTTGAAGGAGAGCGAGGCAAAATAATCCGTGAGAGAGACATAATTGTACGTAGCCTTTCCTTTCCTTTCCTTTGTTTAGAGTTACTCCCTGTTTTCCTATATAATATTCTCGTTTTGAAGAAGAATTGGTTTCATTTTTTTTTTTGATTTATATTATTTCCAACTTGATTATACATTAAAATTTGGTTGGAGAGGAAACTGATAAGGGTATAATAATGGCTTATTTAAAACTGTCTTGAAAATAAAAAATTAAATGGTTTCCTTGAGTGAAAGAATCTTAAAGGAATATTGTATAGGAGCTGAGGGAATATTTAAAAGAAACATTGTTTTTGGTATATTAAAATGATGCTGATGATCATATGGTTTGTTCAGATGGTTGGAGAATCTGGTCTATTCACCCCTGAGGACATTGTCTATGTTCAAGAAGCAGGGGTCAGAGCTGTAAGTATTGACAATTTCATCTCTTATCAATAAAACACCTAGCAAATTGTAATTGAAATTGAATTTCATTAAAGCATGCGTTCTCATATTCTTAAACATGAATTTAAATTCTTTGCGGAGTTTATGGTGTTGTCCTTATGTATTTTGAAGGCTCAGCAGAATGACAGTACAAAAACCTTAGTAAAGAATCTGGATTAAACATTTGTTTCTTGTTGATTATATTTAGCAAAATTTTCTACACTTCATTGTGAACCAACATCAACAGGTGTTTTATTATTCACCCCAGCTACAGTAATACCCTCATGGTATCAAACTCATTGTTTCACCATTTTTTCAGATATTGGTTGGAGAATCCATTGTGAAACAAAGTGATCCGGGCAAGGGAATCAGCAATCTCTTTGGCAAAGATATATCCATCTGATTTGAAGTGAAACTATCTTCAGATATAGGCATTTGATATGACTGATTATGATAAAGTTCTTGATTTAATGCCTTTATGTACCAAATTATCACAATTTTATCACCGGGAAGCATGTACCAAAAGAAACTTTGAATGTTAAATTATAGTTTCCTCCTAAATAATATATCATTAAGGCAATAGTTTGGCGACAGTTTGTGTGATTAACTTTATTTTTCAGTCAGTTTTCCCTAAACAAATTCAAGTAATCATACTAAAATTTGTATGATATAAACGACAAAGTAGTGTGATAACGTCGTTATCACTGTTAGAGAGTATGAAATTCTTTCTTATAAAATTTAGACGATTTCACACATAATAAAACTCAAGAAACGATAAAAAGAACAACAAAGTTTCTCATTGTACATACTGATCAGAATGATAAAAAGATACATAAAATAGTGACAGTACTCTTATTTATACAAGTACTAACAACTATCAACAAGTAACTAATTCATAACAAATTTTCTGCACACCCAAGTGGAAGTGATGAACACTACTTTTGTACGTAATTTTGTGTACAAAAATTTAGCCAAAGAAGCACTTTTGACGTTAGAAAAAGTAGTCTTGGAAGTTTTTCATGATTATACATTCACCTTGTTAGTATAACCAAGTGTGAGAAAAATTTAGTTAAACATCATAGGAGAAAGAAACAAAAGAGGTAAAATAAAAATTAGTTAAATCAACTTATCCCACCTATGATACTCTACACAATTGCCCATTTACAATGCTTTACATGAAGTCTTCCGAAATTGGTGTTATTGAATATATAAACAAAAACTTTTTCCTGTGGCAATTATGCTTTATGATTTACATATATCCAAAATCTAATAAATCACAAAACATTTGTTTTCCACAATTAAAATGAAGCAAAATCTGGATAATGGAGTAGCAAAATCATGCATCTAAGTAATCATTGTTATAGTCTGTTATAGATGCTTTCGAGTTATTCACCTAACATTTGAAGAACGGTATTCCATATTTGATGCTTATCTTCTGTTGAAATATAATGTCTTTATTTTATTATTAATATTATGTTAGAGTTGTGTTAGGGTTTTCCCGCTCTTTTCTTTTTCAGTACTACTGTCTTCTATAAGTACAATAGAAGTTGTATCAGATTTTTAAGTTAATCAAAATATTAGACTGTTTAGCTTCTCTAAACTCTTCAAGTTGGTATCAAGAGCCGTTCTTGTGTCTTCTTCGTCTATCGTCGGCAGCATTGTCTCCTGTCATTATTGCCGTTCACTCCGTTGTCGCCGCCGTCTCCGTCGCCGCCGCCGTCCGCCACCGCCGTTCAACGTCGTTTCCTCCGGCGAAGTCAAGGGTTAGGTGCGCCTTGAGAAGCGCAACCCAACCCTGGTGGTCCCGTCCTGCGAAGCCTCCGCACCAGCCGCCACGCGCCGCTTCTTTCCGGCGAGTCTCGGCCGCGTGTTCTGCACGCGCCGCCTTCCCGGCGCCGGAGCTCCACCGCGTCACCACAGACCATCTCGTCGGGGCTTCTTGAGTGTGTTTTGGTTCCTGTTTCTCCATTTCTTTGGCTTGGGCTCACACCTAGGGTTTTCTTCTCAAAATTTTGAAACCCTAAGTCTCATTTCTTCTCAATGTTTTTAAAATGGCCTCCTCTGCTGGAAGTAATTCCTCTTTATCTGCTACCCCTATCATTACATCTGCAAAACTAAATTGGAAAAATTATTTATCATGGTCCTCTGCTGTGGAATTGTGGTTTCTTGGTCAAGGACACCATGATCACCTTGAACAAGATATTTCTATGGTCCCAGATGAAGAAAAATCCCAATGGCAGAAATTAGATTTTCAGTTATGTGTTGTTTTGTGGCAATCGGTTGAGCAAGAGGTTCTAGATATCTTGAGACCTTATAAGACATGCTCCTCCTTTTGGAAAAGGCCCAGGATATTTTTGCTAATGATGTACAACGTCTTTTTGATGCAACCCAAAGAGCAACTTCTCTCAAACAAGTCAACCATGATATGATTTCCCATGTAGCAAAAGCTCGGGCTGCGGTAGAAGAGTTAAAGAACTTCTTTGTAGCTGATTCATTAGAAAATCTCAACAAAAAGCTTGACAAGTTTTACATGGTCCTAATTTTGAAAAGTTTACACTCTGATTTTGATCATGTACGTGACCAAGTTTTAGCTGGTGATCAAATCCCGTCGATGGATGGCTTAGTTACTCGACTCCTTCGGGTACCTACATTGGCAAAAGATGAGAATATAAGTGATGCTATTGAAACATCAACAATGGTGACACCGCGAGGAAGAGGAGGAGGTAGGAACAATCGTGGAGGACGTGGTGGTCGAAGTGGACGTCCTCAGTGCTCATATTGTAAGAGAATGGGTCATACCCAAGATAAATGTTATTCCTTGCATGGCTTTCCAGACAAAGCTACTCATGTGTCTAAATCTGATAATTCAGAATCTAGAATTTCTGATGAAGAGTACCAAGAGTTTTTGAAGTACAAGTCTGAAAAATCTTCTAATCTTGGTCAATCCTCCTCAATGCCAAATGTGTCAACTGCCTGCATCTCTCAATCTGCGGAAGGTCATAGTCCATGGATTCTTGACTCAGGTGCCTCAGATCATATCTCTGGTAACATCCCTTCATTTTCTTCCATGTCCTCTTCGAAAAATCCTCATTTCATTACTGTTGCCAATGGATCCAAAGTTGCATCTCAGGGGATTGGCAAAGTTTCCCTATCTCCTTCACTAAAATTGAATTCTGTTTTGTATATTCCTCATTGTCCTTACAATTTAATCTCTTTGAGTCGATTGACTCGTTCCTTAAATTGTTCTGTAACCTTTTCTGCTAATTCCTTTGTTATACAGGAACATGGTACGGGTCGTCTGATTGGAGAAGGACATGAGTCACGAGGACTTTATTTCTTGAAACCTAACTCCTCAGTTTCCTGTTTTGCAACTTCATCCCCAAAACTTTTGCATGATCGGTTGGGCCACCCAAGCTTATCCAAGTTGAAGACGATGGTTCCAAGTCTCAAACACATTCAAGTCTTAGACTGTGAGTCTTGTCAGTTAGGAAAACATGTTAGATCTTCCTATCCTAAAAAGTCTGAGACACGTTGTAATTTTGCCTTTTCAACTATTCACTCTGATATTTGGGGACCAAGTCGTGTTACTTCTTTTGGTTTTAATTATTTTGTAACCTTCATTGATGAATTTTCTCGATGTACTTGGGTTTATTTAATGAAAGAAAGATCTAAAATTTTGGCAATATTTGTGTCTTTTTTTAATGAAATTAAGAATCAATTTGGGAAGACAATTAAAATCCTCAGAAGTGATAATGCTAAAGAATACTTTTCTGCAGCATTTTCTTCATTCTTATCTTCCCAAGGAATTTTACACCAGTCAACATGTCCCCACACTCCACAACAAAATGGCATTGCAGAGAGAAAGAACAGACATCTCATTGAAACTGCTCGCTCCTTGATGTTGAATACTAATGTTCCTGTTCATCATTGGGGTGATGCAGTCCTTACTGCCTGTTTTCTGATCAATAGAATGCCTTCTTCCTCTCTTGAGAATAAAGTCCCTCACTCTGTCATTTTTCCAAATGACCCTATTTTCCATGTCTCTCCTCGTATATTTGGGTGTACTTGTTTTGTTCATAATGTGTCTCCAGGTCTTGATAAACTCTCTGCAAAAGCTATTAAGTGTGTCTTTTTGGGATACTCTCGCCTTCAGAAAGGGTATAAATGTTATTCTCCCTCAACCAAGAGGTATTATATGTCTGTTGATGTCACATTCTTTGAAGATACACCTTTTTTTCTTGTCCTCCATGGAGGACCGTTCATCTGTTCAACAAATGTTTCCTCTACCATCATGTGATCCCTTGGTTACTCCTGCTTCTTTACCTCAAACTCAAAATGACAATGACATTGTTCCTCCACCTCTTCTCACATATCAGCGTCGGACACAATCTCAAACTCCAAACACTGAAGATCCTCGAGACTCAGATCCTCCTTCATCAGTTTCCCAACCCATGGATCCTTCATCCTCTCCACCCTCTCCTGACTCAGATAGTAATTGGCCTATTGCCCTTCGGAAAGGTATTCGTTCTACTCGTAATCCTTATCCTATTTATAATTTTTTGAGTTATCATCGTTTGTCTCCTCCATATTTCTCCTTTGTTTCTTCCTTATCTTCCATTCAGGTTCCTAATAATGTTCATGAGGCACTTGGTCATCCTGGATGGCGACAAGCCATGATTGATGAAATGCAGGCACTTGAACACAATGGCACTTGGGACCTTGTTCCTCTTCCTCTTGGTAAGAAGCCTGTTGGTTGTAGATGGGTCTATGCTATTAAGGTTGGTCCTACTGGTGCAATCGATCGTCTCAAAGCTCGTCTGGTAGCTAAGGGATACACTCAAATCTATGGCCTTGACTATTGTGATACCTTTTCTCCTGTGGCTAAAACCAGTACTGTTCGTATTTTGCTTGTTATGGCTGTCATTCGTCATTGGCCCCTTTACCAGTTAGACATTAAAAATGCCTTTCTTCATGGTGATCTAGAAGAAGAGATATACATGGAGCAACCTCCTGGGTTTGTTGCTCAGGGGGAGTCTGGATTAGTTTGTAAATTACATCGTTCCCTCTACGGTTTGAAGCAATCACCTCGAGCTTGGTTTGGTAAATTTAGTCGGGTTGTGCAGAATTTTGGATTGAAACGATGTGAGGCGGATCATTCAGTATTTTATAGTCACTCTTCTCCAGATAAGTGTGTTTATCTTATGGTCTATGTGGATGATATTGTCATTACAGGAAATGACGTCACTGGAATTGCTCAATTAAAGAATCATTTGTTCAACCACTTTCAAACCAAAGATCTGGGTCGGTTAAAATATTTCCTTGGTATTGAAGTGGCACAATCAAAGGAAGGTGTCATCATTTCACAAAGAAAATATGCTCTTGATATTTTGGAGGAAACAGGCTTAACAAATTGCAAGCCCATTGATAGTCCTATGGACTCAAATCAAAAGTTAATGAAAGACCAAGGTGAACTTTTCTCAGACCCAGAGAGATATAGAAGGCTTGTTGGAAAACTCATCTATCTTACCATAAGAAGACCTGATCTTTCTTATCCGGTGGGCGTTGTGAGTCAATTTATGCAAAATCCACATGTTGATCATTGGAATGCAGTGATTCGCATTCTCAGATATGTAAAAGGGAACCCAGGACAGGGATTGTTGTATGAGGACAAGGGAAACACTCGTGTTGAGGGATATTGTGATGCAGATTGGGCTGGTTGTCCAATTGACAGAAGATCTACCTCAGGATATTGTGTTTTACTTGGAGGGAACCTTGTTTCTTGGAAAAGTAAGAAACAAAGTGTTGTTGCTCGATCTAGTGCTGAAGCTGAGTATCGATCTATGGCTCTAACTACATGTGAACTTGTGTGGATTAGACAACTCCTTCAAGAGTTGAAATTTTGTGAAAATGAGCAGATGAAGTTGTATTGTGACAATCAAGCCGCCCTTCACATTGCCTCCAATCCAGTGTTTCATGAAAGAACAAAACACATAGAGATTGATTGTCATTTTATCAGAGAGAAGTTATTGTCAAAGGATCTTGTTACTGAGTTTATCAGCTCTAATGAACAACTCGCAGACATTCTGACCAAATCTTTAAGGGGGTCTAGAATTCAATTTATATGTTCCAAGCTTGGTGCATATGATCTATATGCTCCAGCTTGAGGGGAAGTGTTGAAATATAATGTCTTTATTTTATTATTAATATTATGTTAGAGTTGTGTTAGGGTTTTTCCGCTCTTTTCTTTTTCAGTACTACTGTCTTCTATAAGTACAGTAAAAGTTGTATCAGATTTTTAAGTTAATCAAAATATTAGACTGTTTAGCTTCTCTAAACTCTTCAAGTTCTTCCACTACTAATTAACTGCGTATTGATCAATCGACATCTCAGTCTGTTATTATCATCAACGATTCAATCTTAACAATAAACAAGTAAAATCCACTAGCCCTGTTAAAACTGAGCAAGTTGTATAAAGTAAGACAATCACACAAGAAAAACATAGTTTACAAAATCAAACAACAACAACAAATATAGCATTATCTCACTAAGTGAGGACTTTACAAAGTTATACAAAAGAGTCACAAATTCTATGACTTATAAAAAGAAGACATTACATATGAATAAAGAAAGAATGGCAAAATACTGATGCGATTTGTGGATATTGATCCATGCATATGCCTCATGATTCATGTCTTCTTCTTACTTCGCTTTCCCAAGGGGAGTGATATTTGGATGAAACTGAACTTTTTCCTAGATGCTATGAACTGCTTTTGCTTTTGATTACTCTTCACATCTTTCTCGGGTATTGTCGGCAGAGTTTGATCCTCCTTCAATGCTCGAAGCATTTGACTCAAGGCTACTGTCTTTCCAGAATGCTCTTGCATATCCTTTGTTGTAGTACAATCTTCAAGAACTGGCTTTTTGTTAAGTACATCTCTCATTGAAACTGAAGACCTTAAGGCATGCTTCGGATCATTGTTATTTGTAATTGATCGGATTGCATCTGGTAGAGGAGAATCTTGACAAATTCCAGCTTGATTGAACAGGCTGCTCTCAGTCAATGTCTGCCCTTTTAGATCATTCTCAGGAATCCATCTCCGAAGAGCCTCTTCAGCAGCAAGCTGCTTTATGTTTGCACTTTCAACACTATTCAATGCCTCAGTCAAGACTTGTTTGCTGCGTAGAACTTCCTCTGTTGCTTCCTCAAACTTTTTCAAAATACCCAGTTTAGAAATGCCTATTTTGTCAATTTGGAACTTGGAATCTGTTACCTTCTCCAAGGTTGACTCTTGAGGAAACTGAACTACGGGATTTAGAGGAGAGCACTCCCCTAAGGCAAAAGTCACTTTCTGATGTTCTGGAAAAGAAAATTCAGTTGATATCTCATGGCAACAAAGAGCCTCAATTTCAGCAAGAGCAACGGCTTCTGCCGCCATTGCAGCTTCTTCCATCTTTTTAGCTGCAAGCCACCTCATCTCAGCAGTCTTAACACTAAATCCATTCTCACCAAACTCAGGCAAGGGCCTTAAAACTTCAGAGCTTCTTGTTTCATTCATTCCATTGCACTGTCCAGTATCAAATCCAAAACTCCTCCCACCATTAAGGGGATGGTGACACGTGCAAGCTGTTTCTACAGTAGCTTCAGGAGGATTAAACCCTGCTTCTGTTTTGGTTACTTCATGAGTAGAGACAGCTGCAAACTTCGATGCCAGCTTCTCTCGTGCCCTCTCAACAAAGAGCCTTTCATTCTTCATTTTCTTATTTAAATCTTCAACAGAGGATTGTATTACTCCAAGATCATTAATAGTTTTACCAAGACTTACTTTAGCTTGTCTTAACTCCACTAAGAACAGATCAGGTAAAGGTGAACACTGAGCCGAACATTGCAATGTCTGCTCTTCATAGTTGATACCATTCACACAATTTCTAGTAGCAGCTCCAGCCTGTTCACATGAATTTTCACCTCGAGTTGCAAAACAATTCAATGCTTCTGATTGTAGCTGCAGCTTCAATTCCTCCAAAATTGCTTTGGTAGCTCCCAGTTCTTCAAGCACATCAAGTGTTTCGAGTTCTTTCACTATCAAATCCTTTTCTAACTTTGCTGCTTCTTCCTCCACTCTCTTTATGTCAAAGTCTTCAGCACTGTTCTGTTAACGACAAACATCATCATCAGAGAGTAAATCACCACAGGAATAATTCTAATTCAAGAACGGTCCTATTCTAGAACATAATGCCCACCCATAATTATAGTAAATGATAAATAAAGAACAACACCATAAAACAGAACGAAGGCCAGAACCGGCAGCATTTTCAATATGCACCAACAAAAAATGAAAACTGATAGCGAAACACATTCATTATTCAAAATTAAAATCCAAAACAGAAACAAAATTTTTACACGAGCCTCTCCGAATTTGCAAAAGGGTGTCCACGGCCCGGTTCCTTCGAAACGGGTCACTGCTTCCTTGACAGACGCAAACGGCGGCGAAGTATCAATTTCAGCTCTCAAACCAAACCTTATAATCCCCGGGTTCTGACCTGACCCGGGTACAACACCAGGCTCGGGTTTCACCCTCGAAGTCGCCGGGAAACCGGCTGCGGCAAGTTTCCGGGTGTCGGTCATTGGCACAAAGCTCAAAGCAAACGCGGGTTTCAGAGAAGCATCGATAACTAAAGCCACATAAAGGTTCGAGCTTTGAGCTTTTTTGGTTACCCATTTGTGTGATTTATTGCAATACCGAGGATGAAGGAGGAAGGGTGCGTGATGATGGTGTCGCGGGGCCGAGTAACGAACCGGGTCGAAAAGGGGTGTCGGGTCCACACTACTAGAAGAGTAACGGGGAAAGCGGAAAGGGAAAAGGAGAGCGGCAGCGGAAAGCGCTTGTATTGTGCTTTTCGCGGTGGGAGATAGTTTAGGGATGGTGACGTGGATTTACGGTGTGGGCTTTGGTGTTATTGGTTGGTAGAGGTAAATATCAAGGGCTGTGATTAATTGTCATGAATGTGGCCAATGAAGAGGAGACACGTCATGAATTTAGGTGAGGGTGAGAATGTTGTGTCGGTGAGCTTTGCCTTGATTTGGAGCGAGATTAGCGGTCAGGGAAAAAGGAGAACTAAATGCCTTAAAAGTGTAAAACGCGGTTAATTAATTTAAAGTCTAAAAGCAGAAAAATTATAAAATATCTACAAATTGAAAAATATGAATTTGATCTTACAATTAAATTAGATACGTTAAAGTTAACATTTATTTCTGTGGATATATTCTTTTTAGGTGGTAGCTGACACTGTACACCCTCACTTCAACTAGATTGAAAATTGATGTTCTTTTACTGTTTTTAAGATTTGATGATACCATAATATCTATAAATTGAGTTTTTTTCTATGCACCTACATCATTTCGTCCTGCACCTCCCAATTTTATTTTAATTTCTACTATATTCTTAACTTCTATAAATGATTATGTCGCAACTCATACTTAAAAAATTCTATATCCCTTCCTTCATTTTACTTTTACCTTCTTGCTCTCGACTCCTCTTTGAAATCCTTAACCGCATTTCGAAATGCGGTTAAGGATTACCGCACTTGAAAATACGGCACCTCTTAATCGCATTTCGAAATGTATCACTCCTTAACCGCATTTCGAAATGCAGTTAAGGATTACCGCACTTCGAAATGCGGCACCCTTTAACCGCATTTCGAAATGCGGTTATCGCATTTCCAAATGTGGTTAATGGTTGCTTAAGAGATTTCGCTTTTTTTATTTTATTTTGCACTTCTAATTTGATTGTCGATGGTGTCCGAGTAGCAATATCAATAAAATGAAGGTTCACTGTTACAGCCTTTGCACCTTGTTCTAAAAATCCGTAACAATAGCAGAAATTATGGTGATGGAGGGAAGAAAAGTGAAGGAAATTGTTGTGTAGTGTTTCTATGCCAAATTTCTGATTGAGGGAAGATACGGAGGACCTTGTCGGGATGCCACCACCGTTTTTACCTTCATTATATTGTTCCATGGTTCCACAACTATTCTACCAAAATTAGATCAGAAGGATAGAACGGTAAAATTGGAGGTGCAGGAAGAAGGAAGTGAGGTGCAGGGAGAAACACTCCTATAATTTTCATTTTAATTATTTATTGTTGTTTTTATGTCTAAAAATAATTTTAAATTTTCACTTAATATTTTACATTATATTTATATATAAATTATTAACAAAAAAGCATCACAATTTCACTTTTTTCTGCATTTTTATATGTTTTATATTTATTTTTAGCTTTCAATATTTAGATTTATTTTCTTTTTGTTTTATTATTTGTTTTTTTTTACTTTCTATTAATAAATGGGTTAATGCGAGCCTTAATTTTTCAAAATTATTGTAATTTTATATCTTCACTCTAACTTGACTTTGCAATGTCATGATTACTTCAATATCACTACAAGAAAATGATTGCCTCTAATGATCAACAGCCAATTCTAATTAAAATAATCCTTTAAGTTAATTTGGAAATAAGGGAACAAATTGGATCAGAGACCTAATTAAATAATTTATTAATACTAGGAAACAAATTTCAATAATGTATGTATATTTAAATATCATAAAAACTTAAAAAAAATTGACTATAAAAACTATATATAAGTTAATGTGCTTAATTATATATAAAATTTGATTCAAATTTTTTTAAAAGGGTATTAGTAGTATCTTAACTTTAATCATTCATATATATTTGTAATTACACACAATATACAACTCTATCATATAATATAACTCTTTTAAATTTTAACAACCAAATATAATAATTTAAAAAATTTTATGGTAAATAAAAACAATATTGAGATGAAAGTGTGAAAAAATGAAGTGAAAATTTCTAACAAAAAATATAAGCAATGGGGGAAAACGATTATACATTTACAAATAATACGGCTTACTTAAAAGTTTAAAAGTAATTTTAAATATCAAAATAATATTAAAAAGTTAAGTTAAATACTAAGTCAACAATAATATGCTTAATTAAGTACGAAGTCGGTTGTAAATTTTTAATTTTAATTACGTCTTTATTAAATATTTTTAGTATATTAAGTATTTAAATTTTGTATAATTTTTTATTAATTGTTGTCATTTAATTATTTTTAGTTAAGTGATTTAATTTTTATTCTGTCTATTATTATATTTATTTATTTTCGTATATTATGAAATTATATATTTTATTGTTAATGTATGGTGTTAGTGTAAAATAATAAATGAGTTTTATTATTTTAATTTAAAACATGCTAAATAGTAAGATTATTAAACTTTTTGTCCTCGTCATGTACAACAATAAAAAAATTGTTATTGTAACCACGGTTGATATAGAAGACAATATTAGTATCTTGTCATCAAACATTTTTTAATATAAAATCTTAAAATGACTTGTTATTTCACATTAATAATAATACCCTTTAATATTAATCATTAAACTTCACATCTCTTAACATATGAAGACAAATAAGTAAAACGATGAGATAAAATAATCACATTGAGTTAAGAAAAGAATTAAATGATAAAAAAAATAATTAAAAAATATAAATTTTTTTAGTACATAATAAACAAATGAAAATAGTATAAACTCACTTAAAAATGTCAATTTTTTTATAAAAGGTGGTGAGTTTTTGGTGAAGTTTGTGGTAGAAGTTGTGATTCAGCCATTATGGTGCAATTTATTATGCTATAGTGTGTTACTCAAACATAGCTTTAGTCAATGATGATTAATAATGATAATATGTGTTATGAATTAATCATCTTGTTAAAAATCTAGATGTTTATACTAGTGATGTGTGATTAGAGTCTGATTCACTGGTTAATATGTTTTATTTAGAAGATGTTACTCTCATCAATAGTTTACAAAGTTTATAATATATAGATTCATCTCATAGTGATTTGGAGACCGTTTCTAATTCTTTCACATGTAAGAAAGTTTGTTTTTGTGGATGAATTGTTATTAACTTTTAAATTGACTAATCTATTTTATGAGAGGGAAGATTCTAATACTGAAAAAAAATGATACTAGTCTACTCAAACTACAAGAAAACCTGATAAAGGTAGACAAAAAAAAAATAATATTAAATTTTTCTAAGAAAGGACTTTAAAATACGTTAAAGACTTTTTTTTAAAAATAAAATTGAAAAAGTACCTAATGATAAATATCATAATATATGCTAAGAAATTTTTTATTTAGTTTTTTTTTTTGCATAATAAAATTTTGGTTTAATACCCAACTTTGTCTCTAGTTTGGTTGACAAATCTCAATTTAGTCCCTCTTTAAAAAAGTGTTTGAAATTGGTTTTTACTTATAAAATTTTGAGTCAAAACAGTCTCTTCCATTAAATAATGACAAACAGCGTTAATTTTTTTTTCTCTTCTTATTTTCTGTGCATTGTAAGTTTTTGTCAGCATTTACACTATTTAATGATTATTGTACTTTTTCAATAAAATTTAATATCCTTCGTTGAGTAATGAAGTCAGAAAAACTTAGTTATGAATAAAGATTATACTCCCTTGTTACCTCTACCAAATGGAATACCTTTTTTTCTTTATAAGTGTGATTCTCTTTAAAAAAAAAGTACTTTTATTTAGTTATTACTTTTACAGTACATTTTTTTAAATTTTGAAAAATTGATTAAAAATAAATCTAAATATATATTTTTAATTCCTATAAAATAAGTGAGTTTATAATTTTTTTAAAAGGTATTTATTTCTTAATTACTCTAAAATTAAAAATAAAAGTTTGATTTTTTTAATGGTTTTTTTGTTTTTTTAATATTATATAGTCATATAAATCATAAAATTTAAACAAATTTAGTAATATATCATTATTATTTAGTTATATACATAATATGATATATATATATATATATATATATATATATATATATATATATATTTTGTGAAGTTTAATTTAATTTTACATTACTTAATACGATAAGATATTGTTATTTATTTAATTATACCTTTTTGTAAACTTTAAAACATACACCAAAATAAATATAATGTAGATGGAGGCATAATATTTATGTTAAATATATATGTTGATATTTGTATGCTCAACCACACGTATTTTGTTCTAACAAAATATATATATTAATTATTCAAATTTTATATTAAATGTTTAAAATTAATTATCACTCGTCTTATATAAATCGATTTGAATTTGAATGAAATCATTTAATGATTTTAAACGGTAGGAATATATTTTGATTTGTTAAAAGGTTAAATTCATATTATCAATGCAAGCAATACATCTATGACCAATAAAAAAATTTAATTTTTTAATGATTTTTTTGATTTTGTAATATTATTTAGTTATATACATCATAAAATTTAAACAAAAACAAAAAAATCATTAAAAAATTAAATTTTTTATTTTTAATTTTAGAGTAATTAAGAAATAAATATCTTTTAAAAAAATTATAAACTCACTTATTTTACCGGAATTAAACATATATATTTAGATTTATTTTTAATCAATTTTTCAAAATTTAAAAAAATAACTGTAAAAATAACAACTAAATAAAAGTACTTTTTTAAAAAGAATTACACTTATAAAGAAACTAAAGGTATTCCATTTGGTAGTAGAGGTAACAAGTGAGTATAATCTTTATTTATAACTAAATTTTTATGACTTCATTATTCAGTGAAAGATATTAAATTTTATTGGAAAAAGTACAATAATCATTAAATACTGTAAGTACTGACAAAAACCTGCAATGCACAGAAAATGAGAAGAAAGAGAAATAAAATTTAACTCGTTTGTCATTATTTAACAGAAGAGACTATTTTGACTCAACAATTTAAAACTAAGGACCAATTTCAAACACTTTTCTAAAAAGGGACTAAATTGAGATTTGTCAACCAAATTTTTCTTGTTTATATATGCTATATAATTTTATTATGAATTTGACATGGTTCTCATACTTTTATTTTTTTAATAAAATTTTGATGTTATGACAATAATGTCTAGCATAAACTTTATTTGAAAATTTTAATTAATTCAAAGTAATATAATAAATAATATAATGTACAATTTTAAAATATAAAAGAAAACCATTTTAATCTAAACTAAAATTGTCTATATATATATATATATATATATATATATATATATTAAAAAATTGCAATATATTTTTGTTTAAATTTTTTATTGTAGTGAAAATTTAGGAGGTATTCATGGAGCTTTAGATAATTTTGTCATGTAAGATAGTATTTTTTAAACTGGATATACAATAGCTAATGAAACACATCTTTATATCCAATAGCAACACGTAACCATTAGTTATTTCTCATTTTTGCCTCGTCACACCATCATTCATTTCTATTATTGATAATTAATAACGAAAAAGACAATTGATTCAGCTTTATGGATCTAATATAAATTTTACAATTATTTATCTAACCTAATTCATCAGGTTCATTTATCAACTCTAAAGCGACTACTTTATTTTTCATAATATATATTCATATAATTTTTAAAAAATATATCTTGTCGAATAACTTTGGTAGATTTCAATTTAACATGTGTTTTATTAGACTCCACTTAATTATGTTATTACGTTCAATGAATAAAGTTTATTTTTTTTATTTTTTTATCCCGTTCTTTATTAGAATTAGGATTGTTATTAGTGTTTTTGCCTCTGTATATCATCTTCACCATCTCAAGTTGTTTCTATATCCTCAACGAATGATAACAACATTTTTAAATAGTAAATTAATTTTTAACTATTACAAGCAACTATTAAATGGATTTTTAAATAGACTTGTGACAATAACAATACACTCAAAAGAGTATTAAGATAAAATATGGAATATAGTTTTATTATATATATATTGCGTAGAAAGTAAAAGATTAAGAAAGTGTGGGGCAATGGTTTTAATGTGCTATATCCTTCCACAGGGACCTGCCTAATCCCTGCATGTTCTGTGTTGCCATGTCTAATTCAGACCACCATTCCTGATAAGTGTTCAAATCAAAGCAACTTTTCGTATCACAATTAATTTGTTTTTTTTTTTCTGCCCCCACAACAGAGAAATGGCAGTAACAAAACTGATATGTAGAAAGCAAAAACATGATTAAGAGTAAATATTCGGGATGGCAACATGACAGTAAATTAAGCTTTCAAATTTAGTGATGAACACATTAAATCCTAATACATGTACTATATTTAATGCATGTTGTCGTGTAATATGTTAATAATATTATTTCGCGATTCAATGTTTCTGACCCACAGAAGAAGAAATTCCTTCATCACTATCTTTTTCCAGCACAGGACCAGTGCATGGTCCTGCATGCTGCTGCTGTTAATTAATTCACCTAAAGTGATAGTAGTTTATCTTTGCAGTAATGGGAAAGCTTTGATAACTCTCTCGTCCAAGGAAGTGTTCTTCTTTTTCATCTTTATCTAATATGATACTTACTTAGGGTTATGTGATTGAAGAGAATTATGATTAATATTATTAATTAGATCCCGTTTAAAAGGTGATAGGAGTTGAAATAATGGAATTTCTTGATAGGAAAACGTGTTAACGGTATGAAGATGAAGTGACTTCTCTGATAACACAGCTCATCCCATATGTGACATTTCATGGCTAATAAATAATAGTAATACCATTCACACTTTTAAGTACTGTGTGATGTGTCTCTATCCAAGATGCCCGAGTAGGTCAACCTATTCATGAATTTCTTCCTGCTATTTATTGAGGCTCAATTCTTCACCATCCAATATCCAAGCTTGGGTACAAAACAAACTTTGCTTGGAGAAGCCCATGGCGCAAATTGCAGCCATCTCAACCACCTAACACTGTAGAAACACCTTTAATTACATCAACTTTTTTTAGTTAGAGGATATAAACCTTGCCAATCAGATAATAATCATGCATTGATTAATATTAATATCGGTGTTTTAAGTCTCCTTTTATCGATTAAAAATAAGATCAATTCGATGTATATAAATGTGTGTAAATCTCATTAAGTTGATTTTGTTGGGTTAAGTCGATAAAGATGAAGTTTGTTTAGGAAGAATTACACTAGAGTAATATGCAGAATATAACTGTATCAACCCTTGGGTGTCAATCTATATTTTTCCTTTCATTTATTACAGTGTTGAACTGTAACCAAATTCCCTTTCCTCTGAACGGTTTCACCTCACCAATGATTTATAAAGGAACAACCACACACTGCTTCGTCAGTCTTTATAGTCAATGATCCAGATTCTTCAATAAATAATCTTGCAGCTACCTCTAATAACCCATTCAATTATACAGTTTAATCATCAACAATCCATATCAGACATTAAATTTGGCCACAACGAAATTGGTGCGATCCAAAGATACCTACCATCAAATTCATCACATCCGGGCCCTCCTTGATTAATTAATTAACTCCATGCTTAAATTAACTCCCAATGAAGAAACCCAATTCCTGAGTTATGTACAAGAACATGCACTCTTTAATGATATTTATAAGTTTTAAGTTTTTCGAGTATGATAAAGTACTGGGAGCCATAAAGCTAAGGGTCTAGAAGGCAAATATAAGGGAGGAGTAGCAATAGCAGTAGCAGCAGTAGTAGTATACAGCAGCAGCAAAGGTAAGAAAATCTTAGAGTTGAATCCAAAATGGTGAATGATGGTGTATCGATTGAGAAGTCCTTCAGAATAAAGGAGGATGACAGGTTCTTCTCAAGGCTATTGTCGAAGGAAACCTCTAAGGCTAACTCTTCTTCAAGGGTGTTCTATTATGGAGAAACATCAATTGCAGTTCCTTTCACATGGGAGGCACAACCTGGTACCCCAAAACATCCTTCTTCTCAGACTTCTCTACCTCCTCTCACACCTCCTCCTTCATATTACTCCAATTCCAAAACCAGCAACAAGAGAACAAACTCCAAGACCAACATATTTTCATGCATTTTCCCAATGTTTATCACACCTTCAAGAAAGCATCAGGGCTCACCATCCTCATCTCGCTCATCTTCTTCTTCCTCTTCGTCTTCGTGGTCATTGGTATACCCATCCGATCAAGGAACCCTCTCCTGCTCACGCTCGACTGCTACTGTTCGCACTTTTCTCAAACATAAAGCTTCAAACAGATTCAGAGGCTGCTATTCTTTCGGGAACATAAGGAACGCAGCCTAGTCTTTGAAGGTAACATCGTTACAAAAACATCGTTTTCTGCTGTGTATCAGAAAAATGTAGATGTTTGGTTGGTCATCATCGTGTGAGTTTCAAATGTATGGACAAAATAATTTCCTATCTCATTATTTTAGTTGAGATTGTATATTATGCCTGAGTGCAGTTAAATGTTCTTATTAGTTAATTATAGTAAATTGTCACCAATTTATATTTGCGCTTAGATATGCTTAAACTCGTTAATCAAACCATAACCTAATCAAAATGATTACTAGAAATTCGTGTGTTTTCAAAATCAATTTTGAAAGTTGCAGACAACTTTGTTCTTCTGAAGGAGTGTTTGATGAAATAATTGTTTTCTTTTATGTTCGGGAATTATATTCCTGGTGATTCAATAAAGTTGATTAAAATGTATTTTTTGGCCATGTTCTTACAAATATTTGTATAAGATTTGTAACGATAAAATAATAACTTGTTTTTTTTTCTGTACAATTTTTTTTTTAGTTTAGAACATTTATATTTCCATCTGTTTATGGGAATGATTTCGTGAAAAAATAACTAATTTTTAAAAATCACGATTTTTCTCAACTAAGCCTTTGTCAGATTAGTAAAATCTAAATCTAGGTTTAATACCTATTTTGGTCTCTCCTTTGGGAGGGTTTGTTCAAAGTAGTCCCTCTTTTTTTTTTTAAAGTTCATTTCAGTCCTATCTTTTGTAAAAACTGTTCAAGTTGGTCCTTTTGGGTAACAGCGTTAACTTGACTAACGGCAAAGCTGTCAGGTGGGTAATGTCTGATGATGTGGCATTGTTAATTATTTTAAAAAATATATATAATTGTGAGGTGTAAATTAATATAATTAGGGTAAAATAAAGAAATGAATTAGGGGTAATTAGGGTCAGAAGAAGAACTGCGTCTTTCTCCTCGTTCGGCGACGGCGGTGATGGAGATTACGGTTGTGCCAGAGAAAGATCCAGAATTGAGAAACTGAATGGAACATCTTGCCTAATTCTCCACACACTTTCACTATCATTAGACGGAATCAAAACAATATCTCAAGTTCTGTACCAGAATTTTTTGCAAATTTCTCCAATTTGAATGTTTTAAAGCTTAGCAGTTGCAGATTGAGTGGCCATTTTCCAAAGGTTATCTTTCATATACAAACTCTTAATGTTCTTTGTATATCAAACAACAAGGATCTTCATGGAGCTTTGCCAAACTTCCAAGAAGACGCAGTTCTTCTTCACACCATGAATCTCAGTAAAACAAATTTCTCAGGGAAATTACCAAGTTCTATTTCCAATCTAAAGCAGTTGTCTAGGCAGCACTCAGCATCTTTGAGTTTGTTAGAAAATGCAAGTAACATTGAATCTTGGGAACGAATTTCACGGTCCATCTTCTGCTTGACATCTTGGAGGTCAAGAATCTCTTGGAGTTCGGCAACAACTTCGAATATTTGGGTTTGGAGAACAGTAAAGAGGGAAATTATTTCTTTTACAGTAAACGGAGAAGCGTCAAGAGGGGTAGATGGCGAGAGAAAAGTTGGAAGGGATCCACGGAAGGCAGTGACCCAAATAGACCGGTTAGGGGAAACTTCAAAGATTTTGGAAGTTAAGGAAGCCATTTGGAGAAGAAGTGTTTGGGCTCTGGGAAGGGGTGGGAGGAGTGACAGCAGAGCAGAAGAAGGGGTTGAAGAGTTGCGGTCTTGGGGTTGTTGGGTCTGTGTAGGAGGGAGCTTTGGAGGGGTGGGGTTCGGAATTGAAGGAGAGTTAGGGTTTGAGAGGTGTAAATCGAATTCCAATTACCCTAATTCATTTCTTTATTTTACCCTAATTATATTAATTTACACCTCACAATTATATATATTTTTTTAAATAATTAATAATGCCACATCATCAGACATTACCCACCTGGCAGCTCTGCCGTTAATCAAGTTAACGTCGTTACCAAAAAAAACCAACTTAAACAGTTTTTGCAAAAAATAGGACTGAAGTGAACTTTTGAAAAAATGAGGGACCACTTTGAACAAACCCTCCCAAAGAAGGGAACAAAATAAGTATTAAACCTAAAATCTAATAAAGCACAACATCACAAGAAAAAATAGTTTTCAATTTAAATGAATTTGTATAAAATGTTTTTAGAATTTAGTTATGCTCTTGTGTTTGGTCGAATAAGATTTGAACCCAAATAAGAATTGGATCTAAAAGCCCCAAGGCCCATGCCCAGATATGAAAATCCAAAAATACTGTAATCGTGTTTAGTAAATAAATACATTTATGAAAGGTTAATTTTTAATTTTATTTATTTATTTTCGGTCAACACTAATTCTAATTTTTTATGTTTTTAATTTGATAATTTTATTCCTAATAATTTTTTAGTAGATGAATTTCATTTCTCATCCTAATATTCAAAGTTGCATAAAGAGAGACAAAGTTCACTAATTATATAAAAATATGAGAATTAAAAAAAATTACTTTACATATTTATATTTACAAAAACCTTTTTAACCAATTCACGCACTTTAAAATATAATTGATTTAGTTATTGAAATTTAATTCTCAAAAATTCATTTGATTTTTTTAAAATTGTCCTTAATATTTTTTTAAATTATTGTTCGTAGGTACCCATCTTCTCCTATCCTGAGAAAATGTTCATCAATTTAATTTTTAATATTCGTTATTTTTATGTAAAAATAAACTAATTAAGGATGTTTTAGAGAAAAATAATTAGCGCACCATATAATTAGAAAACAGTTTTGTAAAAAAGTAGACAAATATATGAAAAGTATCTTGTGCATATAAATAAAGAAAATATTTCTTTTTAAAATTGTAGAAATTAAAATCAATTAACTTAAATATAAGAGTTCATCCGCTAAATTCTATGAACTCGGTGAAGGACATTTTTCTCGGTTTTCCGCACTCCGATGACTCCACTCTAGTTTTAGAATGGATTTTCAAAGCGGATAAGTTCTTCAACTTCCACAACACACCTGATGTTGAGCGTGTTGAAATAGCTTCTATGCATTTTGAGAGAGATGTGGTACCATGGTTCCAAATGTTGCAGAAGATTGAAGCGGTCACAACTTGGATAGTGTGCTTTGGAATCTAAATTTGGGCCCTCCCCCTTTGATTGTCCTTGGCCGAAATGTTTAAGCTGCAACAACAACGATCAGTATCAGATTAGTATATGAAATTTATGTCTCTTGCAAATAGATGTGCAGGTTTAACTGAGGAAGCTATTTTAAATTGTTTCCTGAGTGGTTTAAATGTTGATATTCGATGAGATGTGATTGCCTTGACTCAACAAACCTATTACAAGCACTAGCATTAGCTAAACTGTACGAAGAGAAATACATGCTAAGAACCAGACCTACTCCTAATTATGCCATTCGATACATAAGTTCTCCGAAAGTAACACCTTCCTGGAGTCAAAACACCACAACGAACATCCTACCAGCTACCAAATCATCCTTACCCTCCGTTGTTACCTAATCCACCAAGACCACCATTAAGAAACACAAATGTCAAAAGAATAAGCCCAGCATAAATGCAATTAAGAAGAGAGAAGGGTTTATGTTATTTCTATGATGAGAAATTCTCTTTTAATCACAAGTGCCCAAACAAGCAATGTTTTGTCCAACAATTGGGGGAGGACGAATGAGATAATGTGGAATTGAAGACTGAGTTACCTCAAGACATAGAAGCAATTGGAAAACGAGGATCATCACCTATCTTTGAATGCCTTGAAAGGTGGTTTCGGAGTAGGGACAATTAGATTTGTAGCACATATTGACACCATGCCAGTCAAAATATTGATTGATGGAGGCAGCTTTGATAAGTTTTTACAACCTAGGGTGGCGAAATTTTTGAAACTTCTAGTGGTGAAGACACCTTCATTAAAAGTAATGGTGGGGAATGGGAATTACATGGAATTGGAGGGCTTAATACAAAATTTGACATTAATAGCATAGGGCAGTGTTTTCACATTACCTGTGTTTCTTTTGCCAATATCTAGTGCTGACCTCATCCTTGGAGCAAATTGGTTGAAGACAATTGGCCCTCACTTAGCAGATTACGACTCTATGCAAATCAAGTTTTTGCAGGATGGTCGTTTCACCACATTACAAGGAGATAAAGACATGCTACCAGAAATAGCACAACTGCATCACATAAGGAGAATGATTAACACTGATGCTTTAGCTGAGATATATAGTTTACAGATGGTACACCAAGACACTTACAATTTTCTTCTCTTAGAACTGCCCGAGGACATGGAGTCAGAATTGGTGATTTTACTCCAGAATTATAGCATGGTCTTTAGCCAACCCTGTGGACTACCTCCACCAAGGAGTCACGTGCACTTTATTCCTTTGTTAGAAGGATCAAATCCAGTCAAGGTGAAGCCCTATAGATACCCACACAGTCAAAAAGAGGAAATTGAAAAATTGGTGGAAGGCATGTTAAAAGAGGGTATTGTATAGCCAAGCAACAGTCATTTTTCATCTCCAATTATTTTAGTCAAGAAAAAAGATGGTACATGGAGGGTTTGTACGGACTATAGAGCCTTGAATGCTATAACAATTAAGGACAATTTTCCAATTCCAACAATGGATGAACTTATTGATGAGTTATACGAAGCTTGCTATTTCTCCAAGCTGGATTTAAGGTCTGGCTACCACCAAATTTTATTGAAACCAGAGGACAGACATAAAACGACATTTAGGACTCATCAAGGATTATATGAATGGTTGGTTATGCCATTCGGGATGTCCAATGCACCAACAACATTTCAAAGTCTCATGAATCAAATCTTTAAGGGTGTATTGAGAATATTTGTATTGGTTTTCTTTGATGATATATTGGTCCACAACTCAAGTTGGAAAGACCATCTACACCATCTGTAAGTCGTGCTAAAGATACTCAAACAGAACTAATTATTTGCTAAGTTCTCTAAATGCAGTTTTGGAGTGCAGTAGATAGGGTATCTCGGTCACACTCTAGTAGGAAATGGAATAGCTATGGAGACTGAAAAGCTAGAGGCAGTAAAAAATTGGCTAAAACCTGCAACCCTCAAGCAGTTAAGAGGATTTTTAGGATTAACTAGGTATTATAGGAGATTTGTCAAAAAATATGCCCAAATTGTTGCACCATTGACTGATCTATTAAGGAAAGATTCATTTAAGTGGAGTGAATAACAAATCAAGCTTTTGAAGAATTGAAGCTAGCCCTTACCACTGCTCCTGTTCTAGCAATTCCAAATTTTGTTGAACCATTTGTACTTGAAACGGATGCCTCAGGGTTAGGGATAGGAGTTGTACTGAGTCAAAATAAGCACCCAATTGCTTATTTCTCAAAGAAGTTGTCCGTGAGAATGCAAAAGCAATCTGCATATACAAAGGAATTCTATGCTATAAATGAATCCTTGTCTAAATTCAGGCACTATTTACTTGGTCACAGGTTCATTATTAAAACATATCAGAAGAGTTTGAAAGAATTACTTGAGCAAACATTACAAACCCCTGAACAACAACAATGGCTTCCCGAATTTATAAGGTGTGATTTCACCATACAATATTCTCCAGGAAAGGAGAATATCTCTGCTGATGTGTTATTTAGGAGCTTTGCAATGGCATGGTCAGAACCTCTAAATATTTTGCTACAAACAATGGCAGAAGAACCCAGAAAGAAAGAAGAATTAATAAAAATTTTCCAGGAGTGTATGAACAACTCGGGAAAGAAGGGTGACTATGCAATCACGACGTTTTGACTTAGAAAGGGAGAATTATGCTGCCAACTAATGCAGAGGTGATAAATCAGATCATAGGAGAATTCCATGGCTCAAAAGTTGGAGGTCACGCGGGTACTACAAGAACTATGGCAAGACTGAGTGCTCAATTCTTTTGGCCTAAGATGAGAGGCGATATAAGGAAGTTTGTGAAGGAATGCACGATTTTCCAACAAGCTAAGGTAAACCAGTCATTACCTACTGGATTACTACAACTACTACCTATTCCAAATCTGATTTGGGAAGACATTGCCATGGACTTCATCACCAGCTTACCAATTTTGCAAGGTTATTCCAATATCATGGTAATCATAGATAGACTATCAAAGTTTGCACACTTCATTCCTTTAAAACAAGGATTCAATAGCAAAATTGTAGCTGAAGCATTCATTCAAAATATTGTCAAACTACATGGATTTTCAAAATCCATTGTGTCTGATCGTGATAGGGTCTTCATCAGCAACTTTTGGAAGTTATTGTTCAAATATCAAGGCACGACCTTAGCAATAAGCTCCGCCTATCATCCACAATCGGATGACCAAACGGAAAACTTAAACAAGACTTTGGAAATGTATATCAGATGTTTTGTCTTTGATCATCCTAAGAAATGGCTAAAGATGTTTCCTTTGGCACAATTCTGGTATAATTCATCTTTCCACCATAGTATTGGTATGTCTCCCTATCAAACTGTCTATGGAAAATTGCCACCAAACATAGTCAAGTATGAGCACAGTGATACTGATCCTGTAGATCTACAAGAGGTCTTAAAGAATCGTGATGCATTATTGACCAAATTAAAGACTAAACTCTAGCATTCTCAGAATCATATGAAAGGTCAGGCGGATAAGGAAAGAATAGATGTTTTCTTGGAAGTGGGGGATCTTGCTTTAGTAAAGTTACAACCTTACAAGCAGTAGTCTGTGATTTTAAGAAAGAATCAGAAGTTGAGCTTAAGGTACTTTGGACCTTTTGAAGTTCTTGCGAGGATTGGCAAGGTAGCTTACATACTCCTCCTCCCAGAGTCAGCTAAAATACATCTGGTGTTCCACATTTCAGTGCTGAAGAAATTTCAAGGAGATTATAAACAACCATATTTTCCATTACCGCTTACTACAAATGAATTTGGACCAATCCTGCAACCTTACCAGATTTTGGATAAAAGAGTGGCTATAAAAAATGGAATCGAAGTAGAAGAAGTATTGATACAATGAGATTCTTTGCATGAGGCAGTAAACTCCTGGGAAAACATAGAAGAAGTCAAGAAAGCATATGCTCAGTTCAACCTTGAGGACAATGTTGCTTTTCAAGAACGGAGTATTATAACACGCACAAAGTGTGATAACAGGGTGAGAGAAGAAGCGGTTGCGGTTGCACAAAATGGCCACGCGACAAGTAGAGAGGATGACATAATATTGAGAGAGGAACACGTGTGAAGAGGGAGAATACAAAATGGAAGGATTTCATTCGGGACTAATTAGGCTTATGATATTGATCTCTTTCTCCGCAATTAGTTTTTCTCTCTGAATATTCTTCGCTGTTCTTTGATTATTAACCCTTCTAAAATCTCCTCCATATTTTTCTTTTCAAGAATGACCTGTGCAGAGTTATCCATACTATTTTATTACTTCTATTGTCATTTATTTTAGTGTCTCTTGTTACTTGTAGTGAGACACCATCTTTTTTTAATAATAAAAACCCTCATACTCTCCATTTCTCTTTTATTTCTTATTGCACTGTTACAGATAATTACAATCAATTTCATTTAAAAATAGAATAAAATATTTATGATGGCTCAATCAACTCTATAGTTATATCTGTGTTGAAACCATGACTACCTTATGGACTTATGCACGTTAAAACGCCTGTTTCTCGAACTAAATTATCGGAACAAATTCTGTTTCTTGAAAGTTAACTTAGAGTTCAAGGCACCATGTTATAATGACATGGATCATTAGCTCAAATAGGAAAAAGTCATGGCATAACAAAAATTAAGACAACAGTGTTTTAGAAAACAGGGTGCTTCAATGATTCATACTAATATAATCTGAATATGGAAATTTTGCTTAGAGTTGCATTACCAATTAATGGGTGGCTTTGTGATTTCTTATGGGCTCAGGCATCCGAGGTAATTGAGTTTTATGGTTCTTCATATGGTCCTTTTTTCTTAGGTACACGTTTTGTACAGGCTTTTAGTTTAATGTTTCTATTATGCGGGCATGATTATTGTCAAAAACTTATTGAATCCATTGTTTGGACTGATAATAAATTGAACGCCCTTAATCTTACACCAAGTTGTATGAGCAGATTGATATAGATATATATATATATATATATGCTCATGTTTCTTTTACCAAGTCAATTCTCATCCTCTGCAAACAGCATCGATTAGTTTGTAATCTCACAAAAGTTAAAGTTCCGAGATATCCCGGTCTCAGTTCATATTTCATCATTTATAGTTGTAGACGGAAATAATCAATTTATGGGACTATTAGGTATAATAAAAGACATCTCAACTTGGATTATGAAAGGAAAAAAATATATATATTTAAACTTGAAAGTCACGAAGGAACTGGTACATCAAAAGCCTTCAACTTCAACATCAGCACTCAGAAGAAAAATTAACAAAATAGGACAATGCAGGTACACTTGGTAGCACACAACATAAAAATGACAGCAGCACATGCTTAACAACTTATTACACCTGCATTGTTATCAAATCATAAAATCCAAAAGTTACGGTTCATGAGTATATATGTTGTGGTGT
This sequence comes from Vigna mungo, assembly GCA_036885675.1. Lineage (NCBI taxonomy): Eukaryota > Viridiplantae > Streptophyta > Magnoliopsida > Fabales > Fabaceae > Vigna > Vigna mungo. Next base: position 5,617,274 of record CP144690.1, read on the forward strand.
AGATCTCTTCAGCAATTCAATCAGTTCGCCCTTCTGCAGTTCTTCCTTATTTCTCCGGTGGAGCCAGTGAGGGGACTGATGTCTCCCATCTTGATCATAGCAGCAGAGAAATCATCGAAAAAGGAGGCTGGGTTGGTGCTGTAGGTACGCACAGTGGAGTCAGTGGAACCGCCATTAAAGAGTTGTTGATCAGAATGGAGAAGACCCTTCTTCTGAATGAGGTTCTTGAAGTAGTGATTGTCAAAGAAAGTGGGAGTGGCAAGGTCAAGGGGTGCCAAGTTGTTGTCCCCTGATCCTGAGTTTCGAGGGCATGTAGATTGTCTCGTGTGGGCAAAGGAGCTATCTATGTTGCTTTCGTTGTAGATGCGAGCTCTAAAGGTTGTGCACCTTGCTTGTCCAATTGTATGACCCCCTACAATATGAATGAATTCAGTATTATGTTACAAAGAATTTCTAAAACACCATTTTATAGTCTCGTTTTGTAATGTTTAATAATGTTTAACATGTGTTAGAATGAGTGTGTGAGAAAGAAAGTGTATGTAAAATCTTAGTACCAGATAGTGCGACCAAGTCCTTGGAGGAAAGTCCGAGAGAGTTGAATCTGGAGATGAGTTGGTTGAGGTTTGAAGTGGGTCGTGGGATGCCATTGTTGGCAGCAGATTGGCTTGCTGTTCTGGAGTCTCTTCTTCCAAGTTTCACGTTCCAAGTTGGGCCACCAAGCTGAGATCAAAGAAAAGAAAAGCTGAGACATGATTTTTTTGAGACATTTTTCTCTGCTTAGATTAGGATGAGAGTGGAAGAAAAAGAAAAGGCAAAAAATGAAAATGACAGTAGTTTCTTTTCTCCAATTCAAATAATGAAACTTTAAGACACATTTGTCAAGGTTAGTGAATAGGTCTTGACCTTATATGTTATATAAAATAAGGATGTTTGAAACATTTTTATATAGATACTTTCTATAAGATTATACACATATATGATTAAACTATGATATGACAGGTTAGAGTAATTGCTTACGATGTGAACAGAATCTCTGGCAGCAATGGCAAGGATATCAGCACAGGAGACAACACCAGGGCACATTTTCTCCACAGCTGATTTGATTTTGTCGATCACTTCAAATCCACGAGCAGAGTTCTTGTTAGGACCTGCGTTCTTCTCTCCGGTGAAGCTTGATGTATCATCAAGTAGAATCGACCCATCACACCCCTGCACCATTTATTACTCAATACTCAGCAAACATATACAATTATATATACATTGCTAGTTTAAAAATGTTTACATAGTCAACCAGTTAGAAATTATTGTCGGTATGATTTTCAAAGTAGTAAATCAAAGTAAACTTATCCTATACAGTGATTTATAAATGAACAACTATTTATAATATCAAAAAACATGAGTTACTTTGTAAATTATGTATAAAAAATATGCTTGGACATACATTACACTGATCTTAATCATTGATATCTGAACTAAGAAAATATACGGGGTTCTAACTTCATTAGTTTGCTTGTATAAAATGTAATGCAAAAACTAGCCATAAAATATTGCTTTTAAGTAAAACCACCAAAGCTAATAAACTTAAGAAAAGATGTAGAAAGAAAAGTGTTTAGGAAACAAACCAGAAAAGATTTAGCATGTTAACTTCTAGCAGTGAATAGAATTGCATGCTAAAATAAGCAACTTTTTGCTGATAGAAAAAAAAAAGAGAGAGTATTTAGTAACAGATGTTAAAAAATTACATTGACAAAGCAATCATGGAAGAACAAACGTAGGAGAGAAGCACCCATGCGGGTCTCCTTTGATATGGCTGATTCCACTTCACATTTCACAGTGTCAAAGAGTTTTGGGCAAGAATGAGAGTAGAAGTTTGTATAAAGTGTTGCATTGGCAGTTCCAAACACAAGGACCAAAAGGGTCAAACAGATGATAAAGCTAGAACAAGAAGAAGCCATTATTCTGAAACCCTAGAAGAGTAGGTAATACTTTGCTCTGTGACTGTGTTTTCCAAGTGCATATGTCAAATCTTTTTATAGCCACTGGCAACGTTAGTTTGTCAATGCGAGGTTAAATCTCAAGGTGCTTTGTCTTTTTGCCGTTACCTAACCTAATACGAAGAACTATAGCTATAAGTTGTCAATGCATGGAGCTTTTACTTGGCTTGTATTTTGATTAATCAATTCACAACAACGATGTGAACCTGCTTCGTTTTTCTTTTGATCCAATGACTTCTGCTGCCGGCTTGCCTTGATTTGTCAAAGTGTTGGCAAAGTAGTTAGTAGTAACTTTTTTTTAGGCTACCCTATTATATCATATCATATAACCCACGATTTCATAGATTATCATGCAATTCATACAACTACACATTACTGAAAAGATTCCAGAATGCACCGTTTCATTATAATATAAGAAAAACTTGTTTGAATTATGTAAAGGCTACACTTATCAGTTTAATCATGTAAATGTACATCATTTCATACTTTATCAACGGTCAAAGAAAGAATATTGAATTAGGTTTATGTATTGATACTACAGGGATTAACCTTTAATCGTTCTTTGTTAAGGAAAAGTAGAACAATAAAGTTGAGGATGATGACATTTTTTAAAATTGGAGTTTTCATGCACTAAAAACTGCATAATTAGTGAGAAAAAAGTTGTTTTTTTTTTTTTCATTTTTATAGTAATATCTATGAACTTCCTCCTTAGTGGGTATTGAAATTTCATCAAACAGTTAAGAATTATAATTAAATGAATAACTGCCACAACGATATTTTAATAGCTTGAAAATTTATTCTAAATATACCACTGTTAATCCATAAATAATAGTATCTTTTATGTATTATGAAACGTTTGTGTAAACTGTACGGCAACAAGAACAAAATTTTGCAAGAAAAATATCATAATCTATCGGTGTCCCTCATGCAATTAAATAGCGTCTTCATCACGTTGTTTTTCAGCATTTTTTCCACAAATTTGTGGCCCCTAACTTATCCTTGGAGAGACTAAAAATATTCTTCTGGGAAACATATTATAGATACATTATTGGTGAAGTAATTGTAAAAGGAAAGAACTTGAGAAGGATAAGGAGATCAATTTAATTAGTGGTAGTAACAATCATTACTTTATCACAAAAGTATATTAAAAAATTGGTGGATCGTATCAAACTTCGATTATATGGCTATGAATATCCTCAAAATTAGATAGACTTTTTGTGGCAATGGTGTATAAACTCTTTACGAAGTAAGAATTGTTTTACTTTTATTGTGTCGTTGATAGTGTCTTTTTATTTGGTTTTGTTAAAATTAATTTTTTAGTGAAATGATTTTTGTGCTTGATTTCTTTTATTACGAAAGGAAGTTTGGATAAGGGACAAGTCTTAGTTTTCTCCATCGAACATTTAGTTTTCATGTTTTTTTTTTTTTATGTTTTCTACAAAAATAGGTGAGAATTTGACTTACATGTTATGGGAGAAGTATTTTAATGATATGAAAATACCAAAAAGAATCTTATTAGCACATGCGACTACACCTATATAAAGTTTGGAAGCATTTTTATTGTTAACAACATTTTCTTTGACTTGACACTATTTTATCATATTAACATTTATATTTTAAGAAAAATCAAAACAATTTTTGGAAACAAAATCATCAGGCTATTTTTGTTTTCTCTTTTTTTTTGTGTTTTTATTTGTTTATTTTTATTTTAATTAATTTAAATGTGAGTAATATATTAAATGTAACGTAGTTATTTATAATATGAGAGATATCAAGTTGAATTGAAAGATAGATACTTTTATTATAATTTTAAGTAATAAATTGAAATTATATGCATGTGAATATATGATCATGATTTAAATTCTGATTGTGTATATGATTTAGAATTTATATGTAGGTTAAAGTTAACTATCAATTTAATTGAATAATTCAACCGACAATAGCCTATAACTTAGTCTATATTTGGTTGAAAAGATGCTATTGCTCATGGTCTAAAGAGAGAGACATTAGACAATAAGAATACATAAACAAATCAAATGCTTTTACGTTAACCTTTAGTTGCCCCTAAAGAAAAAATATATATATTTTTTGAAGGAGACTTTGTAAAAGTAGTTCAGAGATGGAAGAAAATGCACAATCCAACAAAACTATAAGGAGAAATATGATTGGAGTGAGTAAATTTGAATGATTAAGCTATATGACTTGGTCCCATTTTGTTCTTTTGTACTTTTTTATATCACCATTGGAAATAGTAGACTTCCATGAGCATGATCCACGTTCTCTCATACGGTGCCTCTTCCAAATTAAATAACCTTTTGTCCTTTGGAAAATTAGAAACTTTAGGTTTAGAATTATATTATCATTTTGATCATCGTGTTAGGTTATTATTACTTATTAGAAAGTGAAAGAAAATCTACTTATTTTGGATTATTTGAAGTTTCATGGAGTCTAACGAATCTTCCACAGCCTCATTGTAACATTACTATAAAGCTAACTAATACCATTTACTATAATAAAATTCAATCTTCACAAGTTTGACAAAACTATTATACAGTATTTGTGCCACGAGGCTAAACTTGGTTTAAATATGAATTAATTAATTGCATTTAAATGCAAGTTAGAAAAATTAAAGGTAATAATAGTGAAGTAATAATTTTTATGTAATTTTTAAATATTCATCAGTCCCAAATTTAATTTGTTAATTAATATTTTTGGAAAAGGATGTTTATTTTTACCTACTTGTCTGGTGAGGATGATAGGATCTGGACTTTTGATTGTGTTCACATTGTTTTGGTTTTAATTGTCAAAGTGCAGACAATGATCCGTTGGATAAGATCATGGAGAGAAAAGATAGTCGAAAATTAAACTATATGATTAATTTTTGCCTTTATATATATAATATAGATGAACTGGCTAATTTGGGATTAAATTGGTTAATCTCTTGCACTGCTTTCCTTTTGCTTTATCTTTCTCTGCGTTGACGATGAATTAGAATAACCTTCTAGTCTTACTGATTCAAGTGGTATATATTATATATAATATAGATTATGATTACCAACTTAAAATGACCTCATTGTCGATAATAATAATTAATTAATTTCACTTACAGCTGGAGATTTACTATCAATCAATCTACTCAAATGATTCAGATCATTATAGAATATTTGAGTTTGATTTCAGTCATCAGCACAAAGTCTTTTTTTTTTTCTTTTTTTTTTTACTTTTCTTAATGAACCCTACTTTTTGACTTTGGTAATTAGAATTAATTTATTCATATGTATATTGTTTAGGAACCTTTGATTAAATAAATCTACTGTTGAATTAATCTAGAACCATTTTATACGTTATTCGTAGACATGATGTAACATATATCATTTTCAAATGAACAAAACAATAGTTTCTTTTACTCAATTTTTTACAAAAATAATTAAGGTAATATGTGTTGTTATCATTCAATGGTTTGATAAATGAATTTTATATTTAATTTAAAGTTATAGAAAATGTAATAACTGATATATCAATTTAATTTTCGATTTATCATCCGCATTTCCTTTGGAAGGATATTATACTATACTTCCTCTTAATCGAAATTAAGAACATGATATACACTCGAATACAAAAACTAACTGTGGCAAGCATATAACGGTAAAAATAACATACATTACAATATCTTATTAAAATTTGCAGAAATTTGTTTATCTTATTAAAATTTGCAGAAATCAACCTAAACATAAAATAAAAGAAAATCTTACTAGATACTATTATAGCATCATTCCATTTTTTGCATCACTGATACTGTAACATCCCAATAAATTTTACTATAAAAGTATTGATTTATTTTAGGAGTTACAATATAATATAGAAGAACAGTAAAGAATTCAATTTAAATGGAAAAGTAGATACGCTAGAATTAGCATTAATCCGAACCGGATACATTAGTACAGAATAAAACTGAGTTAATGATTTGTTTACAAAACAAATATAGACCGGTCGGTCAAAATAAAAGCAAGTCCTATACATAACAGTTTATAAACCAAATATAAAATAGAACTATCTCTAGGGACCGGACGGTCCAGTACTATACTCGGGGTTTTCTTCGAATTGTTCTTCAGCTTGTACCGCGTCTACCAGGGACTCTTCCAAGGCTGCTTCCAAAGTAACTTCTGCTCACATTCATAAGAATGATCATAGCATTTGAGAAAGAAAGGACGACCGGTCGGATACCGGACGACAAAATACACCACAAAACGAATAAGGGTAAGTTTATGTACATTTAACTTATCAATTCATTATACAAACAAACATGTTTTATAAATAATCAATCAAAGCAACGTATCATTCTCATACACAAATTAATCGACAAGACACTGTCCGGACGGTATGAACGTGTAGCTCGGTCGTCCCTAGCACCCGGGCGGTGTAGTAACTGTTCATTCAGCTGCCGCCCGAGGTTAGCCCTCAAACGGTTATATTCACTTATAACCGCGGACCTCCCGCCATTCCCACACATGACCGACTTCTCTCTACTTGAGAAAATGTCCTCACGGAATATCAGGAACAAGGACGACACCGGAGTCATTCCCACATTCATACTTTACCAATCAACATTACAATTCATGAGACATTCCACCCGAGGAATTCTCTTACTTAGTCTAATTTCTTATTTATTTTCACTCTCATAACAAAGCTATCAGGTCAATGACCGTATTATCAACAAGGGAATCACGAAATAATATAAGGCCGAAATATAACTGAAATATTTGAGAAGGCGATAAAAGACGTTTATAGATTCTGACAGGCCTTTCCGGCAATGATTAACAAATAATCATCAAGACTTCAACAACAATAATAACCGGCGGTAGAATCAAAAGTGAGACTGGAAAAAGAAGAGTGATTTGTTGAATACTAGCCCGACAATGAATAAAGTAGCAACCACAAGGTTAACTATTACTATTAGTCACCTGACCGGTTTTGATAAGGAATAAAACAAGTAATACTCATATTCGAAGTATGGTCTATGACCGAACACTACTCACAAAGGATGATTTAGACAAACTAACCGGTCGGTCCAACAAATCAATTTTACTAGACCATGCAGTCACTAAGAGACCGGACGGCTATTTACAAAGAAGGATATCAGGCTTTATAAGTTTTACATATTTTCAAGTGTCAGCCTAAAGCCGAACACTTTCAAGACTAAATGCTTAGTTTATGACCAGCGTTCATCAAGTGCTTTGTAATGAAATTATAAATGAAACAATTTTAAGTTCAACAACATACTAGACCGAACAGTCCGATTAGACCGGACGGAAACTAAAGGAAGACTGAATGATCCTAATGATCTTCAATCTCAAATTCATATTTTCTAAGTTTTTCATACTTAACCATTTATTGCAACTCATATAACACATTCCACATTCAGTTCATACAATACACTGCATACTTTTCATATTAAACATACACTTAATCCATCACATTTAAATCATACAGAATATCAAAATTAAATACGCATAAACTTCCCTTACCTCTAAAGTTCAGCTGAACTTCTAAGATTCCACTATAATGTTGGACGACCGTCCCAGTAGCTCTGATTGAAAAACTATTCGGTGCAAATGAAAGGTCTTCGCACCAGGAGTATAATTTCTGAAAGAAGTTAGATGGTCGGAACAGTGTTTGGGTTAGAATTTTAGAGAGAGAAAGGTTGAGCTTTTAGAGAGAAGGAAGAGAATTTGGAAGTTCAGAAAGTTGGTATTGAGGAAGAAGATGAAGATTTGCATGCAGAAAAGAGTTTTAAGATTTCAAAGTTTCTACCTTAATTGCTCTTCCAGAGCCGGACAGCTGGCCAGTTCTCCCGGTGCCACGTGGTTCCCACTAACCCAAAAATCCTTCATTCTCTTTGCAGTCGGACGCATCCCGAGGTTGGGAAATTTATTGTTGCTGCAGAGTTTGTCTGCCACTTTTACTGAGTTTCTTCTTGTGACACAGTCTCTGCACGGGTTTCGAGAAAATGAAATTTTAAAACTTTGCTGATTAGCAAAAAGGAGACCGGCCGGTCGCTATTTGGCCGGCCCATTTTCTGGGTCGTGACATTCCCCCCAACAAAATAAAATTTTCGTCCTCGAAAATTAGTACATACCTTCGAACAAGTGTGGGTAGGCTTCTTTCATGACTTCTTCGCGCTCCCAAGTGACATCACCCGTTCGGTCGTCCCAGATAACTTTCACCAAGTTAGCGCGTTTACCGAATGGTCGCTTGGTTGCGTTCTTCTCAACTCTCACGGGTTGCAAGTCAACTGAACAATCCTCTTTAAGTTGAATGTGATCGGCTTCAAGCACATGCGAAGGATCAGCGATATATTTTCTAAGTTGAGAAACGTGGAATACCGGATGAAGGTTAGACAAAGGAGGGGGTAAAGCTAGTTCATAGGCGACTGGCCCAATGCGTCTGAGAATCTGATACGGACCAAGGAATCGTGGTGATAATTTCTTTGGTTTGATGACTCTCCCAACACCGGTCGTTCGATTCAGCTTTAAGAACACATGCTCTCCTGCAACAAATTCTAAAGGCTTCCTCCTCTTATCTGCATAAGACTTCTGTCTGCTTTGAGTTGCCTTCAGTCTCTCTTGGATCAGTTTCACCTTTTCTGTTGTTTGTTGAATAATTTCTGGTCCAGTCAATACAGCTTCTCCTTCCTGGAACCAACAAAGGGGTGTTCTACATTTCCGTCCATAAAGAGCTTCATAAGGTGCCATTCCAATACTTGCATGGAAGCTATTGTTGTAAGTAAACTCAGCTAGCGGCAAAACTTCATCCCAAACTCCTAAGTGATCCAAAACGCTGGTTCTCAACAAATCTTCAAGAGTTTGGATCGTTCTTTCGGATTGACCGTCCGTCTGAGGATGGTAGGCAGAACTCATTTGGAGTTTGCTTCCCATTTCTTGATGAAGCGCTTGCCAAAACCGGGAGGTAAATCTTGGGTCCCGGTCGGACACTATTCTGGACGGTACTCCATGTAGTCTAACAATCTCCTTAATATATAGTTGAGCTAGCTTGGACATAGGCATTTTTAAGTTGATAGGAAGGAAGTGTGCACTCTTAGTTAATCTATCAACTATTACCCAAATGGCGTCATGATGTCTGATCGTTCGGGGAAGATGGGTCACGAAGTCCATAGCAATATTGTCCCACTTCCATTCGGGTATTTCCAACGGCTGCAAGAGACCGCTCGGTTTCTGATACTCGATCTTGGCTCTTTGACAAGTTAAACATGACTCTACGAATCGAGCAATATCTTGTTTCATTCCTGGCCACCAAAAACTCATTCGAAGATCCTTATACATTTTAGTTATTCCCGGATGAATACTTAGACGACTTTGATGAGCTTCTTCCAAGATTATTCTTTTCAACTCGTCATCATTTGGAACACAAGTTCTATCCTTATATCTTAACAATCCGTCTGTTCCATCATTGAAGTCTTGGTGGGGTGGTATACCGAACGGTTTGGAGATTCTCTGCAACTCTTTATCAACTTTTTGCTTTTCTCTTATTCGGTCAAATATGTTACTTGACAATCGCATAAGGCTACAACTAATACCGGTCGGCTCCAAGTCACAGTGCAGCTTCAAATCTCTGAAGTTCTCAAGTAGCTTCATTTCTTGTACCATCATTGCCGCCATATGTATGGTTTTTCTACTCAAGGCATCGGCAACTACGTTGGCTTTTCCCGGATGATACTGTAAATCAAACTCATAATCTTTAAGGAATTCCATCCATCTTCTTTGCCTCATATTTAGCTCTTTCTGATCGAATAGATACTTGAGACTTTTATGGTCGCTGAACACCTGAAACTTAGCACCATATAAGTAATGTCTCCAAATTTTGAGAGCAAATACTACAGCCGCCAATTCCAAATCATGAGTTGGATAATTCCTTTCATGAATCTTCAATTGTCTAGAAGCATATGCAACGACCTTCTCTTCTTGCATCAATACACAACCCAAACCATTATACGAAGCATCACAGAACACAACAAATGGAAGGTTAACGTTAGGAATTACCAGAACCGGAGCATTCGTCAAACGTAACTTTAATTCCTGAAAACTGGACTCACACCGGTCGGTCCAGACGAACGGCTGGTCCTTTCTGGTCAATTGAGTTAATGGCGCCACTATCTTAGAAAAACCTTCAATGAATCTTCTGTAGTAGCCGGCCAAACCAATAAAGCTTCTAACTTCAGTAACTGAGCGAGGCGTTTCCCACTCCAGAACAGCTTGCACTTTAGACGGATCTACAGCAATTCCGCCGGCCGAAATTACATGCCCAAGGAATTGTACTTGATTCATCCAAAACTCACACTTGGACAACTTAGCATATAGTTGTTTCTCCCTTAGCACTCCAAGAACCATTCTCAAATGATCTTCATGTTCTTCGTGACTTTTAGAGTAAATGAGAATGTCGTCAATGAAAACAACTACAAATTTATCCAAAAACGGCCGGAAGATCCGGTTCATGTAGTCCATGAATATTGCCGGGGCATTGGTAACACCGAACGGCATTACTACATATTCAAAATGCCCATATCTTGACCGAAAAGCAGTCTTCTGAATATCTTCTTCTTTCACTAGTATCTGATGGTATCCGGATCTCAAATCAATCTTGGAGAAAACTGAAGCTCCATGGAGTTGATCAAGTAAATCGTCGATTCTCGGCAGTGGATACTTATTCTTGATGGTTAACTTGTTTAATTGCCGGTAGTCTATGCAAAGCCTGGAACTACCATCTTTCTTCTTAACCAAAAGGACAGGCGCTCCCCAAGGTGATGCACTTGGCCGGATAAATTTCTTTTCCAACAAGTCTTCAATTTGCTTTTTCAATTCCGCCAATTCTGCCGGAGCCATTCTATACGGCGCAATTGATATCGGACCAGCTCCCGAGATCAAGTCAATGGAAAACTCGACCTCTCGGTGTGGAGGGAGACTTGGAATTTCTTCTGGAAATACGTCCATAAATTCTTCCACTACTGGACGGTTCAGATCCGGTCGGTCAGTTCCGCTCACGTCCAGGTACGTGAAAACAATAAAACTCATAGCGCCTTCAATCAAGTCTTCCCTAATCTGGCCGAGTGTAATCGTATGCTTCTCTTCTTCACTTGGGAAAATCAACTTCTTCTTCCCACAATCAATAAGAATGCGATTGGTGGTTAACCAATCCATTCCTAATATAACTTCAAGGTCTTGAAGAGGTAAACATATAAGATTTACCTTGAATTTGTACCCCTCTACCTCAATAGGACACTTCACACATACAGTGGACGTCCTAATCTCCCCAGCTGCCGGTGTTGACACCACCAAGTCAAGCTGCATTTCACTCTCAGCTATTCCCAGTTTATCAACACATGCCTTCGAGATGAAGGAGTGTGTTGCCCCCGAATCAAAAAGTACACAGTATGACATTCCATATACTAGGCAAGTGCTGATTATGAGGTTACCTGAACCAGCAGCTTCAGTCCCCGAAAGAGCATAAACTCTTCCAACTGCTTGGGCTCTACCACCACTCGGAGATGACCTTCCAGCATTCGGTGGCCTGGAAAATGCTCGTCCACCCATGTTGCAATCTCTTTCCAAGTGCCCATTCCTTCTACACTTAACGCAAAATTTTGTATTTCCCTGCCTGGGACAATCCCGCATATAATGAGGGCCTCCACATGTAAAACAACTGACACTCCCTGGTTGACCGGTCGGTCTAGCAAAGTTCACAGGCCGAACGGCCAAAGCAGAAGAACTCTGCGAAGATGGCGGCCGGGAATATGGAGTCGCCCTAGGACTTGAAGAGTTTCTTGTTACAATCGATCCTCTGGTACTGGATGACTGTTGTTTCTTACACTTCTCAGCTTCCATCAAATTTTTCTCCAATACCTTAGCCCTTTCCACCAAGGCCGGAAACTTCTGGATACAATGACTTGCAATCACCGGTTTCAAATCTTCCCTCAGCCCATTTTCAAATTTCCGACACTGCCATTCTTCACTCATTCTCATCGTATAAAACCTCATCAACTGCTTAAAACGGTTTGCATACTCCGACACTGTCATTCCGCCTTGTACTAGTTGAAGAAATTCAACTTCCTTCGCAAACCGGACGCTATTAGGAAAGTATTCCTCATAGAACTTGTTCTTGAATACTTCCCATGTGATAGGAATACTATCATCTTCCAGCAGCATTTTCGAACTACTCCACCAATGTCCAGCCTCTCCATTCAACAAATACTCCGTGAAAGCTAAGCGATTTTCATCACTACACCTCTTAGCATCGTAAATACGCTCCATATCACGAAGCCAGTGATCGGCCTCGTCCGCACTGCAATTCCCACTAAACTTGGCCGGGCGGTGCTGGAGAAAACTCTCCAGACTCCATTCAGTCTGAGTGTTTGAAGAAGAACCGGACGGTCTGGCAGTTGATACTCCACTCGATAATATCTCCATAATCTGCCTTTGTGTCGACTCTGCTGCAGCTCTAGCGGCCTCTGCATTCTGTAATGCCAATGCATTCTGTTGAGCTAAGTTGGCATTCTGTTGAATAAGGTTTGCATTCTGTTGCTGAAGTGCTGCCAACACGGATTCCAGCATATTATTGTTTTCGCCGGACGAATCCCTAGCGACTGGTTGAGGAGGTGGTCTAGGAGCCATCTTCTGTTTTTAATCAGAAAGAAGAACCCGTTAGTCCACAAGAAATCAGAAAATTCTGATCGAACATGTAGAGTACGTAGCCATAAGCATAATATACTCATAACCTACAGGTAGTCTAAGAAAGAAACTGCTCTGATACCATTAATGTAACATCCCAATAAATTTTACTATAAAAGTATTGATTTATTTTAGGAGTTACAATATAATATAGAAGAACAGTAAAGAATTCAATTTAAATGGAAAAGTAGATACGCTAGAATTAGCATTAATCCGAACCGGATACATTAGTACAGAATAAAACTGAGTTAATGATTTGTTTACAAAACAAATATAGACCGGTCGGTCAAAATAAAAGCAAGTCCTATACATAACAGTTTATAAACCAAATATAAAATAGAACTATCTCTAGGGACCGGACGGTCCAGTACTATACTCGGGGTTTTCTTCGAATTGTTCTTCAGCTTGTACCGCGTCTACCAGGGACTCTTCCAAGGCTGCTTCCAAAGTAACTTCTGCTCACATTCATAAGAATGATCATAGCATTTGAGAAAGAAAGGACGACCGGTCGGATACCGGACGACAAAATACACCACAAAACGAATAAGGGTAAGTTTATGTACATTTAACTTATCAATTCATTATACAAACAAACATGTTTTATAAATAATCAATCAAAGCAACGTATCATTCTCATACACAAATTAATCGACAAGACACTGTCCAGACGGTATGAACGTGTAGCTCGGTCGTCCCTAGCACCCGGGCGGTGTAGTAACTGTTCATTCAGCTGCCGCCCGAGGTTAGCCCTCAAACGGTTATATTCACTTATAACCGCGGACCTCCCGCCATTCCCACACATGACCGACTTCTCTCTACTTGAGAAAATGTCCTCACGGAATATCAGGAACAAGGACGACACCGGAGTCATTCCCACATTCATACTTTACCAATCAACATTACAATTCATGAGACATTCCACCCGAGGAATTCTCTTACTTAGTCTAATTTCTTATTTATTTTCACTCTCATAACAAAGCTATCAGGTCAATGACCGTATTATCAACAAGGGAATCACGAAATAATATAAGGCCGAAATATAACTGAAATATTTGAGAAGGCGATAAAAGACGTTTATAGATTCTGACAGGCCTTTCCGGCAATGATTAACAAATAATCATCAAGACTTCAACAACAATAATAATCGGCGGTAGAATCAAAAGTGAGACTGGAAAAAGAAGAGTGATTTGTTGAATACTAGCCCGACAATGAATAAAGTAGCAACCACAAGGTTAACTATTACTATTAGTCACCTGACCGGTTTTGATAAGGAATAAAACAAGTAATACTCATATTCGAAGTATGGTCTATGACCGAACACTACTCACAAAGGATGATTTAGACAAACTAACCGGTCGGTCCAACAAATCAATTTTACTAGACCATGCAGTCACTAAGAGACCGGACGGCTATTTACAAAGAAGGATATCAGGCTTTATAAGTTTTACATATTTTCAAGTGTCAGCCTAAAGCCGAACACTTTCAAGACTAAATGCTTAGTTTATGACCAGCGTTCATCAAGTGCTTTGTAATGAAATTATAAATGAAACAATTTTAAGTTCAACAACATACTAGACCGAACAGTCCGATTAGACCAGACGGAAACTAAAGGAAGACTGAATGATCCTAATGATCTTCAATCTCAAATTCATATTTTCTAAGTTTTTCATACTTAACCATTTATTGCAACTCATATAACACATTCCACATTCAGTTCATACAATACACTGCATACTTTTCATATTAAACATACACTTAATCCATCACATTTAAATCATACAGAATATCAAAATTAAATACGCATAAACTTCCCTTACCTCTAAAGTTCAGCTGAACTTCTAAGATTCCACTATAATGTTGGACGACCGTCCCAGTAGCTCTGATTGAAAAACTATTCGGTGCAAATGAAAGGTCTTCGCACCAGGAGTATAATTTCTGAAAGAAGTTAGATGGTCGGAACAGTGTTTGGGTTAGAATTTTAGAGAGAGAAAGGTTGAGCTTTTAGAGAGAAGGAAGAGAATTTGGAAGTTCAGAAAGTTGGTATTGAGGAAGAAGATGAAGATTTGCATGCAGAAAAGAGTTTTAAGATTTCAAAGTTTCTACCTTAATTGCTCTTCCAGAGCCGGACAGCTGGCCAGTTCTCCCGGTGCCACGTGGTTCCCACTAACCCAAAAATCCTTCATTCTCTTTGCAGTCGGACGCATCCCAAGGTTGGGAAATTTATTGTTGCTGCAGAGTTTGTCTGCCACTTTTACTGAGTTTCTTCTTGTGACACAGTCTCTGCACGGGTTTCGAGAAAATGAAATTTTAAAACTTTGCTGATTAGCAAAAAGGAGACCGGCCGGTCGCTATTTGGCCGGCCCATTTTCTGGGTCGTGACAGATACATTGCCCTTCTTACAGATATTTGTGATTGGATTATCGATCTAGAAAATATCCAAAGGAATATTGTGGTTAATAGATTTGATTTTTGTGTGTATAGATAGCTATGTACAAAGTGGGACGTGTTGTGTATTGTTGTAATCATTTACGTAAATAAGTTTAGTAGTTTTATTTTTACAATGGAATATAACCTTATTTTACAAAATAAGAAATTCTAGCTAATTTCATAATAATTCATCCATAAGTTTAGGAGTTTTATTACCTTTACAACAAATTTTACGTTTACCTAACTTATTAAGTTTTATATTATATACTGCGATTAATTTTAAAAAAGAAAAAGAGACATTAACTTTCTTATTATATTTTAAGTTAACTACGTATTAGATATCGTATATACTGGTACTTAAACATGATATGTACGTGGGCCCAAACAAAGTGATTATAGGTGCAGTTGATTCGTATTATAGTAAAAGCAAGTGAAGTCTTTCTCATTTCCCTTTTATATGGGCTTTATACAATTCAATAACCAAACTCTTCATGGTGTTTCATCTACACTTCCAACCCTTTCATCCTACATTTCTAAATTTTAAGAAAATACCAATTTCACCCCTAATTCAAAATATATTTAATTTTTAGAAAATTAAAAAGGTAAAAAATTCTTAAATAGTTTCAGGGTTACCTTACACCATCAACAACTTTTTGAAAAAAATTAATTTTTAATTTAATAAATATATATTCTTTTTAATTTTTTCTTCTCCATCCCTTCAACACTGTACTCTTTTAAAAGATTTTAAAATATGTGAATTTCAAAATTTCATTCATAACTTTTTATTTTTAAATTTTATTTTTAGATTTAAAATTTAAAAATAATTTAATTTAATTTAAAATTTTAATGTTATTTAATATATGTTTTTATCTTAATAATAATTAAAATATAATTTCTATTACTATAATAGTTATATTAAAAATAAAAATATAATAATATAAAATCTGATTTAATATATTTAAATATATTAAATTAAATTAAATTAAATAATTATTAAAAGTTAAATAAAAATAAATAAATAAATAATTGGTTAATCGAATATCCAAATCCATTAAAATATATGTTAATTTAGATAGATAAACAATTTTTTTTTCAATTTTGTTTTTATTTAAAATATAACAATTAAGTAAAAATTAATTTAATATTTTAATATAATTTAATATATTTAGATATACCAAAATCTGATTCAAAATTATTATTTTTATTTTTATTATTAATACTTTTATTTTAATTATTTTAATTTTACTTTTTTTAATAAAACTATTCTAAATAAATCATATTATAGTCATTATTAAAATATAAAAATACTATAAATAATATCAAAATTTTAAATTAAATTAAATAATTATTAAATGTTAAATAAATAAATAAATTTTAAAAAATAACTTTATCGAATATTGATATCCGATAAAGAAAGATTTTAACCTCGGATTTTGATATTCGAAAGTTTTTCAAACTTTAGTTTTGTTTTTAAATTTAATAATTATTTAATTTAATTTAATTTAATATTTTAATATAATTTAATATTTTGAAATATGGTAAAGCAAATTTTATATTAAAATTATTTCTTTTTTTATCATTACTATTTTTATTTTAATTGTTTTAGTTTTATTTTTATATATAACTTTTATTATAATATGAATTATATTTTAGTTATTATTAAAATATTAAAGTATGTTAATATAATATTGAAATACGTTAATATGTTAACGGATCCGATTAACCAAATATTTTTAATATTTTATTTTTATTATTTCTTTTAATATAACTATTATAATAATAAAAATATATTTTAATGATTATTAAGATAAAAACGTATATTAAATAATATTAAAATTTTAAATTAAATTAGATTATTATTAAATTTTATATCTAAATATAAAATTAATAAAAATCATGAATGAAATTTTGAAATTCACAAATTTTAAAATCTGTTAATGTTAAAGGAGTGTTGTGTTAAATGAGTACTTTAATAAGAACGAGAAAAAAAAAATATGTTTATTAAGGTTAAAATTTGAATTTTTTAAAAAATTGGAAGTAGAAAGTGAAATACTCTAAACTGAAATTGTTTATGAATTTTTGACCAGATTTTTTTTTTAAAATTTTGTATAAATTAAATGCATTTTTAATTAAAGGTGAAATTGACATTTTATTAAAGTTTGGAAGTGTGGGATGAAGGAGTTGGAGGTGCAGGAAAACACCCAACTCTTATCTCCAAAAGGGGTAACTGTCTGTTTTCCTCTTCTGATAATTTTATATTATATAATAATTAAAGAAACTACAATAAGTTGACAATTTTATAAAGTTAAATTTTAGAAAGGACTTTGGAGCTCCCATTCAACTAGCTGGACCACAGTGGGAGAAGAATAGTGGGCCTGTTGTTTTGGGCCACATTCACGAATCTCACAGTATCGATAAACCGCAGCACCAGACAACACTGCCAGTGTTAAGGCTTGCGCATGCAATCTACAAATCCAAACAGCATAAAAAATAAATAAAAACAAAATGAATGTACATGTATGTATGCGTATGTGGGACATGTCATGTACCTGGCATGGATGAGTCTAAGACTAGGTTTCATTGGAGACCTTATACGTGAATTAGCCACAAGTGATGCCCCGATTCCAGAAGCCCACAGTCCTCCTACAACCAAACACCAATTGATTATAATTTCCTTGTAATTGAATTTATGGAAAACATTACCTACCATACAATAAGAAATATAAGTTTTGTTTAATTATATTTAATATATTTTATTAAAAGTAAAAACTTGAAAGAATTTTCTTTTTTTTGCTAAAATGAAAAATAGAATATGTAATGTATAAGAAAATGAGAATAAATATCTTACCAAGTGTGGCTAGCTTGTGGTTTGAAACCCATGATTGAATTGCCTCCATTTTTGAGTCTTTAAGTTGCTCTCTCTTGTGTTTTGGAATTTAGAAGGTAGATATTTATAGAGGAGGAGGAGAGGGTAAGATTGTAATTTCCGCAGATTTTTTATGTGCCCCTTGATTTCTTTACAGGGTCTTCCTGTGTGTTTTGTTAGAACACTGGAAAGGTTAAACAGGAGCAGTCTTACCCTGGTTTTCTTTTGGAGGACGGTGTTGCTATGGGTGGAATGAAATAATAGGGACTCGAATCATCCAAAACTTAATCAAGTTTTTTTTTTTTTAAATAATATGATAAAGTGATAATTTTTATATTTATGTATAATATAAAATAAAATAATCTTAAAAAATAATTTTTTATATTTTTTTAGAAAAATAATTTTAAATAAATGTAAAAAACTTATGTGTCATAATATTATTTCTTCTTTATGTAAATATTTATGTTAGTAAGACTAATTGTTAAATTTTATATATATAAAAAATTATAACCCATGGTATACACTATTTTTTAAAATAAATACTATGGTTATGAATTTTCATACACACTTATTCAAATATATTTTGTAAAATGATAAACATATATGATTAAATGTAATCTCGCTATTGCCACGTATGACTGAATATTAGTAAGCCCAACCCAAGCCCTGGCCCGTATTTGATAGCAGCAGGTTTGGCGTTGGCCTTAAAATTAAAAAAAAAAAAAAAATCGAATTCCAGGTGTCTGGGAAGAAGAAGAAAAAGAAGAGGAAGAAGCTTCTTGTGGAATCCTCATCTTTCTCGCGCTTGCAGTAAAATTTCTGTACTTTCTTCTTCAGACGTTTAACTTGTTTTTCGCCGGCAATGGAGAGGCAACTCTGGAAGTAAGAATGGAAGCTAATAGAAGAAGGATTAGAGTGGTTCATCGCAGAAAGCCTCTCTCCGATATCACCAACACTTCTCCCCCCGTTCCGCCCGAACCTCACAAAACTAACCCTTCTTCTTCTTCTTCTACTTCTTCTTCTGCGCTCGATAATCGTGCCACTGAAAGCAGCGTTGTTGCCGACGCCACCAATCTCGATGATGCCCCAAACCCTACCTCTCCTTCACCGCCCGTTCCCTCCACACCATCTATCAGAGCCCCCTCTCTACCGGCCGATTCAATCACTCCCCCTTCACTTCGTACGCACGCTTCCCTATTTTCTTGCTTTTAGGATTTTAGTTTCTCTTGCAACCGAAGACACATTCTACTTTCCAATACTGCTGTTACTTGACAAATTCAATTTCAATATAGCGTGTTTAATATCTTTAATTAAGTCTTGCTGTTTGGTTTTAAGCTCTCGTGCATGTTGTTTCTAATCGCTGTGTGATTTCTTTTCTTTTCTTCTTTTTTCCCTTCAGGGACTGTTGATGCTGAAGCTTCTGATGATGTCGAGGCCTCTGAGCCTGTTCAGTCTATTTCAGTAGTGTACAGCCTAAGACGTTCTTCGAATAAAAGAAAGAAGGATAAAGGGAAGGCAGTGGCTGTTCCTGTTAGTACCACGCCCAATTTGAAGATCTCCGATAGTCGGTAAGTGATTACCCGTCTCTTTTTCGTAGTGGTAGATTGTCTTTTTGTGGAAGTTGTACCGATTTTTAAGAAACAGTGATCGAAGGAGAATAAGAGATGGTTGTTCGAAGTTTGGGACATGGGGAAAAGAATGGGATTGGGGAATAAAATGCTAAGATTATTGTATTGATTGGAAATGCTAGTAGCCCACTCTTTTAAGCTAATTCTTGATTAGTACTACGTGCTGAAATCTATTGGAAATTATAAAATTGGGGGTTTCACTTTTTAGTTATTAGGTCTCACTTATGATTATTGTATTTGATTAGTTTACAGTGAATTTTAGCCAATAGTTGAGAGTTTGTTAGAGCTGTTTGTTGCTATTTGCCAGCACTCTTTTGTCTATTAAAATTATAAGTTCTTGAGAGGAATTCTCTGAAGTATTTTTTGAGTGTGATGTTGGGATTGGGTATATTAATCTTATAAGTTTTGTTTGAGAATGCATGAAAACTCTTGGATTTGTGAAACTTTCCTGAATAGATTATTTATTCGTACTTATCTTTTTTTGTTTGACCTGTTCAGTCTGTCCTGTTTTGGCATTATTATGCTTTATGCCCATGACATTGTATGTTTCCTTCGTTTCTTTGTTGGATTCAATTTTATAGTTGGATACATTCATTATATCTCTTCTCGTGAAAAATGAGTTTGATTTTTGTTTTTTTTCCTGCAAGTTCTCCCATATAATTGTTCTTTTGTATGGTTTTGTGATGAAAAAACAGCGAGAAAAATGATGAGTTTGAAGGTTTGAACCTATCCAAGGCCAAAGCATTGACTTTTCCTCGTGCAAAGGTATATTCATTTACTATTGTGGTCCTAAGTTTCTGTGATTTTATTAGGAAACTCAAAGGATATTTAGTTTGTTATTCAGCAAGAACTTGATCTTGTATGAAACTTTCCTTGTTAAAAATATTGCACTGAGCATTTCCAATGACTGTTTATTTACTGTTTAAGATCAGTATCCCTGCCGTATATACAAAATTTCTGGTAATTTACAGCTTCATATCATGCACCTCAGTAATTTCTATTTGTTTCCCTTTCACTTGACATTTTCTCTTGTTGGGGAATGGAGGTGAAATCTTGCTTAGTGGCCCTAGATTCTGCATAGTTAGTTTTAAGTTACGTGTTCAATCATGTCAAAATAAATATTTTGCTAGTGCCTGATACATATTTGCTGAATTTTCAGAAACAGCGTACTTTGTCATCTGAAAAAGATGCAGTCAAGGATCACCAGCTTCAAGAATATATAGAAAAACAGAATGCTTACTTTAAAGAGATTGATGAATTTGAACTGGAGGTTGAATCTGGTGAGGAGTTAGATTAGGTGGTAGGAGATGTAATGTAACTATAAATAGCAGCTTGGAGTTTCTTTGTTTTGATATGGTGTATAGTTGAGATATCGTGGTTTTCTCATGAAGTAACTAACTCGCTGGCATGTCCATGGCCAATATATAGATGTAAGCTCCTAATAATATTTTGTAATAGTCCTGTGGGTGCCATCGAAGTTAATTCTGTGCTTAACACACTATGTCTTAGAACATTTTTCTGATTTCTCATGTAAATGTATTATAATATTGTGATTTTACTACCTTGCTTTGTTTCACGCCGTTGATTATTTTACAACCTTACCGGGAAAATGCAAAGAGAGGTAAATTTTCTGGATAGATTTCAAATACGACTAGATGCTGATATTCCTAATGCTGCGTATTGTCGTTCATGCAGAGGTCATAAGTCTGCTGGTTATGTTGATTGCTTATGTTAGCAGTGACGATGAGATAATTCTGAGAGAAATGTTAATGTATGATATACATACATACATATATTTATACACACACATACACAAATGTATAAAACTAGGTAGCTTATTGATGATAAAGCCAGGTTGCTTGACGGTGAAAGGATCAAGTACAATTTTGGAACAGGGAAATTGAATTTATATTTTACATAAGCATCACTTGCTAACGTTTAATTGAGTTTCCCGCAATTGATTCTGATCTCTCCCTGGCTTCCTGTGAGAGGCTTGATGTTACTCATTTTGACCATGCCCTTGGCAAAGTCTTCAAAGAATGCAGCAGTATTGGCAGCGTATTTTTTAACCAGATTATCAGAAGAACTGCCATTGAACAGCTCCTGATCGGAATGAAGAAGGGCTTTTTTACTCACCAAATTCTGGAAGTATAGATTGTCGAAACGGATTGGAGTTTGGTGGTCAAGGGGTTCCAATGTATTGTCCCTTCCACTTCTTGGGCATTTGCTCTGCATGAACTTCCGGTAGGAGGGATCAACGTTGGAGTCATTGTAGATGTGTGCTCGGAAATTTTTGCACTGAGCCAGGCCAATGGTATGTGCCCCTGTCATTGAAAGTTTCTGTTATTTAGTTGTAACACTTTTGAACCTGGCAAGTTAAAAACTTCATCCAGGACAGTGTTCTTATAGAGAACACAATGCAATGCAGGAAATAGAAAGTATTTCACAGGAGTTAATTTTTTTCAAAATAAAAATTATACTATATTCAGAAAAAAAAAATTGAGTTGACCAAATATACCAAAATCGTTTTCAAGCACAAGTTAGGAACATCGGAGTAATCATTCTTTTGGTAATAAATAGGTGGACCAAAAGTCAAACTGACTAATGATAATTTAAGGTATTAAATAGGCAGGGCCACACTCTAAATTAACACTGGAAATTGCATTCCATTTCTGGCAATAACCAGGAAAGGTTGCAATGTGACTCATTCAATGTTAAGAGTACTAAAATTCGTTTTGACATGACAAAATAAGGATGGAGCATTGAAGATATCTGATAAATTATTACATAACCTGAAAGAGCAACCAAGTCTGTAACAGAGAGGCCTTGATTAGCAAAATTGTTTGTGAGATTAGCTAGATTGAGGAAAGGCCCAGGAAGGTTATTATTAGCATCCTTTCTGCTTGCTGTTGTAGAATCTCTTCTCCCCAACCCCACTTCCCAAGAAGGTCCTCCTAACTGCAAAACTTCTATATCTTCAACTGCCATAATAATGGATAACTCTTACTCCAATAAAAAAAAAAAATAGAATCTTAGAAATATAAATAAATCTATTACATAGACAACAGAATCTCGAGCTGCCAGAGCAAGAATATCGGCACAGGACACCACTTTGGGACACTCTTTCTCCACACTGCACTTAATATCATTTATCACATTGAACCCTCTGGCTGATTGGTTGTTAGCTGCTGCGGTTTTCTCTCCTTCGAAGTTGCTACTATCATCCAACAGTATTGATGCATCACAACCCTGAACAACATCACAATGTAAACCCCATTTGAAAAAAATTATCAGATATAGTTCTAGATCATGACACATTTATGGTCTAGTCAATTTTTACAACACACATTTCATTCAAAGATTGTTGATACGGTTGGAAATGTAAGTGTGAGTTAAAGTCTCACGTTGAATAAAAATGAAAAAAAAAACATTTTATAAAAATGAAAAATTCATTAATTCATTATCTTAAAATTTTTGGTAGAAAATAACGTCAATCCCTTCTGCATAAAAATTTATGTGTGTCGTCCCTCACTTCAAATACTTCCTAGCAGCAAAAAATTTCCTCACAGCTATATTTTGTTGTATACTTACGTTTACAAAGCAGTCATGGAAATGCAATCGGAGTAAGGAAACCCCCATGCGTGGTTCTTTTCTAATGGCTTGAGCCACTCCTTTCTTGACTATGGTTAACAAGTTTGGGCAAGTGCAGGAGTAAAAGTCTGTACATAGGTCTACACCAGAAGCTGTAATAGTTGTTGCACTGACAAGAAGAAGCAAGAGGAAGTAGAAAGAGGCCATTGGAGCTTTCATACAGGAGATATACCAAATAATTGGTGCTTTCTCTTATACAGGGTTGGACCAAATTATCTTGTTCAATCAGTGAATTGTTTAAGTGAAAAGCTCTATCTCTCTTGTCAGGTAGTGTCTGATATACTGCGTACAATTGCATGCTGTCACCAAGGTTTCTCTTTATTTATATATGGAAAATGATATTTCAATACCAATTTTTTGACACCATTTTGATACTGCAGACGTGTCAAAATATGGTTGGACAATTTCAAATTTAAAAAAGAACTTTGGTTTTTCTCTTCCAAATATGTCCTTGCCTCAGATTTTTTTAATTTAAAATTGTCCAACCACATTTTAACATATATGCAGTGTTAAAATGATGTCAAAAATTGATGTTGAAATATCATTTTCCATTTATATATTATAAATAAATTTGCTTTTTTATTTATGATTGATATAAGATTTCTAACATGTATCTTAATGTAAAGATATACATATAAAATTAGATATTAATAATGACACATTCAATAAATAATAAATTTTATTAAGTTAGATTTAAAATGTCTTTGATATCATGAATTTTAAACATAATTTAGTTTTACAGAATAAATTTATAAAATAAAATTTACATTCACTTATATATTATTAATTTGTCTTATTATATTTAATTGATATGTAATCTTTTGCACGTTCATCATGTAATATATATATATATATATATATATATATATATTAAACACGTAACTAAACAATAATAAGTTTTTCAATAATAATAAATGATACAATGAAATAAATAACAAATCTTATAAATCTTATAATAACAGGACAATGGTTCATGTCCCTTCTTCATCCATGTACCTAAATCACACAACAATACAAAGTAAATGAGTGAAAAGTCATTAAAACAGAAAATCGCATACGTCTAAGAGAAGGTTAAAATAGGTTTTTCATAAAAAAATCATCGCAAATCTCTTCTCATAAGCGTAGGCTTACCATCCCGCAAATCTCTTGCCTTTCTTCTTCTCAAATCCCTTCAAACGAACATGAAAAGTAACTTCAATATATTCTCCCAAATCACCTTAAACAGTACCATCCATTAAAACGAATGAATAAATTCGCATATATTGACAAATTTAAGGTATTTTTAGTATCTATATTTAAAGTGAATTTTTTAGTAGGATGGTGATATTTTGACAACATTTTTTAACAACTTTTTGACAATAGAATACGTGTTATTATTTTATTGGTCTGTTTAAATTTATGTTTAAAAAAATATTTAAAATGGACCAATCACAAACACATGCCTTATCAAAAAATTGTCAAAAAAAAAGTTGTTAATTTTTTTTTCCTTTTTATTATATCAAATTTATCTAGTAGAAACAAAACGTTGGCTGATGCGTGCCATCATTGTGTGAAAGAAAAGTAATCTCATGCGAGTCAACATTGCAAGAAAACTTATGTTTTATTTCTTCTACACACTCTTATTTTTCTCTTTTTTACCATTTTAAAGATATACGATTTCTTTATGGAGGAGTTCAAATGAAGGGCATGTTATACAAAAGTAGTCCCATTTAATTCAAAAGCAAAATAAAAAAAAAAAAAAGCTGCTATTATAATTACAAAATTAAACCGTTAAGATATATAAGACAATTAGAGTATTCTCACAATACACTAGAATACCCTTATTCAATCACAAATTTCACATATAAAATATGAATATTGACTTTTGTAGTAATTCTTTTAGAAAATATATTTAAAGTCATTTTTAGTTAGCTTATATGTTCCAAACATTTTTACAGTATGTCTTAATAGATAGTTAATACAAAAAATAAAAATAAATTAACATACATTTACTTCAAGCATTTTTACTTTGCTATATTTTTTATTTTTTTTTCTGGTTTTCTTTTCTATTTGCTTTTACATTTTTTATTTGTTTTATTTCTCTGATGATGATAGTGCAATTATTGCATGGCTGCGGTGACAAATTTAACAGTTTCGATAGTCCAAAAGGCTGTACCACAATTATTTCACCTTCTCCTGTGCATGGATTGGATTGCTCGTGAAGGGTTCAATCAATGTTATTATTTTTACAAAATAAAAAATATAGCTTTTCCTTTTATATAGTATACCGATTCACGTAAATTTATTTAATAAAACTATGAAAAAAATTGAACATTAATAGACAATAAGAAAATTGTTTGCGTGACTAAAAAATTTGTGTTTCTTAACGCGGTATTAGAAATACATTTTTAAAGAACAACTTTTCAAACTAAGAATTAAATTTTAACAAATTCATAAATAATTATTAATTTTATTACTAAAGATAATTAATCATAACGATTGTATTTGTAAAACCCTAAATAAAAAGGGCTATTGGGCCTTAAGTTGGGACAACCAGTCCATCAGCAAAGGACCCATATCCTTAAGAAGGAGTATTCTGAAAATCAGAATTAGATTTCCCATTTCTACTCTTTGCTTTCTCTCTCTAGACAGAGCTATTTTCTTTCTAAGAAATTTGCTCTGCCTTCTCTCTAAGAAAACCACTCACCGAATCGATAAAAATTTTAACTGAAGGTACTACAACGTTTCTTGCACCAAGATCTTCATTTTTAACCGAACAGTTTCTCTGTTCGTCCCGATAAGTGTTTTTCCCCCTTCTCTTTCACTGTTATAGAACCTAGGATTTGGGGTTTTACTAATTTCATGCAGTTAGAACCCTCCCTTTTCTAATTTATATTATACTCTGGCTCTAAGAGCTAATTCCATCACCATTTTGGTGATTATAGGTCCGGTTGATCTTGTCTCTGCGTTGGGGTACTGTCTTGAGGTCCTGTGAGCTGTTCTGTGTAACCAAAAGGTAAGGGGAGCTAACTATATAAATATTTTGTTTCCTGAATTTATGAGAAAATATGTTGAATTGCGTTTGTACACTGGTTAACTCTGTTTTAATGCTCTATGCATGTTAAATTTAACTGTGATATATTGTTTGATATTTAATTGTCTCTGTTTTAAGTATTTGGTCTTGGAATGTTCTGAACCTTTGGTTCATTCTCTATGTTTTATTGTGATGGTTATAATCTGCCTGTAATTGTGTTACTGAACTGAATTTCATTGAATTGATGATCCTGGGAATGATTCCTGTTTGTATATTGATTATGATGTGCTCTGAAGGAATTTGATGAATCTGGTTGCTGAATAAGTTGGGGTGATACTGATTTGATGGGAAATATGGGTTGAGTGTAGCCTCAAGTTTTGTGAGAGGGATGTATAACTTTGGGAATTAGGGAACTACAAAAAAAAATAATAGGATAGTTGATTAAATCAAATAAAAATACTTGGGACTTGTTGGGAACCTTCTCTGTTGGTAGGATAGATAGAACCTAAAAACCAGAGCCGCACATCCCTGATCATAGAGCAGCCCTGGCCTGGTCCAGTCAGTTGTGACTAGTCATATGTGTTGGTGTCGAAGGTGAGTCTGATGCGTTAGACATTTGTTCTCTCTCCGGTGACCAGTGGGGTACGAGAAGGATTGTGAAAAATATAGAGTTCTTAGGCTAGTTATATAACCAGTAGTGAGGTGAGATTAGGAACAAGTATCTTGTGGTAATGAAAAATTTAACAGAGCAACTCATTTTTACTCTAGGAACAAATTAAAATGAACAAATTAGTTTAAATAGACATGTACATATAATTTAGTTAATGTACGTAATATATATATATATATATATATATATATATATATATATAATCCATGATATTTATCTTTTGATATATATTACTGTTTGGTAATAACATGACAATATTGTCTATTTGAGATGATTGGAAGTGGTTGTGGAGCATGTTCTGTTATATATGATTTGATATTTAAGGCTTAAATATGTGGTTTGATTATAATTCAAAGGTGTGTGAATTGGGAAAGACTGAAACATGATTTCATGGTTGCTTATGGTAGTTTCAAATGTAGAATCTCTTGGTGAGATTCTTAGTGTTTTAAAATGAAAGTAGGGGCTCAGCCTTGGGAGTCATTCTGACGCTTCAATGGTCAATCAAACTCACTTAGAGAGGTTGAACCATGTGGTGAGAAGTAGCAGGAGGTCTTTAGTCTTGGGGGCTCCCAGTATGCCTCAAGGCGCGGAACGGACTAACCTCGTGAGTGTGGCAGGGTGGGGAACCCAAGTTTCATAAGTCACCACGGGTGCAAGACTCGCCATAGCCTGACTATCATTTTAAAGTTCGGACGAGTCAAGTCTAGAAATTTGCATTTTTAGTTAATATTTCTGAATCTGTTTGAAGTGAATTGTTCTTGTATGTTACATGTTTAACACAATGGTATGATTTTATATAATTAGCTCACCCTTGCCCTTGCTTGCTTGTGTTTGTATCATGTTGTATGCGTTTTCTTTTGCGATGATCATCCACTTGGATGGGAGCAGATGGCGAGGAGGATACTCTGGAAATAACTCTTAGATGGGGAAGACAGTGTTGCTGCCTAGTTCTCTAGGCTTTAATTCTCTTGTCCAAGGATATTTTGAAGAAACTTTATTATGTTCTAAGTTTTTAAATTCTCTGTAATTTCTAGGGAGAAACTCTAGTACTCTAGTTTTCAATTCCATACCATTCTAAGGATGACTGTAATCCTAATTACTCTTGACTGCTTTCCTGTATTATGCATGATGACATCTTGATTATGTATGTCTTTCTATATAATTGGGATGTCACAGTATTAATTTATAAATTAAAATTTATTAGTAACTAAATAATTTTTAATGAAAATAAAAAATTATAATTAGTTTTTAAATTGGTAAGTAAAATGGTTTATATTGTGAATTGGTATATTGGTCATTGATATTAAATTTTAAAATTTTGACTATAAAAAAATTCGTATCTAATTAGGAAATTGGCTTCTAGACATATTTTTATCACTATAATTGGTCTTATTTTAGAATTTTATATAGTATTTTTTTCTTTTATTAAATATAACTAAACTAAGACTTTAAAAATGAATAAAACTCTATACTATAAACTAAATGTCCAAATACAAAATCTAAAGAAACCTAAACTACTTGGTTCAGGGTGCTGCTTCCTCCACCTCTCCATTTGCTCTCTCCATTTCTCTCTTCCTCTTTTACCCTTTACTCTATTCCTATCTTCATTAAACGAATATAAGGATCTGTCGGTGGATCTCAACATCTATTTAAGGTAAAAGACATCAGCTCTGGCGAGGGATTCACCACAACATCAACGAGAGAGGCAACAACGGTGGAGTCGCGAGAGTTGGATAAGATTTCGCAGATTGCTTGGGCGTTGAATGTGGACCTAGGTTGGGCCGTGTGGAAGGCCAATGTGGTGTGTTTTCGAGACCCATAGGAAAATTGGATTGTGGGTTTGGGATAATGGTGGTGAACATTTGAACTCGACGAAGGGGATTAAGGGTTGTTGAAGAAGATTCCGAGAGGGGAAGGAGGAGATTGGAGATGACGAACCTTTTGGATGATCGAAAAGGCGTCATGGAACCCAACACTGATTGGGATGCGCCACGTTTTATGCTACCCATCATTAACATCTATGCCACTGTAAATTATGTTCGTTTTTTAGTTTTTAGCATATTCGAAACATCAAATCATTTTTTACTTTCTACTACATAAAACTATATTAATAAATAATTTTATCCATTTTAACTTTTCTTCCTCCTTTTCGATCATGTAAAATAAATATTATGACACGGTTGATAGATAATTTTATTTTGTAGAAAGAGGTTAAGGTTTCAATCTCAATCCCGTGTTTATCAGAAAATTTGTGAAGAAAGATGAGAGTTTCCTTAAATAGTTAGACAAATTTCAGTATTTTGAGAAACTAGTATTTGAATTCTATGAAAGAGATATTCCTTATATATATATATATATATATATATATATATATATATATATCTACAGGAACTCGAACGGCAAATGTTGAGGATGATGAGTGAATACAAGGATAATGTAAGGAGAAGGTAAATAATTTATTAACCACTTCAACAAATAACTCATAAAGATCGCTCCCTACTCTTTCACCAAGCCTGTTGTGTCACGAATTTCCTTCGAAAAAACCAACCACTTCACCTATGCTCACAGAACCAACCTCCTTAGCAACCAATCGAACCCTAGACAAATGAAATCCCCGATACGACCTAACCTTTTCCCCAATTTAAAATCCCTACCATATTTTATTTTCCCAAAACTTTGCCTACCACATCGATTAATTTCTAAGCGACACATCACCTTTTGTTGCACACCTCAGATGTACACTCACTTCAACGTTAATTATTTTAACACCGTTAAGGGGGTAGGACTAAATTGACACAAATTGAAAAACACGGGAACCAATGTATACACTTTTAAAAGGGAGTACTAAACTGAAAATTTCTTCTTAAAATGGGACCAATTAAGGATTTAAACCTAATTAAATACTTAATTATGATATTAAATGAATAAATGGAAATTATATCCTAGAGATGAAATATAAATAATATGTATGATTCATTAAAAAAATAATATTAATAACGATTGAAATTATAAAGTTTAGCAATTAAAAATTATCACAAATGAAATTTTTAGTGATTAAAATAACTATTTGAAATATATATGTCAAAAAATATTTGTGACAAATATTTTAACAGCTGATATTTTTCTAGAAAAAAAAAATTATAACAATTAAAAACAATTATAAGATTTACTTATTTAATAATTCTCTATTAAATTCTAACTATTAAAGACAGTCAGTCCTAAAGTAATTATATATATATATATATATATATATATATATATATATATATTATTTTTTTTATCATTTAACACTTTTTAAAGGTTCACAAGTTATTTAAAATATCTTTCTAAATTTTCTAAATTTTAATTATTAATTTTATAATAAATAAAATAGGGTTTTCCTCAGCCATTACGTCCTTGTTCGAACTCCCTCTTCCATTCCCTCCTTCGTTCCCGCGCTCCCGTTCTCGCACTCATCGTTGTTGGGTTGATTTCGTACACCTTGTTATTGTAGTTCTTCAGTCCCTGTCTGTAAGATACTTCGAACCCTATTTTATTTGTATTTCATAGGTTTTGTGGTTAGTGTTGGTTTTGAAAAAAAGCTCAAATTTCATAGGTTTTGTCTTGGGAGGATTTTTTTTTTTTTTGAAATGGTTATTGTTAGGGTTTGATGCGATTTGGGATTTCTATTACTTTTGGGTTAGGGCATTGACATAAGTTGGTTGTCTGCAGGTATGTTGTGTTTGGGGCAAAAGTTACATTCTGTTGTTACACCTAAGTTGCAATTAGGTTTTCCTTAAGTGGTAACATGAGATAATCTTTTTGTGCAATAAAACAGGATCTGTGAAAGATGCTGAATTTTTAATGAGAAAATTCAGAAATAGTTGAAATAAGCTCTCGCGTTTGCTTACATGTTTCTATTTACTTGATTTAAATATTTGATATCTAACTTGACTAGGACTAAAATAGTTAATCTTCCAAATTTAAAAAGGTAACCCCTCAAATTTAAAAGATAAAACAATTTTTAAAAAAAGTATTTTAATTTCTTAAGTTTAATGTTTAGCATTTAAAAGCATGAGGTTTGGGGCTTAATTATTATTTTCAATTTGAATTCCATTTACAGGTGGAGATATTTGTAAGGAAGTAAAAGAAAAAAAACAGAGGTAAGGAAAAAATTATCAAAATACTTTTCTTAACCTCAAGATCCATTTATATAAATTGAAACGTTCATGGTGTGGTGGGTCCCGTGATACATGCATAAAATTGTGAAGATTTGAGGGATAGTCGTGTAGTTTAATGGCATTGCTTTCTTCCATGTAAAATAATAAATTCGAAATTATTTATGGCTTATGAGTAAGGTTGCTTGTAAAACCAAAAAAGAGCTACATGCTCTCTATCATAATTAGTGTTGAAGTTATTCTTAAAAACCTGAAATACCGCATACCAAATTATTATTCAAATTGACTTTCTAGATAAAGGGTCAGGTAATTGTGTTGCATTCTATCTAAGTTTTTTTGTTCTGCAGAAGCTCTTGACAAAGGAGAGACATCACACTTAATTTCATTCTATTTTTCTTTGGTTTGATCGGTACAGTTAAGCAATGAAGTTTGATAGAACAGATGCTCTGTCAATTTTGTCACAAATTAAGCGTCAGGATAAACAGATTAAACTTAAGAGTAGGTAAGATACTCATTCTAGTATCACAACATTGTTTTTTTTTTCTTTTTTTTTTTCTGTGTTAGATTTTAATTATATTAATCTGAAATTGGTGTAGATGGTTACTCGGCATTCCTCCCACAAGATATGAGAGGAAGAAGTTGAAAAAATATTTCAAAAATAGGTTAGTGCGTCATTTGTTCAATGATTTTGGTGCTAGGTTTTCACTCTAATGACATTTTATTTTTCCTTTTGATCAATAGGTATTTATCTGAGTCTTTGATCAGAGAAGAGGATGTAAGCATTACTATTTCTTTATATTTATTGTAACTATGGTTAGTTGTATTACTATTTGAATGATAAATTGACAATCTAGTAATTGTCAGATGTTTTATGAGTCAGTAAAAACTCATCTTGAAGATGCCGATGGAGAACACTGCTTTGAACAAGAGAACGATATTCCTAAGGGTGATATGGATTTAATTCAAACACTGAACATGAAAAGGTTGATATCACCGTTGCTTGATAATTTGACTACCAAGGGTCTCTATCTTCTTGCTATGATAGTTACTGGTAGTTCATTTAAGTCTGAAATAACTCGTTGCAAAATGAAAAGGGTTATCAAGGATTCCCTTTCATGTGTTCTGGGCAGCAAAAGCCGCCATAACCATCTGGATACTTGTAAACAAATTTTTTCACTTCTCAACAATCCACAAAATTTTCGAGACAGGTGTGAGCCTTTGGGTGCATTGAGATCCCTCTCTTATCATGATGCGGCAGAAAAGGTATTACACAGCCTTCAAAACTTGCCATCTCAGACCTTGATTGCAATGCGTAGAAAACTTAAAGGAGTGAAAGCACCAGTACCGCAGTTACAACCCCGCAAGCATGGATGGGCAAGAGACCATCTAATCAAGCTAGTGAAGAAGATCGGTAGGGAAATGCTTTCAAAACTTGATAGAGAAAGTGAGTTGCCAGAGCCATTAGCCAAAGCTATGGCAGTAGCAGACTTATCACTAAAACTCACAACTGGTTCTCATAACATGTTTTCAAAAGAATTTTATCAATTCTCCCCCGAGGTGAAGTCCTTGCAAAGTGATATTATTAAGGCTATATGGTCTGTTAAGAAAGTAACGACAGTGCCAGAGCTAAGAAATTTACAGCTTCTCATAGAACCAAAGGCTACAATATCAAACCGGTGCATTCGGACAACTTTTGTAAATTTTTTAACTGCATTTCTTTTTGAGTGCAGTGATATGGATAGTGTTCCGAAGTCTCTATCACAGACCCTAGATGTTATTAACAGAGGTCCTAATAATGGTGGCTTGTACAATGTACTATTAAAAAAGAAGTATATTGAGGAAGAAGTTGACTGCATACTAAACATTGGTGCTTTGACAAAACAAATTGTTTTGGATTTGTTGCCTGATGATGAATTTGATCAAGACTTTACTGATGCTTACATGGAGCAATTAGAAGAAAGTGATGACAGTGACAGCGATGAGGATGGTGGTAGTCAACTTCAGGAGGACATACGATTCGGAAATGGATCATTTGATTCAATCGATACATGCAATGAAGCTGAAAGTATTGGAGATTTTGTGCCATTTGAGTTCCTTTCTTGTACCATCAAAATTGAGGAAAATGTTTCATCTTCCCCACTTACAGATAGTGGTAGGTTGAATAGTGGTTCTGAACGACCTCAACCTAATAAATGTTGTAGTGTAAATTTGGAATCTGAATTTCACAATACTACAGATATCATGTTAACTGACCAATGCCAAGGAGAAAGCACAGAGCATTTTAGTACATTTATGGCTGGCAAAAACAATAATTCTTCATTTGTTTCACCTGACAGAGAGTTGGATGAAAAGGTTGTAAAGAGAAATCATTTGTTTGAATCTGTTACTAAAATAGCTGCAACGGACACAACTAATTTGTTTTCTGAGGAGAAAGAACCTGTGCCCACTAAGCACAGTGCATGCAAAAACCAATACCTTGCTATCCAAGATACTTGTGATAAGACAAGTATGCTTGCATATAGTCTTGTAGGTCGTATGTTGCATGAGTTTGTCCAAACTGAAGGCCTATATTTAAACATGAGCAAGAGTTTATACCTCAACCGTAATAATCTCACTGAAGATGTTGAAGGTATTGAAAGTTTATGCTATCTTACCTATTATAACCAAAATATATATCATACTATGCCTACCAATTTAAAGATGTTTGATCATATTGCTACTATACATTGTATTAAAAGTAAATTTCATTCTCTCACAAGACTTTGTCCTTTGTGAAACTTGAACAAAGTAAAACATGTCAGTATACCTTTATTTATTATTGAATGAAATGTCATTTGTCTCACCCACAGAAACTATCTTTTTCCTAGAAACCATGTCGTTTATTTTCTTTTTTTTTCTCGATTTTCTTGCATGTTCTCAGTTCATGCTACATACTAATGGTAACTGTAATTTTTTGTAAAGCCTAAGCTTGTTTCATTCATTGAATGCGTAGTAGTTTAGCCATAACTCTGTCATGTCTGCTTTAGGTGTGCTGAATTTGGAACTTATTTTTAAAGATAGAGGCCAAATTCTTATATATGCATTTCCACATTGCTAAATTCTTACTTATGTACAACTCCATCAAAGTCCCCATTTTATCATACAAGCATTTTACCACGAAATGTCCTTTTTGTCACCCAGGGAAACTGTATCTTTTTTCTGGAAACCATTTCTTTTCTTAGTCTTGCATGTGGCAGTTCATGGTACGTACTGATAAAACTCTGTCATGTCCGCTTTAGATGTACTGAATTTGCAACTTATTTTTAAAGTTAGAGGCCAAATTCTCATATAAACATTTCCACATTGCTAAAATCTTACTTATGTACAATTCCATCAAAGTCCCCATTTTATCATACCAGCATTTTACCACGAAATGTCCTTTTTCTCACCCACAGAAACTGTATCCTTTTTTCTGGAAACCACTTCTTTTCTTAGTCTTGCATGTGCTCAGTTCATGGTACGTACTAATGGTAACTGTAATTATTTGTAAAACCTAAGATTGTTTCATTTTGTGAATGCATAGTAGTTTAACCATAATTTTGTCATATGTTTGCTGTAGGAGTGCTACATTTTGAACTTATTTTTAAACTTAGGCCAAATTCTCATGCGTTTCCGCACTGCAAAATTCTTATCTCAAAAGTTACTGCTCCATCAAAGTCCCCATTTTATCTAACCAATATTTTACCACGTAATGTTTGCAAATAATATGTTGCATATCTTGATGGATTATTGCTGATTCCTTACCAAAATATGTCTGATTTCAAATCCCACTGACTGCTTGGCTGGATACTATTGAAT
This sequence comes from Vigna mungo, assembly GCA_036885675.1. Classification (NCBI taxonomy): domain Eukaryota; kingdom Viridiplantae; phylum Streptophyta; class Magnoliopsida; order Fabales; family Fabaceae; genus Vigna; species Vigna mungo. Next base: position 5,652,256 of record CP144690.1, read on the forward strand.
TTGAGATGATGAAAACTGTTAGATGCTTTTTCTGTAGCCAATGCAATAGAGATGGAGCAATGAAAATTGGGGATCATCTTGCTTTGTATTCTTAATGTTTGCCTTGTGTCTTTTTCTCTTTATATTTTAAGCTGAATATGAAATGGGGTCAGGATATGATGGCAAGTAACAAAAAAAACCCTACTACTATCATGCCTTGTGCATAGGTTTTTGTGATAAACATCTAGTGCTTCGGCATACATCTATAAATTATGAATATAGACATTTGATAGGTTGAATCCAATACTCTGCTAGTATCATTGTGCAGTCTAAATTGATTAGCCTGTTCTATTACATGCAGATATAGAAGAGCAGTCATCATCTAGGAAACATGCCAGAGATTTTGTTCAAGTAATTGAAGAGTTGATTCCTTCCTTTCCAAATAGGTATTTGGTACATTCTTCAAATATGATTACATAACTTAACAGTGTTGTATTTAACGTGCATGCTTCTTTTCCTAGATAATCCGTTTAGTTGAAAACTTGTTACTTGTTTCATTCATTGCATCGTGTGGATTACCACTCAGATTCAAGGCAGATATATTAGATGTTTACATAGGCATATAAATGCGTAGTAAAAATCCAAAATTATGTCTCTTTAACTACGAGTAACTCGTGCTTTGGACACTGCAGTAGCATGGAAAGACTGAAGATTTTGATGGGCTTACAATAACGGAACTCAGGGTTTCAGGTTCAAACATTTCCAAATAGGTTTGACCCAGTTGTGAGCTTGCTTGGTGTGAGCTTTACCCTTCCCTCCAAGGAATTTTTGTCACAAATGGATTCTCTGCCATAACAAAAAGAGCTCGCCACAGAGGAATCTTATAATTTTAAGCCTCCATCAATTCTTGCCACAACGGATGGATAGCCTCGTCATCGAGTTTATTGCATCGCTGTAGTTGTTGAGAAGAATGGAAGCACCTTGGTGTAAGTGTTGTATGCTTTATTTGAGTACATTTTGGTGCGAAAATTCAACGAGCTGGGCCGTGCTGGAATGTTTTAGTGTGCGGCATTTATTAAAGATAACATTAATTGCAATATGTTATTGTGAAACAGCCCTTATATAGTTCCTAAATCGAAACTAAAATGTCATTGAATTGCTGCTGAAACCTGTTTAGGGTAATATGATTGTGTGTTGTTTCAGAATATAGGATTTGGTATATATATTTTGGTGTTATAGTTATGTTTAGATACTGTAATAACATTTTATATGTTCTCTTTGAATTAAGAATTTATAGTAATTTAATATTATTAAAAAGGATGTTAATATGATTCTCTTGTGCAGATACCTTCCCTTGTCATTCAGCGCTCTTTGTTTGATTGCTGCCACAACATTCTATGGAGAGTATCTTTTATTCTACTTTCACTCAACAACACACGAAGGCCTTGAAGGCTATTACCATATCTTCCTTGTTTCCCTCATTTGGCTTTCCGCATTGTTCATTGTTGTTCTTTTGGGAACTGTAGCATCCTATGGCTTTGCAGCTTCAACATATACGTCAACTGTGAATAACCTGCAACCAATTCAACTGTCAAAAATTTGAAATACATTAATTTGATGAAGTATTTCATATTTGTAAATTATGAGCCTTGTTATGATTTGCAGGATTATACTAGGCTATTAAATAGTTTGTTTATTTTGAAGTAATAAAAAAATATTGATTATAAAATAATTTTAAAATTGTAGAAAACAATTCAATTAATTTAATATGATAAAGATTTATCAGAGTTGGGTTTGGTTTCATAATGTAATTCAATATAAAAATATCAAACAATATACTTTTAAGTTCTACTTTAGGATTTACATCAAATTTGACAAGTTTTAATGTCTTAACCATACGATTATATTTTAATAATAAAAATTCTAATGTTTTAGCAATTTTTTTAAGTTTAAAATTATGATGTGAATGATTAATTGTTTTATATGTCTAGCATATATGAAATCTATTAATTATTTTATCCTAATCAAAATTTTCAATCAATTTTTTGATTAAAATGTATTACTAAATATGCAATCAATAAGTATGTCTTTAAGAATATGAATATAATAAAATTTTTATTAATTATATTCTCATTCTTAATTACATGTTTATTAATTAATAAAAATATATTGATTTAGTAATGAAAATAATTACATCTGACTTTGAGAAATCTATCTTAATCTCTTATTTATAGAATTTTCTTGAGTTTGTTTGAATTGAGTTATATCTGAAATTTGGACTCAATTTTTTAATTGAAATTCTTCGATAACTTATTTAGTTGAAATGATTTTAAATTTGTAGTGATTTTCATCTATTTGATTTTTATAATTGAAGTAAACATTTAATCGTTGTTTGTAATTAAAGTAACTCAATATATTTATAATTAATTTTTATTAAAATATTCTTTAATCTTCTATAATTTTTACTTACCTGCATAAATTCATCTTTTATATTTTTTGAAGTAAATTTTATATTCATCTTATCTTTATATAATCTTTTATAAGTATGAAATTGTTTATAATTCTCATGCCATCATGTAACATTGTACTTATTTCTATAATGTCCAAATATTAATTAATTAAATTTTTATAAAAAAATCACAAAAAATATGAGATATTATTAAGAATTGAATGTAAAAAAAGATAAATACTCTATTTTAAATTTTAAAAATTATAAAATATATTATAATGACATAAATATTAAAACATAATATTAAATAATTGTGGTATAAATTTCAAATAATTAAAAAAATAATAAACAATTACATACAATTAAAATTTTATGATAATTACATGTGTCTTAAAATATAATATATTATTGGAACGAAATTGCATCATGTAAGAAACGTGTCATCAAAATTATGATGAAGAGAAAAATATCTTGAAATCTAAACTAATAAAGTGTTGAATAAGTCAATTGAATTAAGAAGAAAGACAAAAATTTATAGAAAAATAATGATTAATCAAATGAAACGAAACTAAACACTATAAAAAAAATAGTTTTTTCGATTATGTATTTGTCATTCTCATTAATACAAATATTTATCATCAAAATCAAAAGGATTTGTCATCCCTCGATCTAGTAAGTAATAATTTAACACAGTTAGTCGAAAATAAAGTAATTAAATAACAATATAAATTTTAATAACAAATTTAATTTAGCTTTTTTAAGTTACTGGGCTAAGTAATGTAAATAACGATAGATTTCAGACATCACTAAATACCCTTTTCTTTAATAATGCAACAATACAATAAACTTTTTTTGCATACAGTCAGTAAAGTTTCAAACTTTCATGTTAATTATTTATGTAATTGTGTTAACATACTCTTTTTTTAGTAAATTTTTTAATCAACTCTTAAAATTTCCAATTTTTCTTCTCCTGGAAATTCTATATATTATAATATAGAGAGAAAATTAACAGGATATGTTACACTTGTGATAAACTATATTTTTTAAAATGATTTTCAATTTTAGGAATTATATCTTTATAATTATTTCACGCAATATAAATATTTTTTTAAAAAATACCTATTCATCATATCCGAGTCAAAACAATAAATTAATAGTATAAAAAGTTAAAATTATAATTACAATCATTTCAAATTATTTTATTGAAGTTAATTATAAGAAATTTAAAAAACATATTTATAAATATAATTTATATACCTAAATATATAGTACTTCCCATATATATTATTATAATTATAATTGAATATAATCAATAAATATTTTTCATTAAAGGAAAATTTAATCCAATTAAGTGAGGTTAGTAGAATCTTTACATATTCAAAATTCAAAACTTGAGAATATTGGTTAAGTTACTGCATCCCATTTATTAACATATTGATGATACAAATTAAGAACTTATGAGTGGAATCAAACAAAAATAGAAGTTCATGACATAGTATTTTAAAAGGTGAAAAGTTATAAATTTTTAAAAGTGATCACATTTTAATTAACAAAAAGGATATATCATATTAAAAAAATCACTGATTTTTATTACAATGTTTGATCTTTGTATGCATATATAAAGAAATATATATTATTATATGCATAAAAAATGCTTAATTATATGTAGGGAGAAAATGCATAAGTTTCAAAAGTTATTTATTGAAAATATAATTTAGTAATTAATTTTTATTTTTTTAAAGAATCTTATTATTTATTAATTATTATATGTTATGCACATTAAAATATATATATATATATATATATATATATATATATATATATATATATATATATATATATTATTACAAAAATGTAGCATGTTTCTTTTGAGTTTCTTTCGGACTCACCTGTCCTTAACAATAATAGACTCCCTCCCAAATATTCAAGTAACAATGGAACAGTGAAAATTAATTTTATTTATGTGCTCCCTATTAATTACACATTTAGCATTATAATACAATATATAATCACTTCCCTAAAAATATTAGTCCCAAATTGATAGGTTTTTATATTTGGTTTTCCCTTTTAGCTATATAAGGAAGCCATAATATACTTTTATTTAATCATTGCAAAATCTTATTTTATATTAACTTTCATTACTTAAATAAATTAAAAATATCCTTTTTAAGAAAAATTTTGTTGGTATTTAGATGAAAAATATTTTGCATCTCTTATTTAAATTATTAGAAAAATCTATCTCATTTAGTTGAAAATACATACTAATATAGAACAAATAACTAATATAGAACAAATCTTTCTCATAATTTTTCTTGTCAGGATCAAGAATTAATGTCTTTTTCTATAGTTATTTTGATACATCAAACTCATGTAATATACTTTTATAAAAATATTCATATACATACATTATATAAATACATACATACGTTTTATATATATATATATATATATATATATATATATATATATATATATATATATATATATATATATATATATATATATATATATATATATATATATATATATCAGTCACATGTCCCACAAACACAGTGTAATAGAATATGTGTCTATTTTGAAAGGAATAAAGGTCCAATACACGATTTAGTTCGAAATTAACATGTTTCATGCAAAGAATGTTCTTAGTTGAAAAAAAGATCCAACACCTAAGAAACTGTAAAGTTATCTGACTTCAATTCATGATTAATAACATCCTAAAATCTTAGTTTGAAAACATTCATATCATACGTCTATTCCATATTAACACGTGTCAAGTTTCACCATTTGCTGTCTCAGTAGGTCACATCTTTGTTAACTCTCTGTACTAAGCACCTTTAGTCCTTTAGGACCTGCTGCTATCAAGTTTTACGTATCTCAAGGCAATTTATACTCATTCCGTTCTACCTCTCAAGAATATAATATGTTTATGAAATTTTGATATAATTTTATGAAAATTAAACTTACTCTTTCAGTGTATATATATTATATATATATATATATATATATATATATCTTAAACATGCTGATTCCATATCCACAAACTTGATCAATCATCAACTACTCTTCATTATCTTCATATATATCTTAGACACACTGACATATATTTTCTTAAAAATTGGGAGCTAAATCAATTCCATAACAAATTGTCATCTAGCCACCATGAAAGAAAATGAAAAAAAAAAATGAAAAATGCAAATTACTGATTTACTCTTCATCGCCACCTTTGCTCCAGTTCTTTATTGCTTGTCCTACAGCTTCTTTGACAGTATGTGCATCAATGGTGTCTCTTTCTTCTTCATTCTACAAAAGTTACTTTAATATTTTAACATCATTCTTATACAGGAATGTACATATACATGAAAAAGATACAAGAAAATTAATGCATAGTAGTTGATGAAGGTGATAGAGAATTAACTTAGGTTAAGATTTAACACTATGTCCTTTTACTCAATTACCCCAATGAGGAACTTCTTATAAAAGGACAACGCTTGTGACATCCAAAAGTATTGATAACAGAAGGAATAGAGAGATAAATGATATGCATGTTAAAAGCAAATGAGGAATTTTAACAGTAGTTCTTTGCTATGTATGTGTATCTCTTACTTCTCCAACAGCTTGAAATCGAAAAGTGTCTGTACACGAAACCCTAGCTTCCAGCACAGTTAGTCTCATCTCTTCAAAGACCTCCAATATGGAAACAAGCAGACCTGAACACCCTTTTGCTGAGTAAACATTTATAAGAAATCCCTTTTCCAAGGTTTCTACTGTAACCTGCAGAAATCAATTCACTAAATGTCACTCCAATCAATGTTTTTTTAAGGCAAGAAGTTTATAAAACATTATATTAAAATCGTCGAATATAAAGGATGCTGTTAACTTCTTTTCTCAGTTAGGGAAATACCATAGGCAATGGGTCGTGTGCAGTTGAAGTTTCTGCAGAAGCTATCTCTTGATTCAGTCTTTCTACCTTTTGCTTTAACTTTTCAATATACTTGGATGCATCGATAACGATCGAGCTTTCGTTTAACTGTAATGCATATATCACCATTATCAGATAATTTACTACCTCTATATGCTGCATATAATTGATAGAAACAACTGTAAATATGAATTAGTTTACTAGTTAAGAAAGTTATCAATCACTATTTTCAATATTATAGATAGTAATTAGTAATAATCTTAATTATGTTTTCCACCCAAATAATAAGAACAACTCAGAAAGATAATGGAAGATACAATGGATTTCGTCAAAGGAAATTGTAGCTTTGTAAGATTTGATTAATAAGAGAAAGATTCCTTTAACAAAAATGAAATAAAATTGGGAAGAGGAAGAGAAGAGGGAGGTTAATAAGTGTATAACAATACTACTGTCTAACTGAACATTCGTTTAGGGAATTAGCTGATTTCCTTGAGAATATTCAAAGACAAAATTCAACGAAAAGGAAGAAATGAGAGAAGATAATGCAGGGAATTACAGCATGAGAGTTAGTAAGAGATCGAAGATGTTGCAGCTGCTCATGCAGTGCTGCTCTCTTTTGCTCTTTGGAAACCATTTTTTGGCGCTCTCTTTCTCTCTCACAGCTTATGATCCTTCTGGTTTTTTTCACTCTAGTTCTTTTCTTTTGCTATAACCTCTGCAGAGTTCTGTGGTCATTTAAAAGAAGAGATGAGCTCTCAAATCCATATGATCTCATGTGTTTTCTCCCCACATGACTGACTCAGTTTATTCATAAACAAATACTATACATTTTATCTTTTCTTGAACTTACCAAACTACCCTTCTGTTATATTTTGGACTCTTTCCATCCTTCAATTTTGAAACCTCTTCTTTCTCCTTGCCAAGTATTATAAGGATGTGGCAGCCAGAAGATTACAAGTTTCATTAATGTCATACACATTGTTCTAGATCATTCAATTAGTGTTTATCTTTTGTAATAAAACGTTAAAACAATGGCTAATCTTTTGTTTTCAAAAAATCAAACTTTTCTGTCATCTTCTGAAAGAAATTTCAAAAAGATGACTGTTTCTGAACAAATAAACTTCCCACAAGTTTGTGTATTGCCTTATCAAAGATTAACAATAGTGAAATCATGAATTGTCAAACTTAAGTGATATCTGAACATCTGGTTTAGAGTATATGCAGTTTGTAATTAAGTTGCATTAATAAGAGTATAGGAGAAAGTTATGATAGAAAAAGGGCATGAAGAGAATAAGGGTATAGAGGGAAAATGGAAAATGTATTTGGAAGAAAATAGGAGAAAGGGAATCATGAACTCGTGATAGTGAAAATAGACCATCGAAAGAAGTGAAGGAGAAGCAACAAAAGGATGTTTAGTTGTGAATTTGGAATGGCTCCAAACACTCCTCACGGGGGCTTTTTAGGCTCTCCTCCACTCTCCATCCTTTCTCACACCTCCAATCAAACTTTTGTCTTCTTTCTCCCTCTCTCTCCACACGTGCCATCATACCCTTCTTATCATATATCACACATACACCTAAGCTCATTTTCATTTTTCCATTCCCGCTTCAAACTCAAATTAAAATGCCATCATTTTGTATTTCTATGCTTTTCTTTCCTACATATGTTACCACTAACATGTATACACATATATATACTTCCTAGCTGTTCTTCAGGTACCATGCAGTTCCAATATACAGATAATTAGCGTCCATTATTAATTATGGCATCACTTTTCATGCATAATTATCTCTTGTCTCGTTTCCATATGTATCCAAACCTGTACATAAAACTTGACATGGATGTTCACATGATGATATATGGATTTCTGTATGTAACTCAAACTCTGGTATTCATATCACGGATACTGAAATTACTGCATCCACTTTTTCCTAGTTGCAATTATTAGCTTGTCCAACAAAGAAACTTTTACCACATTATAATATTATATTATTCATTTCTTTACTTTCAAAAAATCCATCTCATCCTATGTTCTTTATTTTAACATATCACTTCAACCGTTTAACTAGTCCAGTTAATACCAGTTTATGCCTTGTAATTTTAATACGTACTAGTCAAGTGTTATTTCATAAAATTAAAGAGTATTATGGGTATTTTGAATAACAATGTGATTGGAATGGAATAGTTTTCGTGCATGGTTTAATTTATCAGTACGATTTAATTCTCTCTTTATTCAGTATGGGAATTTGATTACAACAAAGAAACTGAAGAAAATTTGGATGGTGCCTTTATTTGCAGATTAATGCTTATATAAAAGATTGATTACACGTAATGAAATTACTTTATGCTGGAAACAGTTGACATTAGTATATGGGATTGAAAACCTTTATTGGATTTGTGTTTATTAATTGTCTTAAATTATTTCCAAAGTAGCTGCATATTGTTGAGAAATTGGTCCTTTTTTCCTTTGTCATATATGGAAAGCTTATTTAACAACTAAAATGTGAATAATTTTAGGTTTCTTCTTTGCAAGTATATATTTTATTTTATTTTATATTTCTAATAAAAATAATTAACACACTAGTTTGCAAAAGATGTATGAGTTAACTTTTGCATAAGTTCATGACCCTCAGATCTAGCAATCTACCAAGTGTCAAATGTATTTCTGAAATTTATATAATATTTTTTTTGTCAGTCACATGCTACTTTGCTCTGATTGTGCTAAGTCAAGCTGTTATTTGACAATAATTCAAGTAGACAGAAAGACATTGCTAGAAGAAGAAAATTCAGAATCGATTCTTATGGAATTAGTCTCACATAAGAAAGGTAAGAGACATCCAAGCAAAAAGAAAAAGAGTCTCGTAATTTTTCTTTACACTAGAAGTTCATAACTGTTTACAGTTTTCCCCATGCTTGATTCCAAGATCAAAGGTTTTGTCCTGATAAAAACAAAACATATCTGCAACAGTAACTCTTCAGTATTAGTACACATAGAAATAGAAATGTATATATATACACCAAACATTAGAATGGTATGATCATGTAAACACCTTTAACTGCATAATTCTAATTAGAATATCTGATATAATTAATCTATATTGTATATATATATAGCAGCCGAAAGAAAAGGCATGCAGTAGTGACAGGATATAGAGATATATAGAGAATATGTGTATGTATATGGAGGTGTTACTGGTTCCGCATTGCAGTATTGTCACGATTCCAGAAGGACAAATCACGTACCCACCTGTATTCACATGCGTGCCCATTAATCATCACAACAAAACAATATCCTCCATACACATATCCTGCTCCTACCTTGTCTCTTGCCTTCCATAAAAGCATTTCTTCCTCTGAACTCTCCTACACTCTTTTAGATTCCATTAGTGCTCAGCTATACTCTTCCTCCACCACATCTTCCACCCTTCTATGGACCATATTCCTTCCTCTTCCTATTATTCATATTTCTATTTTATTAATCCATTTAAATCTCTTTCTTTAATGCAAATTCACCTCTTAATTAATGTACAGATCATCACCTTAAATTAGTACAACTTTATACTCTATACAATCACACACTTCTATTGGTTTACACTCTTGATATCCTATTCACAACTCAAACATGTTACTGCTATATATATAGCATGTCATTAATATAAATTTACAGTGTATGACCTTCACACCAGAAATTGATTCTAACACTTAAATAACATTTTCATCTGCTAACTTTAAGATTTAAAATAAAGATCATCACTAGGGTAGTTTTCTATCATGGAAATTCTTATCTAAGTTAATTTTTTGTAATGTCATGAACATCTAATTAGTTCCATTTGTACTGTAATTTTCATTAGCATAAAGGTTTTTTCAGAGTCAAATAAAGAAAAAAATCTCTATATAAATTTGTGATGTCTAATTACTTTCCCTACCCATCGAGTGTCTAAATTTCCCAGAAGGGAAGAGACCCAAATAATCAATTATTTCATCTAAAAATGGAAAATTTATTATTTTAAGGAATTTATAATGAGTAGAGGTAATGATTTTAATTAAGAGAGCTATTTTTAATCACTTATTTTTTTTAATCTAATCATTTTAGTAAATAGTTTATATTTAATGGTTTGATTAAAATAACTAATTGGTGAAAGCGAAAAGTAAAACTCTTGTAATTACTAATACATTTCCTCATTAATAATTATTAAATGATATTGTATTTTTTTTACAAAATATTTAATTGTGTATAATAAAAAGTTGTTTTATGATAAAAAATGTATAATAACAAAAATAATTGTGTATGGTAAAAAAATGTACTTTTATAATAACTATTTTAAAAATCCTTTTATGAAATGAATTCTAATTTTTTAGAACAAAGTTACAGTAAATGAAAGTCTTTATGATGAATAGTATTTAGTGTGCATAATCATAAAATAAAATGCATTATGTTTATGATTAAGCAAAGGAGTTCATATAGCAAAATATGAGCCTCATAAAAACATATGGCAACAAAAGGTTATGCTAGTCAATTCCAAGCATTAAAGTTGAAGTTAAAAACAAAGGTAAATATGTACTGACTGGCACATCATTGAAAATTTGACAATAAAAGAACAAGACTTGGTTGGGCCTGGGATCAACACTAGCTAGGTCATTATCATCTATTTGATTTAAATGTATTGTAAATATGTGCCACAAAATACAAAATTATACAGCCAACTCTTTTTGTCTTCATAAACAGTGGTCTGGTATATATAATTAACTTTATTCCACCAATCTTTTATCTTATATAGAAAAAAATCTCATCCAGCTGATTTTAATATTATCGTTTCTAAAATATCTTTTGTTTTATGCAGGTTTTCAGATTCTTCATTTAAGTTCTAATAAAAGATGGTTTGGAACAAAAACATTTTAAATCAAACTTTTTCTTTCTTTATGTTGGAGACTGTATATATCAATTCAGACATGAAAAAAAAGTGAATCTTTATCACATATTTTAAATAAGCAGAATATAAAAATGAAAATAGAGCAATGGCATAAATAAAGTTCTGTATTAATTGATCAGAAACCAAAAATGGTGTCATTACAATGAAACTGTAAGTTTCAAATTTGAAATAACCTCATTTAATGAGATCGAATATCAGTGATGGAATCTTACTGAATTTGCAGTCTTTTAAAGAATGAAAGGGAAAAAAGAAAGAAAAGGTTGTCTGTGTTATAGCTGATCATAGGTCTTAGTTCATAAATAAGTGTTGTTAACAGTGTAACCTAAGTCCTTCATAGCTGGAGTGTCCTTGGAGGGTTGAAGAGTCGTTAGTTGCAATAAAGTTGGAGAGTGAGAAGATTCTGTTTTGGATTTGAATGTTTTTTTACTTACGCATGTTCCATGATCCATGATCCATGAATATGATATGTACGGTACACATTTTTTGTATGATTGGAGTCATGCATGTGTAGGTATATATATAATATGGTGGATGATTATTACTATATCATGCTGCTTAATCTCAGATGCTATTATTTTCACAGATGATTTTAATTTAGTAAATGACACGATGATGAGTGATAGATAGATATATGAATATATATATATATATATATATATATATATATATATATATATATATATATATATATATATATATATATATATAATGATATTATATGTATTGCTGACCTGTACGCGTTTTTGTGTCCATTAGTATAATAATATCACGTGAGCAAATGAGAGCAGAATGAAACCAGAAACAGAAACATTTTTTAGGGTCCAATTATGCAGAGAATTCTTTTGCTCGTTTCAGAAAAGTTTCTCGTGACATTCCAAATTATTTTTAAATCAATCTCTAATGTTTGTCTCTATATATGAAAGTGAAACCCTTAGCAGATTCACACATTTCACAGAGAGCCTCCATTTTATCCAACTGCTAATTCAGTAGATCTGCATAAGCAGAAGGATAAAACTGTTATTTATCTTTATGACTGAGATTTTTGTATCTAAAAAGCACATTAATTATTAATAGATTGATTAACTTGGAGACTGCATAATTTGTAAATGTTGATGAGTTTGATTTTCTGGAAGTTTTGTTATATATATCTATATATTGTGTTGGTTTTGTAATATCGTACATTAGTGTGGTCTGAATCTTGTTACTTGCGAGATAGCAAAACTCACGTGAGTTGCACTTTGGAAAAGTACATTCACATGCCAATGTGTGACAATGGAAACAAAATTTATTAAAAGTATAAAGTTGAGTGACAAGTGCTTTTGTTGTTCATGAACAGGCAAGAGAATCATGTAGCATTGGCCACAATGCAAGAATCTATCAATATAATATAAACAAAAAGGCCAAACATTTCATTGTATATACGCATATATATCTACAAACATCAGGTAAAGACTCTTCGTGTAAAGGTATATGCAGTGTTTACAGTTTGGGTAATCAAACTGCTTTAAGTTTTCATCGTTATAATTAAAATAGATTTTAAACCTAACTCAATCTTTTAAAATCAGTTTTTGCAAAATAAAGTTTGTATCTACTTATATATTATAAATCGATTTTATGTCTAGTCGTCGTGAGACTTTCAATTATACTTAATGTCCTGTTTCTAAATGTAAAAGAATTGAATATGATAAAAAGTATGATATAATTTTTGTATATTTTTAGTTTTTTTTCAACATAAAAGAATATGTTAGTTATAATGAATTGTGTTTTTAAATTATGTTTTTATTTTTAGTTAACACTAGAAGAAACTGAAGGATGCAATTTCTGTAATCAAAATATGACCCTGATTATTATGTTCTCTAGTATATAATAATTAATTTTATTGCAGACAAAAGTGTATATTTTAAGAATCTATCTACTAAATAGTATTGTCCTCAATTTATGTCTGTTTTTATTTAGCCTAGGTTATCCATTACATGGATTAGACCTTGAGTTCAGTCTGAAGTACTTTTCATATACTTTTACTCTTTGTAAATAATATGTACCAAAAAGACTTTAAAAAAATTAAATATTTTACGTTTGTCTTTGTAATCTATAAAAATTCATTATTTAAATTTCGAAAACTATCAATGATTAGTTACAAATAACAGTATTAAAAACTAAAGATGAAAGCAATTCAGAATATAGGTAGTGTCTACTTTTATTAAAAAAATCTTCTGTTATTTGCTTTGTTACTTATATTCTGAAAAATACTTACAGTTTCTTTTATATATTTACATCATTTATGAATATGTGTAAATATTTTTGAAAATTTTAAATAAAATTATTTAAAAATATAAAGCTAGATATACAATATTAATTTTTAATCATAATTCAAATAAAATTATACAACAAGTAATACAAATAAATTTGATCATTTTAAAAAGAAAATTTGAATAAGTTGTTCCAAAATAAAAATTTTCAAATCTTAATCTTTTACAAAATAATTTTCATTTCATAAATATGTATAAAAAATGAAATATATAAAGTCAAGTTTTAAACGATTTTTAAATAATTAATATTTTTTTATTAATACTTTTATCTTGATTACTTTAATTTAAAAATAACCATTCAAATAAAATTTATTTAACAATTATTAAAGTATTGTAGGTTAAGTATTATGATACCGCACTCACATACTCATATCATCAATAAATATATATTTAAATATCCATATTCATTAATTTATTTAGTATTTGTCGCATATTTTACATATAAAAAATATTCATGTGAATGAATTTTTTTTAGTCGTTCGAGTTAAATAATAAAAAAAAGTTGTCTTTGATGAGTGAAATTTATTGCCTTAGTAAAATTAAACATAAAACATTCTCTATCTAACTAAATAAATAGAAATTTATCCATACGGGACTTAATTAAATATGTTTTTAATTTCTATAAAATTATTTTTTTTCCCAAAAAAAAAGCTTTCTTTTGGCTTTATATATAAAGTTGGATTTTGTTTTTTTTATTATTATGTGGCACTCATTATAAATATTTATGTATAATAAAATGTCAAATTATTTCAAGCAGTACATTAGAGTTATATATATTGTAAACATACGATTTTAAAATAAATGTTATTTATATCTTAAGAAGTTATAATTTCAAATTTTCAGAGAGACTAAAATAGAGTAAAATATTTAAAGCAATCAAAATTATAATGCATTTATTTCATTGAATAAAAAACTTACTCATTTAAACTTAGAAAAACAAAGGGACAGAACAAAACATTATCTAATTTAATTGAGTTGACAAGTCTTATAATGTGTTCCAAAACTATTGACTAGAAGAAGATCTCTTTTGACATCTCTATTATTGTGGTTGTATTTTAATTTTCTCCCCATTCCAAATGCAATAAGTGAAAATAGGGTTTTGATTTGGAAGAAGAATAAAAAGGATGATTATAGGGTTTGTAAGCATATGGTTTATATAGGTAGCTAGACAAACCCTACATATCCTACATGTTGCTGTTGTGACTGTGTTCCATTCAGTACATACCAATTTCTGCAATTAGATCAAATCTATTTCATTATCCATATTAATTATACCATTTTATCTTTTCTCATTCGTTATCTTTTATTAGACTCAATATGTAAAAATATATATTATTTAAAAGTTTGAGATAAAAATAATCTTTTATGAGAATTTGTTTGTGAATGATTTGTGGCAAAACCTTTTTCCTTGTTTTTGATTGACTTTTGGATGTGTAATTAAATTGGTCGGTTCTCCAATAACATAGGGAAAAAAAACAGCTTTTTTAAGGATTCCTTTGTTTAATCATAGATTGAGATGAAATTAGATAAATGTGTTGAAATTAAGTATTATAAGTTTGACATAAAAACAATAAAGGCATGAAAATAGGATGGAATATGTTCACGGACTTGAATAGGAATGAGTTAGAAAACATTATTCATTTCAATTATATAGCAAATCTAGTCTGTCCACTCAACCCCACTCACCACTCACTCATATTATAAAAATATGCATGCATATTCATAAATGATTTTTCAATAAACTTGCTTTTTGCAATTAAAATGATAATATTACAATTTACAAATGAAAATTACTGAAACGTGTTTTTCAAAAAAGTGATTTTTAAAATTTTTCATGATTTAATTCACAAATAGGGTGTACACTGCCCTAGTACTTTGATAAAAAATAACATGTAGGTATGTTTACAAGTTAACAATGATAAAAATGATAATTGTTTTTTGAAAAAAAAGAAGTTAAAGAAATATAGTAATAATTGTATGCATTTTTATTACTTAATAAATTATAATATTGTATGGAACAAAAATCTATTAAAATACACATATGGAGGGTCCACATGTCGATTTGCTATTGGGACTGGACTGTAATAATTAATGTAAAACTTCGTTTTAGATGAGGCTATATTATTGTCTTTTACAACTATGTGGAGAGGAGAAGTTATATTATTATCTTTTATATTTTTCTATTATTACATATGACTTTGGACATGGATTAAGACGATTTAATTATCATTTAATAATTTAATATATTTGTTATTGTCAGATAAAAATAACAATTTCTTTGCAAACCATACTCGAGTTAAGAATTTAAAATTTAAAAATATTATGTATAAACTAATTTTAATTTGAAAAGAATTTATAAAATAATTTTTTATTAGTTTAAACTGAGATATCTTTTACTTGACTTGTAAAATATCTCTTTGGTCAATATGTTCTTCGAGATAAGATATTTTTCAGTTAACTTTTAGAAAGAGAAGAATCTTCAATATATTAAAACTAAATTATATTCATCACATATATAAGGATCTGAAAAAAAATGAAGTCAAGAGGGACAAATGTCCTAAGCTGAAGAAATCAGATTTTTAAAGACCCATGGACCATAAAAATAGATTTTGTGCAATCTCTGATTCATTTGCTTAGAACACCCTCTCTCTAGAAAACTTGTTCTTCAGGGCTCTAACTTCTCTCCTCAATTTCTTCACACTGAACCATTCAATCTTTGAATTGAAGGTGTTCAAGTGTTTCCAACGTAGAGGACTTCGAAACCCACTGATCAATTTCCCCTTTCTTCAACTGGTAAGTTCCAATTCTTTTTCCGTGCAATCTTGGGGCTGGGATCATGCAACAATTGGGGTTTAGATGTAACTGATTTCGTTTTCCCCAAATTCTAGTTTCAACCATGTTCTAAAATTTGTCTTCCATCACCAAATTGCAATCTGCAGGTGATTCTAGTCTTCCTTGAAGTGAAATTTAGCGTTTAGGGGTTTCCTGTGTCTTGAGTTGTTCGACTAAAAGGTAAGGGAAGTTAGATTTTCTTTCTAGATTGTATAACTTAATTTGCTTGTACTAAATAAGAAAAGAGCTATTTCGATTTGATTGCATGTGTGAATTATGCATGATATTGTGTGGATGTTGAATGAGTTAAAGAATGTATGTGCTGAAAGATGTATTTATGTTTTATGAATTATGTGGTTTGATAAGTTATGAATTAAGAACCGTCATGAGCCTATACATGATGTGAATTTAAGTGTTTAAGAGTGATATTGTAGCTTATGCAAGTTGTTGGGCAAATGGTTTAGTTAATCTTAGAGTTTGAGCCAAATTTAGGGAATTGGAGTAGTGAATTGGAGAATTATAGATTAGGCTTTAGTTTAGGCAGTTGGAGTCACTTAAGTAAGTCATTTCTGATTTGTTAGGAGCCTTAAACCAACCAAAAACGGCTTACAAACTGTAGATTTGATTTTGAACCCTTAAGTGAAAGAAATGGAGTTAATTGATACTAATTCTCTGCATATCCATTAAAGAATTGTGTTAAGATCATGTGTGAACCCTCAAACAAGTTTAAAATCAACCCTACTACGAATTAGGAATGTCACAAGTTCACCAAATGGCCTAAAATTGATTTTGAGGGTCTGAGTTCCTCAAAATCTGCATAATTCACGCCTGGGCGCCCCTAAAGGGCGCTGGGGCGCCATTTTCTACTGTTGCTTTTATTTTTGATAGTTTGAGGGGTTTCGGACGTCCGTTTTGGACGTTCTTTAGGTCGTTCTGGGGGTTTTTGACCCTTCCGGAGCCATTGGTGAGGGTTTCCAAGCTATTTGAATTACCTAAGTATTGATAATTTAAGATTATAAGGATATTTGTATTAATAAGTGATGTTTTTCTGAAAATATGTAATTCTTGTTTTCTCTTCCTTTCTTGTGTGGTGATCTAGGTATCTTTTCTTGTTTATCTTGTATGATTACTTCCAGTATTATGAGATTGATTCATGCTTAATTCTGTAAGAAACTAAACTAATATAAAACATTTATGGTATGAAATCAAAAGTATGAAAGTAAGTAAAGTTAGTGTGGAATGTAATGTGATTTAAGTACATCTCTAGGTGAGATCAAATTAAGTTATGAGAATGGATATAGGAAGCTTAATCTTGGGTGTCCCCATTTTATATGGGCCAAGAATGAGTGATTCAAATTAAGTTATGAGAATGAATATAGGAAGCTCAATCTTGGGTGTCTCCATTTTATATGGGCCAAGAATGAGTGATTCAAGTTAAGTTCTGGAATGAATATAGGTAGCTCAGTTTTGGGGGTTGCCCTTAATGCTCTAATGACTATTCAATCTCACTTAGAGAAGATTAGTTCATGTGGTTAAGAGTAGTAGGGGGTCCTAGTCTTGGTTGTCTCCATTGTATATGGGCCAAGGTGAGTGATAACGGACTAACCTTGTGTGTGGTAGGGTGAAACCCATTGGCAATGGCTTTGCAAAGCAGTAGAGGCCACCACAAGTGCATAACCCGCCATAGCTCGATATTCATTCCAGGTCCGGACGAGTCTAAGTCTAACACCACTTAATACAACTCTAATTTATAACTCAGTAAAATTGTACTTCTGTGATTGTATTGCTTGTATGTTTCTTTTTATTTTAGTAGCTCTTATATCACTTGTATTATTTTTGAAATCTAGCTTACCCTTGCGTGTGTGTTGCTTGTTTTGTCTGTGTTTGTTTTCTTTTGCAATGATCATCCTAATTGGATGTGAGCAGAGATTGCAGAGGCCCCTTTGGAGCAGGTTTTAGACGTAGTTGATGCTGTCAAGACTCCAGACACTGCTGAGTAGTTTAGGATGTCTAAGTTCATGTGTGTATATATATATATATATATATATATATATGTATAGTTTAGTCTTTTCTTTTTTTTACTTCCTTTTTGAAAGACTCTATAACTACATGTAGAGCTTTTATCTTTCTCATATATTATTGGATGACGGTATTTTGTATATACTTCATCTGCCACTGCTTTTAACTGCTTTCTAGTATTATAATATGTTGCATTCCACATGATATAGATATACTTATATTTTTGGGATGTTACAACATAAATTAATATTTATTTGCTAACAAATATTCGTCACAGAAAAATAAAAAATTTCAACAAACAATAAATCATTATATTAAAATTAAGATTATTTCATGCTGTTTTTAAAAGAAGTTTCAAATAGTTAAGAGCAAAACATGACAACATGTATGCATTATCATTATTTTTAAATCCTAATAAATGTGAAACTGTTTAGTAAAACAAGTTTAGTTGTGTTAATTCACACTACCATATGTAATAATCTCAATTTTAACAATAACTTTATTAAACTAAATGAACATGAATTTAATCAAATTTAACATTAAAATTAATATCTATAAGATCAAATTGGATTCGTGTTGATTTTTTTAATGTAGATTTGGTATAAGTATAACTTTTAAAAATCCAATTCACACTAACATGTGGTTCTAAATAATAATTTTAAGAAAATCAATCTGTTCTGGTTCTTTTTATCAGCAATCGATTGATCTGCATCATTATACATTACGAAACAATGCTAAAATATAATAATTAACGTAACGTAGAGTGGGAGAGTTGTTTTTAGTTAATTTTTTTTTATTTCCTAGATTTTTAGATATAAAATTAAGTTTATCATTGTTTGATCTCTAAACTTAAAAATTTATTAGATATAATATTTTTAATTTAATTGTATGAACTTTTTTATTTATTAAATAACTTTTTAAACTGATGTTTTAAATTATTACAGACTTTGATACGATATTAAGAAGTAACGTTTAAGTCTAATTTAATCTTACAAAATTGATTTGTGAAACTTCCAACACCATATTTATTAATTTATTTTTAATTTTAAAACTTAAAATATATTAAAGTTTAAAATAAAGAAAATTCCAAGGGAATAAAAAATATTTTACAGTTATTTTGTTTTAACATGAAAGATATATTAGGTGTGAGGAGAGGTAGAAAGAATGTGATCTGAAATGGTGAGATGAAAAGAAAGTTAGAGGAAAAGACATAAATGATGAAGCTGGGCATAGAGTGTTCACAGGTTGTTGTTGAGAAGGCTGCAAAAGCCATGAGAGGAAACAATGAAAAGGCTCAAAATGGCAGACATCCAGAAACAGTTCTGCATGCTTATGTTATCATCAGGTCTTTTCTAAGAGAGACATATCTCACCACCATCTTTATTTATTTTTTTTTTATTTCCAACACTTTCTGTCTATTTGTTAATTTGGAAATTATCTATCTGTGATTTCGCACCGATTCATGCAGCAGTCAGGAGGAACAAGCTTCATTTCATGGTAAAAATATCTTGAAAACGACGTCACTCCAAATTTGAAAACCACCACTCTTGGGAGACTGTCAGCTTACACTGTGACCCTCACCACTTTCACTACCTATACTCTGTCCTATACTCTATACTATATACTATATACTGTATACTGTATACTATAAGCTATACTATAGTAATAGTACACACCGCCATTATTTATACAATAATATCTGGTGGGTCACGCAAGGATATTTCAAAAATACACTTTTAATCTATATCATTTAATTTGGTCTTTTGAATTTAAATTTAATATATCTTTTGTGATTAAAGTTGGATCTTTTTTAGTTTTAATTAATTGAATGAATACTTGCGTGTGCATTTAATTCCACATGTTCTGTGGAAGGCCCAATAAGTATTTTATTATGGGCTTTGTTCGGAGGCCCATGTAAACAGAGCACGACAACGACAACATGGTTTTCCTGCTGCACAACGTAACCTCGTACAGTACTACCGCTGTTGCTGAAAACCGTTGTCTTTGAATTTGAGAGACAGTTGCACACTGAATCATGGTCATTGCAGGTGGGAGAAAGAATGGTGAAGAAAGCAAAAGGAACGTCATTTCTAGTGTTCCTGCTTAGGTTTTCTGGTTTAGAAAAATGCTCTATAACCTTAAATTTCTTGACAACTTTACCTTCTTTGTTCTTATGGATCCTTGCCTACAACGGTGTTGTGATTGAACCTATCTAATTTGACATGGCTAGGTGAAGTTAAGCATTGAAAGGCATAGCGAAAAAGCGTTCCAATGTGAACAAGAGCTCTACAAACTCTAGCCCGGTCTCTAATACGAAAGAGGCAAATCAGGATGGTCATAAGGTCAGTGAGTTGTACATTGTTGCAGAAAGGATGAAGCAGCAGGAGTAAGAGTTGCACATGTTTGAATAGTATCCTAAGCTGCAATCATATTTGGACCACAGGGGTTAGTTACTTTTCTCTTTTTCTCTTTTCATCCTATGCTGGATCCATTACTATATTAGACCAAAAAGTGTAGCTGATAACCTTTCTACTTAAAGAGTGTCCAGTTCAAGTGTTACAATTCCTTGTGACTATCTCTCTCACCAATTGTTCTACTAGGAATCCTAATTTTTTATTGTGATTTGACTCATTTGACCTACGTCACAGGATAATTGTGCAACCAACAACAGTTTATCTGAACAATTGTCCACGGGAATGAAACTCGTGAACTTGGGTTGCTCAGCTAAAGTAAAAAAAGTTAACATTTCGTATAGCTATTGTCAAGAATGGTCATGAATCAACCCGCAACTTCTCTCTTCCTAACAAATTAGTATCCAGAACAAGAAGATCTTGGGACTTGATAAAAGGAGAGTTCTTTTTTATCATAGTGTAGTTTGTCATCATCATGACGGCTCTCAACGGGCACATTCCTAGAAATTATGAGACAAATGGAATGTTTAGATGAATAAATTGTTTGGTTTCCGGGATATTCTTGATATTGTCAAGAATGGTAAGGAACCACTTGTTGAACATGCAACCTCTGCCTCCCTAATAATCCTAACCATTACCTTAATTTTTCTTTATTAACTTCTCTTGTCTCTAGCGATCTTTGTCGGGATGGTTTGGCCGTGATTTATTTATATGACGATAAATTGTACGTTATGATTTTTGATCCAAAATATTAGTTTACTTTGGTATTTTTGTGTTAATTGGGATGTTAAATGCAGCATTTTCTGATACTATCATGCAGATGGGGACAACAAGAAGTGGTAAAAGGTATACTTCAGAAATTTGCATTTTATATTGTTTTATCTCTGTTGCAGTTTCAGTGTTATTTGACAGTATATGATGGCTGCTGAAAACAGCTGTTAGCCCAAATAAATACTTAAGGTGTGATACGTGGGTAACATACTATAGATGTTCTAAAAAAACTAAGATAAGATATGGATTCAATACTCTAACAAAAAATATAAAAATGTGTTCATTAGCCAAAGCAGAGGAATTTAGGACCCCTATGCAGCAAAATTAGAATTGGAACTTGAACATTGGCAAAAGGCTAACTAGCAACCATCAAACTTCCATAAAGTGTGCAGGTTGCACTCTTACTATTCTCTTACATGTTAAAGAATATTGGCAACAAGACTAGGGAACTGACTCGGCGAAATAGTAACATGAAGCTCATAACCTAATATCAGAGTTGAAAAGAAACCAACAAAAGAATAAATTTGGAAAGAGACTATTGTTTTTCATTAATGCATAATGATCACAACTTGAAAAGAAATTCTCGTGATCAAAGTGAAGAAGCGTAGTAATTTCTTACCAACTATAACAAGTATAGGAAAAAGTAGACTGATTGTTCCTACAACCAAGAGAAGTTGTTTCAAACTTCTCTGTAGTTTTATCATACAGATTTGGCTAATGGCTTTATATTTTTCTTTAGGAGAAATGTGGATCATATACAATTAGTTTTAGGGTCTTCCTCTCTGTTAGCTCGCTGTTAGCCGTTGGTCTTGCTTTCTGTTAACAGTTCAGTTCTGTTTCTCTTTATGTTGTATATATTAGCCTTTTGGTTCATAATAGTAATAAGATCAGTTTTCTTCCTTATCTCTTTTCTCCTTCTGGTTTCTGATATTCTAATATATACTGCAATAACTACTGTCTTTATCAAAAACACATTTACTACAATATATTCACACTTCATGGTTTGTACTTTCTTGCATTTGGACTTCATCGTGATGATGTATTTTTTAAACAGAATCAACTTACAATTTTCCTCCTACGATTTTCACACATCTTACGTTGTTGTCAGTGATCGATAGAATATATCTTACTTGGTTTTGTTTAAATTGTTAATTACAATTTTGTTGCAAAGCAAGATGTTATGACCTTAATTCCATTGATATAACATAGTTGGGGTCTCTTGGGAAACCAAATATGAGTTTAGTCTTACAAGATATTAGTTTAGAAGTGATGTTAGTCCTATATGTGACTTGAACTCATGTTTTATTAGTATTGTGTCTTACTGTAAATCTTATTCAAAAGACTCAGATGGTTTAGTTTTGTTGACCAACTCACATGAATTCTATATCAAAAATCTTCTTGTCATAGAATTAGGTAAGCATGTCTTGTTATATAAGTAAGGAGGTAATTGTGGTTTGAAATGTTTTTGTGGGAGAGAGAAGTACCAATATGAAAAAACTCCTACTTGAAGGTTAAACTATTGGATTATCCAAATGCGACTCATAATGGATTGTCACTCGTATCTTGGTATTATGTTTTCTTGGTGAATCCTTCATTGAAAGATCCATAAAGAAGAATTTATTTGTTGTAGTGTAAAATGGTTACACTCTCCTCCATTATACATGCTATCATCATCATCACCCTCGGTTATTATTGCAGAAATGGTTATGTTAATCAAAAGTTGTATTCATTTCTCATCTCTGTATGTAAGGGCAGTTTGACACTTTAGTAATAGTAACGCATAAGAATGAGTCCAATATCAAACAACTATCCTGAAAATTTTTCATTAACAATTAAGATCAAATACAAAATTTTTCGTGGCATTTTTATTTGCACAAAATAGTAACATGGTATATATACTCGTGTTTCTTGACAATTTAGGTAAGACGAAAAACACACAGTATGGAAAAAAAAAACACTAAAGAAATGACAAGATGTATAAAGACAAGACAATGGAAAGACCAACCCCAATGTCAAATAACAACCCACTGAGGAAAGTTTTATTGGAACATTCATTATCAATTACAAAATCTATCATGCCGTTTGATTCACACAAAATAGTGATAGTGTATGTAAATTGATTTTAAGCTAGGTGATGTTAGGATACAAACACAGTCTCATATAAGATAAAATAAGAGATGAACATGAGTTTATATATACATAAAATACCTTCATTGGTAAGAGACCTTTTAGAATAGTATACCAGAAACAAATCCGTAAAAGTTTGACCCACCAGACTTCAGACAAATACATCAGCTAAAGCCTTGACAGGTGGCCAATGACATATATAGAAATTTATGTGTGTGTTAAACCTTTCTACATAAGACACATAACATATAAGGTGAAAGACTATTTAAGAAGGCTACTAAGGATTCTTTTATGTTATTTTATTTTTATTATTATTTATTTTGTGTTGCTTTAAAGTTGATTTAGTCTACCCTAAGAGCATCCATCTTTGACACCATCTTTCCATTCCATAACAAATCACTCATTGAGATATGTTGAAAAGATTAAAAATCATAATTTTTTATAATTATTTAGGTTTAAAGTATATTTTTATCATGGCAAATAACTTACATTAAAAGTTAAAGTATATTCTTAGTTAAATCCTTGTTTATGAGATTCATTCGATTACTTGTAAAATCTGAAGTACATGTTTGGCTATATTGACTTGGTTCTTCTAAATATTTTCATACACATTAATTACCAATTTCAACTCGGTACATTGTCTCTAAAAGGTTTAGGGGTCAACTGCTTTAGTATTTCTTTTTCCTACATTTCAAATATTCTTCGGTCTGAACTTTGAGACAGAAATTCTACAAAAAATTTCAGCCAACCTTTTTGAATCAAGATTTCAAAATATTCAATTAGAAAATAAGAAAATAATAATAATGAAATAAGTTTTGCTACATAAGCTAAAACTATACCCACAAATTCAAAACTTAACTGTTTGAAAAAGTTAAATGTAAGAACTGGTATATATATATATATATATTAATTCATCTCTGAATTATCTAAGTTTACGGAAAAATCATCTGTCAAATTAGAATGAGTAAGTAGCAGATTTCAGAAGAGAGAACCGTCAAAAAACGAAGGCTATCAGAGTCGTGATCTATCTTCAGGTCTCAGAGCTGACTATGAAATATACGAAAAGTCATTTTGAATTTCTGATTGGTAATAATAGACAAAATGCTCGTGCTAACAAAATTAATTAAGTAATTAATAAAATAGTGATTCCTTATCTCACTTTTGTACCGTGTTTTGTTCTGATAATTCAAGAACACAAACATGAGAGAAGAGAACCACTTCAGCTCTCAAATATATATATATATATATATATATATATATATATATATATATATATATATATATAGCGTTTGCTTCCTGCCCTATACACGAACAAAATCCAAGCAAAAAGCTTCTTTCTATAAGCTCTTATGGAGGCCAGTGGTTCTGAATTGCCATTGGAAGTTGCAGAAGGGTTCTCGAAGATCAGTGTTGTGGACGATAGCTTCTGTGTAGCTTCTCCAACAGAAATAACAGTGAGAAAGAAATACTGCGGAGTGTTCTTAAAGCAAAGATACAAAGTATTAGATGTTAACGGTAATGTCTTGTTTCAAGTTGATGGCTCAAGCCTAGACGTTCGGAAGAAGAGAATCATGCGTGATGGTGGTGGTTCCCCCATACTTACAATGCGTGAGAAGGTAAACCTTAATGTTTTTCATGCATGAATATCATAGAAGCAGTGTCTGATATTGATGTTATATATTGAAGATTGATCTGAAATCACTGAGGCATCGGTGGATGGTTCACAAAGGAAGAAGCTCGGAAGAGAAGGATCTGATATTTGGGGTTCAACGATCGCACCCTCTTGACATGAAGCCACGGCTTGATGTGTTCATGGCCGCCGATATGAACGAAGCTATCAGCAGCTTTCAACTTGTTGGGAGCCACATCGACAACTCCTGTAAAATTTACAAAGGAGACACCGCCATTGCAGAGGTGCGTTGCATGCTTTCATAATCATTGTCAAAGTCATGAGATTAAATTAATTAACTCTACTTAACTTTTTACTTTTTTATATTGAAATTTTGTCCTTTCTAAGTATACTGGATTTTAATTATTTTTATTTAATTGATATGGACAAAAAATTTGCTACCAATATTAGCAAAAAAGTAAGAATAATATTCTTTAATCCACCTAGAATTTTGATCTTACTTTTTTTATTTTTTACTATTTTTTTTCTTAAAAAAATATAAAAATTTATCTTTTATAACTATTTTACCATTATATTATATCAAAAAAGTGTATTATGATTAAAGAAAATAATATTTGCTTATGTTTGTAAACAGTTAACTTTGGTTACAACGATTAAAACTAACAACAAGCGGTTTTAACTAAAAGATAAGAAAACATTCATTCAGTCGAAAAATCGATGTCGAGTTAGTGACATATATTTGAGTGAGGATAAATTTGAGTGAAAAGAGGGTATGAAAAGTTCCGAATTCTATATACTTTTATAATTTTTATTTCTTTTATAGTTATCTATCCAAATAACATATTATATACTATAGAATATTTCAAATTCTTCATAGAATAAATTATCTTCTAAAATTCTTTATCCAAAATCGTTAAACTAAATTTATTTAATATTACTAAAGATATTTGAATTTGTTTTAGCTAGTTAAAATTCTAATCTATATTGAATTAGAAAAATAAGACATTCCTGTATTTCGTTGAATTCAATAAATTGTATATCATGAACATGTCAATAGTTTGTGTTGGTTATCAGGGGTATCCTTTTGCTTTAACTCTTTTAATTTAAAAAAAAAAGGTCTAATTAAGTAAAGTTTCCGATAGTATTTATTGAATTCAATTAAAGAAATGAAGTAACTACAACTTCTATAAATTAAATTAATTTGTGCATCTTTCACATTTATTTTGGTAAAACTCTCTCATTTAACTTTTCAATAAGTTGAGATGAATAAAATGTTTCGTCCAAGTGAGTAAATTGTGAAATAAACTTAAATAAATTACTTAACTTAGATTATTAAGCGCAAAGTTCCTGATTTTTTTTCTCTAAAAATGGAAAAGTGACTACAAACCAAAAAGATAAACTTCAACATGTTTGCAGGTAATTGATGTATATCCAAGGAACAATTTCAGCAATTGGACAGAAAGCTTTAGAGTAAAAATAAATGCAGGGGTGGACTATGCTTTCATTGTTGCCTTAATTGTAATACTCACTGTAAATGATTACATATAATTATACATTTATAAATTCAATTGTATACATTTTTTAAAACATGTTTTGGACAACACCTTTAAAATATGCTTATATTAAAAAACAAGTAACATAACATATAGATCACTGGGAGAGAGATCCAATCACATATACAATGAACTTGTTTTATTTTAACAAATTTGTCTTCTGACTATTCCACCAGCTGTTCCTTCTCCATCAACATTACAGAAACTAATTGTTAAAGAATTGATGAACCAACACAGTGAATAATTTTTTAAAACCATGAACGTGATGTTGACTGAGATCTGTTCACAATAATGGACATCACCAACGACCAACTGGGATTGTGGGCAAAATTTGTCAACTTTCAATATTAAATTATATTCATTTAAAGCAATGAGGCTTCTTTTTGGATTTGGAGGATAGAGATCTTACAAATGACTAAATTGTTCAGTTTTAGAAAATAAAAAGTAAAACTTCTGCAGACATAGAAAATTCAGTTCCACAGCTTAAATGATGTTATTTCTTTGGCCTGCTTGTTATTTTACATAGCTAGATATACCAATTTTACAACAAACAAGTAATAATGAGATACAACACCATCCTAGAGATTATAAACACACGTGCCTCCAATGTCAAATGTTTCTGCTATTGTCTCCCCTCTGAATCTCTGCACTGATCAAAACTTTCGTAAATGGGAAGAGATAGGAAAAAGAAAGAAAACACAGATGATGAGCTTCTACTGAAAAGCTTTGTATATGTTGGTGGAGATTGCAATCACACTTGTTATTGCAGCTAGTATGACCATAAACAGTGCAATGATTTTGTCCCTTTTAGTTGCTATACCGTATAAATCCCTGCCATTTTGTTGAAAGAAAAACAATTTAGAACGGGGTTTTGTTTATTTATTTGGAAAATGCAAGTCTTAAATTGAAGACAAATGAATAAAATTACTAGTGAAAAGGGTAGATTACCTTAGAACAATAGCACCGGGGAAGACAAAGGAAAGACACACAGTAGATGTTGATCCCACAAACTGAAAGATGTACCAAATATCTGGGACTACTACAGCAGCAAGGTAGCTCAAGACTAGTAACACTACAGTGAGACTCACAAATCTCTTAGTGTCCGTGGCTAATAGAGGCTTCTTGGGAAAGAAGAATTCATCTATGTTGGTTCTCAAGGCAAAGTTCAGAACTGGAAAAGTGAGTATAACATGCAATCCATAGCTTAATCGAACTAAAACATTGAGCAATGAACCAATTGCAGATCCAGTATTCTGGTCAAAATTTACCAGAATATCAGATTGTGTGGAATCTCCAAACAAGAGATAACCAAATAGTCCTATAAAAAAGTAAATTGCTGCACAAAGCAGTAATGCTAATCGGACTGCTGTTGTCATATCTGATGCATTGGCAAGTTCAAATCCAATTGGATGTACTGCAGTTCAATTAAAACCAATCATCAGCCCCCAAATCTACTTAAAAAGAAAGGGTAACAAAACTACCATTGATGAGAACTTGACAAGTACCATTAAAATGAAATGTGTAAGCTGTGACAATCACTGGAACTGCAGTAAACAGGTCAAAGAAAGTGGTCTGTTCATCCAAACGAGGAACCAATTTAGGAGACTGTGTTTTTCCTTCTACAATAGCAATTATGGCCAACACAGTACAAGTTGTAACAAAGGCCACAGCAAGAAAAGTTGATATTGCAGAGCTGAACTTCAACGACTCTGCAACCAACACACAACGGCATGGTACAAAATAAAATGTTATTCTTGCCTATGCACACTCATGCACATCTTATATCAATAATAAAAAAGAACAAACTTCTACTTTATTTTCTAATCAAAATCAGAGTGATGAAACTTCAATTCTAATCACACAACAGTATTTAAGTTTTGTTCTAATATATATAAATGGGCTAGCATATTCATAATACAAATTTGAGCATCATAACCAGTGAAACAAAGAGAAATGTAATGAGAACTTACCTACACGACGGTACAAGACCAATGGAAGCAAAACTAAGAGCAAGATCACTAACAAAGCAAATTCCCTTGAATTCCACCAGTGAACTCCAAACCATTGTTGCAAAACACCCAAGTGTACTTCCCCTTGGCGATTATTACCAGAAAACACATCCGCTGTTCATTGCATCAAGTAACCAAACTTATCATAATTGATCTTTCAACAAAGTTTTTCTGATGGATTTTCTTAAAGACTTCAAAACATAAAAATAAAAGAAGTAAAATGACTTTCATTATACATTGAAATTTGTTCATGCAAAAATTAAAAAATTAAAATTTGTAAAACTTTTACTAAAGTAACTTTTCAGAAACACTTTTTTAGAAAAGTTAAAAAATAAATAAACAAGTTGAATTGTAAAATAAATTGTTTACATACATAGATTAGGAGAAAATTATCTGAACTTTACTTCATATATGTCTTTACATAGAACTGTTAATCAAACAATTCTGTCCATAACATAATTAATAAATGTAAAAGAAAATTAAATATTTGCTTACCAGCAATAATAAGGTACATAATTAAACACCCCATATTAGTAAATCCAACAGCTATCTGAGCTGCTACAGCTCCCACTGGTCCAAACGCCTCTCTCATCACACCAGCATATGTTGTCGTTTGGCCAGCACGTGTGAACCTCATCAGGAAGTCTACAGAAAGTTCAGCCAGAAACGCAATCACAAAAATCAACACCAAAGCCGGAATCACACCAAGAACTTTCAAGGTTGCCGGAAGAGACATTATGCCAGCACCGATTATGCTGTTGGCAACATTAAACACGGCACCAGAAACTGTTGCCGGAGGAACACCACCCTTAGAGTCAGGGAGGAGAGGGACACGAGCTCCTGTCACCGGCGACATTCCAGCAGTTGTGTGTAGGAATAGCGATGATAAGTGTAGTGTCTGATGACAAGATGGTTGAATTTATAGTTACTTTACATTCCAATTATTAAGGTTGTGAGATTACGATAATGCCATTTATGAATTGGCACAGAGGAATGAGAGTAGAAGATAAAAGGGTAAGATGGTAAATGTGAAAGCGCGAGGATTCGCCGTCGTTTATTGCAGGATGGGTGATAAGCATGATGAATGCGGACACCACCAAAAGTAATGAACTTGGACGGGAATGTGAAGAATGGCGTTGTGGACCCTTTTTCTTATTGGTCAATTACTTATAACGTTTAAAGAATTTGTCTTAAAAGCTGTCCGACAAAATAATAATGGTTAAATGCTTTTTTTTTTTTTTTTTCAGTTTAGTTGGAAAAATTTGAAATGGTCTCTATATTTTTTTTGTGTGTTTAATTTGATTTTAAAGAATGTAATTGGAGTTCAATTTAGTCCTTTTCACTAATTCCGTTTAAATTGTTAACGGTGAGTTGTCCAAATGTGCAACTCCATTGTGAAGTGTCATTTATTGACTGATTTTGAGTCCTTTGTAGCATTGTCACTTGGAATTAGGATTTTTGAAATAGTATTTCTGTTATTACCCTTTACTAAGGTGAAAAGAGTGTAGATTCTCAAATTAGGGTTTTTATTTTGTTTTATGAAAGCCAAGTGACGTTGGAGGTTAACCAATCTTCTTTCCAATCTTGGTGGTTAATGAGCCATGTCTGCTTCCCAATCTTCTTCTTCTTGTTGCAATAAACGGGTTATTCTTTATTTCTCCCAACAAGTTAAAGTTTTTACTAACCCAAGTCCGTGAACAATGTTCAAGTTTCCTCTTTTTCCTTGTTGGTTCTCTTCAATTGTAAAATTAGAGTTGTTGATGCTGTGATTGAAACCGTTGACAGAGTTTTCATAAAAAGGGTGTGTGAATGTGATTTTGGTCACTTTGTATGAAGTTTTTGGAGTCTCTAGGGCTATAATTGCGGTGGCGGCTTGAGGGTTTAGGTGTGACGGCACTAAGGTTAGGTGGCTAGAAAGAAAGTAGGGTTTTGATTTTTGGTTGAACTGAAGGTTGAAGAAGATGGTGATGTGACTCTTTGTTTTGTAATGAATGAAAGTTGTTCAATCTAGTCTCCATTTCTGTTAATTATTTCCAAATTTGGTCCCTATGATGATGACAGATCTAGTCCACGTCAGAGCATAAGTGATACTTCACTCTCTGATTGCACATTTGGACATCTCGTCCTAAACAATTTAAACGGAGTTTGTAAAACCGACTAAATTGAACATTAATTACCTTATTTAGGATTGTATTAAAAAAAAATAAAATGGGACCATTTCCAATTTTTCCAACCAAAATTGGGATAAAAAAGACATTTAACCAATAATAATTTTTCTTAACTTTTATATAATTATTACATTTAAAACGAATGTTTCATTGTATTTTATATAAATTTTGTTTTTTATTACATATACAAAATTACTTATAAAAATTAAATTATATTTGATAGTAGAAGACAACTTAGACTAGATGTGTAGTTAAAATCAAGATAAAGGTAGAAAAATGTAGTTTATAAACAATAATTTTTTTTTTACTGATTACGAAGTAAATAGAAGAAGAAATAATACCTTCAGAGAAAGAAAAAACATGCTACAAAACAAATAAATAAGAAATAAAATATTAAAAATATCTTAGAATAGGGTTGTCTTAGTAAATTTGTTTGAAAGATAGCAGACCATAAATTACAAATATTCAAATATCTCAATATTTTTTTTTAATGGAAGACACGTCAAATAGAATTATGATTCCAGTGGATTCTTGGATTTGTGTTAACCACAAATAATATATTTTAATAAAAATATGAATATGATATATATCATAATCATATTC
Source organism: Vigna mungo (assembly GCA_036885675.1). Classification (NCBI taxonomy): domain Eukaryota; kingdom Viridiplantae; phylum Streptophyta; class Magnoliopsida; order Fabales; family Fabaceae; genus Vigna; species Vigna mungo. The sequence goes on from CP144690.1 coordinate 5,683,966, forward strand.
ATATTTTTAATTATCATATTTATAAAATTTATCACGCAAATTTTTTAATTAAAAATTATAATATAAGTTTGTTGTAATTTATAAATGAAATCAACTCTAAATTACTTTTTCCAAAAGACAAAACTATTAATGATTAATTCACTCAAAAGTTACATTTTTATAAAGTTAACTATTTGGTTCAATTTGGATTGAGTGAAACTAACAATTTGATTGAGGGAAAGTTAGATAAAAAATAAAAAGAAATTTGATCTATTATTAAATTTAGAATCAGTTTTCTGTCTTTTTTAAAATCTTCTTGCACCTGAGACCCACAGTATAAAAACACATTGAAGCAGAAGGCCCACTGATAATTCAAAGTTATGGAAAATCAAAAACACCATCAAAAGGATATTGTATTTTAAACAACTCAATGTTTCATGGTGTAAAGGATATTCAATAAAAAATAGCTTTTAAACAAATAATAAAATCATTAACAATATTTAATATCATTTGTTCAACCTGGATTTAATGGGTTTTTTAAATTAGAAAATCCATCATCCATCAACTTTACTAATTTAATTTAGACAACCTAACTAAACTAAAGATTTTGAATTTTAATTGATTCAGTATATTGGATTCATCAAACCAATCAACCCCTTAATAACATGGCTAATTATAATCATTAACCATCCCCTGGATTCAAGTTGGTCCATATAGCAATTCCGCTTGTCCCAACAGCAAAAACAATGACCGAAATTGCAATGACTCGATCTTTTGTCTTTGATATGCCATGCATGTCCCTGCATTCAAAAGAGATGAATGAGAAACAAACAACTCTGTTTTGCCATCTCTTTGTACAAACAGAAAACATCAATGAATATATAAATTAAGCAAAGTTATAGATACATAAAGAGCAGGAAAAATTGGTAGTAGCATATACCTTAGAACTATTGCAGCAGGAAAGATGAATGAGGTGCAAACAACGGTTGTGGATCCCAAGAACTGAAAGAAATACCAAATGTTTGGGATGGCCACAGCCACCAAGTATGTGAGGACTAGCAAAGACAAAGTGAGTGACACAAATCTTGGGGTGTCCAAAGCCAAAGGAGGTTTATTTTTGTTTGAGAAAATAAGTTCATCTATGTTGATCCTCAAGGAATAGTTCATGATGGGGAAGACAAGGGCAAGATGGAGTGCATAGCTTATTCTAACAATATCATTCAGCAATCGACCAACATGGGTATTGGAGTTTTGATCAAAGTTTACTAACACATCCGGCATGATGGAGTCTCCAAATAATAGGTACGCAAAGAAGCCAATGGCAAAGTAAACAACCACGCATATTACTAAGGAAATCTTCACAGCCTTACCCATGTGTGTAACTTTTCCAATCTCTGCTCTAATTGGATGAACTGCACCAAATCCGTGTTCATTCACACAAATAAGCAAATGTTTTTCTTCAAAATGAAAAGAAAAAATTATAAATAATCAGTAGGAAATTATAAAATCGTGAAACTAACCATTGACATGGAATCCGAAACCAGTGACAAAGACAGGGATAGTGGTGAAAAGATCAAGGACAGTGACTAGAGAGAAATCAGGCACCATCCTTAGTGATTGAGTTTTGCCGGACAACAATGCACTAAAAGCCATTGATGAGCATATTGCAAGAAAGACCAATGCTAGTAGGATTGATATTGCAGAAGTATACCTCAGTGAATCTGTTCACAGAAAACATCGAAAACAAGACACAGGCTATGCTTGATTAGCCAATTGTTAAGACAAAGTGTGGCAATTAATTGTTTGTGCATTTGGGAAGTAACAGTACTTACCAACACGACGTAACATAACGAGTGGAAGCATTATGAAAAGAGCAACAATAAGAAGAGTAAAAGCACGAGAGGTCCACCAATTGATGCCAAACCATTCTTGTAGAACACCCAAGTGTGTAATTCCGTTGGACTCGTTTCCACACAGCACGTCTCCTTCATAAACCAACGCAATCAACACACTCAAATTTATACGTATCAAATTATTACAGAAAAAATAGGTTAATTCTCTACATATCACACTTTTTACTGAAAAATTATTAATAAATTATGAATAACATAGTTTAGCTTAATTTTCACATAATATGTAATCCAAGTATTATTTTTTTTCATATTTAAAAAAACTTAAATACATATAAGGCAGAGATTGGTTGAAACTATGAAGATATGGTGGTGTGAACAGCTTAATTATATCCGCCCTCTTTCAAACACGTTCTATTTTAGCTGAGATATATTAGAAATATTTTTTAAATAAATCTAACATCGCGTTTAATAATTCTCTAATAATTGTATAGATTTAAAAAAAGTTTCATCAAAAGTAAATGTATGTGAGAAAAATATATATCTATCGATCTATCTATCTATATATATATATATATATATATATATATATATATATATATATATATATATATATATATATATATATATATCAAATAGTGTATGGTTAATGTTGTTAACACTCAGATCCAAAAAAAGAAAGATATAAAGGCACATTAATCTTACTAAAAAAGATTTCATTCATCCACACTAACAATAGTTTTAGCTTATTAAGAAAAAACAATCAAACTAAGTGATATTTTCAGTAATACATTAATTTTTATTTTTAATTGATACATAATAAATTATTTTCTGTTTCAATTAAAGTAAAATATTTATTAAAAATGAGATTATTTTAATAGAAACGTTTCAAAACAGTATATCTATTATTGTTAGAAAAAAATAAAAAATAAAAAATAAAAAATGGTAATCATAGTAATGGAGATTTTAATAATTATTTATTGTATAATCAATTATTAGTCTGCTTCATCCTCAAGTGGCCTCAGATCCATTGAAATTTTCATTTCTCAGGAACAGAATCACCCAAAAGAAAAAAGTGCAGGTAAAAAGAAAAGACTAAAAATAATCACAAGTTCCTTTCTACTGCTTTAGCAATAATTTGATTCTAATACTTTAATTCTAAAACGTATTCATTTTAATTCTTATATTCCAGTTAAAAGAATAAAAATAATATATGCATATAGACAAGAACTCCAAAAATAAGGAAGAGGAAGTTACCTAGAATAATGAGATATATAATGAGGATTCCGAAATTGGTTATGAGAACGCAAATCTTAACGGCGAGGGATCCAACGGACCCAAACGATTCACCCATCATGCCCGCGTAAGTAGTGGATTTTCCGGAACTCGTGTACCTCAGCATAAATTCCACGGTCACATTCGTTACAAGTGCCACCAACAGGATCACCAGGAACCCCGGAACTAAGCCGAGCACCTTCATCGTCGCCGGAACCGACATGATTCCGGCACCGATCATGGTCGTCGATATGTTGAACACCGCTCCGCTGATTGACCCATTCGGCGCACCCCGATCCTCCGCCGAGTGCTCGCATTCCGGCGACAGGAGAGGCTGGACTGCTTCAGTAATGTCGGAGTGAGATGCAATCTTCATTCGGAAATCATGAATGTTGTGTATTGGAAGAAGAGTGGAGACACAAGCACGCCATTATTATCCTTTTCCTATTACCTCCTTTTATCAGTGACAAAAAAAAAACTCAATCAACATTCTTTTATTTTATTTTTTCTTTATCTGTTTCTAACGTATCTGTGACTTTGATTATTCTCAAAAAATATCCGTTAACTTAACAAAGTAATGTCTACTTTTTTTCTATTTCATATTTTATGGTTTTAATTAAAATACAAAAAATAGTGTTTAGGAGCATAATTTTAGATATTTTTTATAATTAAATATATTATATAATTTTATACCTTCAATTTAAGAGTGGTATGACGTGTAATTCTGATCTTCTGCGTCTGGAAGCTCTATTATGTTTTGTCCCTATCGTAGAGATGGGATCGACTTGATGATTCATATCTTATCTTAATCCACTGAACTCATATTTTCAATTTTCCCCAAAATTAGTGACAACAGGTTTATATTTAATTTAATGAAGGATTGGATCCCAAAGGCATGTGTTCTGTATTTGTCATATTCATACTGTTAAACTATACTTTAAATCAATACATAATCGTTTAAATTGTTTTTAATATTTATATGACTTTCCATGTATGTATTTTTAGAATTAAAGTTTATTGAATACTTATATATTATTTATAACAATGATAAATTATTAAGACTTTTTAAAATAAAATGAAATATTTTGATTCAGGTAATATTTTAAAATAATATTACTAAAAATGCATTGAAAAATCTAAAAATCACAAAGTTAACTAATGTTTATTTTCTGGATTTGAGTGTAGAAACAAAAACGAAAATAAACGAATCAATATAACGTCAAAGTCGAAACAGAACAATGAATATAACGACAAAAATCTAAGTTAACTACCTAATGTTTATTTTCTGGATTTTTCACTAAAACGCACAATTAAGAGGTAAAACCTCTTCGAATCATTCATAACTAAACTAAAGTCTTTACAGTTCAAAGAAAATGAAAATCAAACATAGAACGAAAAATTACAGTACTGAGATTTTCTCAGTTCAAAAACTTTTCAAAATTACTCGTCTCACTTCCACTTACAATGGCTAAGTTTACTACTGAAACATAGTATTGCGGTATTTTGGACCCTACTATTCTAACTAGTTTAAGCTATTTATATTTTTTTAACTATGATTATAATTGAATAAAACTAATACTAACATAATTGTCATGTACTAAACTAATTCTACACTCCTAAGCCAATGAAGAAAAGTAACTAAGTAGATCTTATGCACCTAACACCGCTAGATTACCTATTCTTACTAACTAAAACTAGAGTTGTAATCTTAAAAATACAAAACTAAACTACTGAAAACTAAAGACAAGCTACACACTCCTAAAAATATGCTAAAACTATTCTATTAACATTAATTCTAAAATAAAAGAGAATTTAACAAAAATAAGAGAATCTACTTTCATATGAACTTATTAACTAAAATAAATCCTTACATAGTAAAAACATCACAAGATATGTACTTAACAATTACACACACCTAAATATGAAAGTTAACTAGTTCAACATGAAAAAGATTGTAGACTGTGGATGATATGTTCGTGAATAATTATAATGCAAAACACAGTGCTATGCATTTACATTTATCAGTGTAGAACTTTAGCATAGTAATGAAGCATAGATTTTGGAGTTTTCGTTCAATCATTTTTATATGGAACACTACCTTATTCCTCCGTTTGCAGGTGCACCATAGACGATCTTTGACTCAAAATGCTTTCCGTGATTTCAACTAGTAATGTTGCATAATCTTGACGTTTAGGATACACAGTTCTGACATGGCTTAGCAAATTGTAGTCGTATTTTTCCATGTTTTTCAAACAGTTTGATTGATAGAGAATATACAAAAATATACATGATATAGAATAATTATTGTCTTGTTTGTTTTATATTAAAGTAGGTCTAAGTTGAAAAATATTTGTGCGACATTTTTTTACAAAAATAAGATAATTTTTTTATCAATATTCTTTACATACAAAATTTACCGGTCTCCTCCATTATAACTGGTTTAAGAAACATCTTTTTCTTTTGATTAACTTAGTTCTTCTTATTCTTGAGAGAAGTAATCAAGCTCACCATTTCACATTTTCCATTAGCAATTTTTCTTCTTCTTGAATATACATGGTCAACAATGCATTAATAGATCATTTATTCTTATATATATGTATTATAAGAAATTTTAAAATGAGCATATTTATGAAGTTGAATATACAAAATATAATGTACTAGAAATGAACCAAATATGGTTACCTCCAAGATGTGATCACGCACTTCCTTAATTCGTGAGCTTTAAGGATACACTAGTACAAAAATCATATTTTATGTACGTCATAGCTCGTTTTTTACGTCATAAAATATGATTTTTGTACTAATGACACTATTATGCCATCGCCGATTATGCTGTTGGCAACATTGAACACAGCACCAGAAACTGTTGTCGGAGAAACACCCCCCTTAGAGTCAGGGAGGAGAGGGACACGAGCTCCGGCTACCGGCGACATTCCGGCACTAGTGTCATATTTTCAATTTTCTAAGAAATTACGTACACACATCTTTTTATATTTTTCTTTCTTATTTTGTTTTAGAATACTTTAACAATATATTATGAATAACTATCATTAAGAAGGAACCGGTTTCTATAGAAATCATGTTACTGAAGAAGAAAAGAAAACTACATGAGTATTCAACACCCAAGAAACACCCAAAAAAATTGTATAAAGAACATATTGTTCCGACGGAGGTTTCTATACAAATCTTACTGAAGAAAAGAAAACTACATGAGGAGCCAAGAAACCCTAAGAGACCAAGTTATACAAAAAAAACTTATTATTCCAGCTTATTGCCCTCAGGATCTTTTGTGCCGGCTAGATTGCTTGTGGCCCCTGAGCCTCATTATTAGTGGCCGGATTGCTTGTGGCTCCCTGAGCCTCATCATTAGTGGTCGGAGTGAGAGTAATTGTACTCTGGGGAGGCCCATCAGTGATGACTTTAATTAATTTTTCATAATACCCTTTCCCTTCTTTGAAGTTCTTGAATGATGCCGCAAACTTATTCTCGTCCAGACGGCGGAGGGCCGAATTCAACCGAACCTTTAGCAGATCTTGTTGAGCTTGTATTTCTTTGTTATACAACTCTAAATCAATCATGGTCGCCATGATGAATGAAATGCTAGAGATTGGCAGAATTGACGATGAATTTTTTTTCGGCTTTTAGAGATTACTGAGGAGTGAGAGGATCTGCGGTAAGGCTGAAGCATGATATATATATTGAATAATGATAATTAGGGTTGAAATTTCTATACATTTGTGATAACTTTATGTAAAATAAGATGTTTTGTAATGTGAGTGAAGCTAGTTTCATTTGGTAACCTAAATTTCAAATAGTTTCATTTTGTAACCTAAATTTCGATTTTAGCATATGTGTAGAAGAACATGGAAATTTATGAAGAGAGTAGTATGATATACTTTTACGTTCATTTGATACAAAATTTAAGATTAAAATGATCATAAAAATGTAAATTTTTCTATTTTTTTAAAAAAGAAAAAATAAATAAATAATAATATCAAATGAATGTAAAAAATTATGTGTTTCCAAAGAATATTTTTCTTATAAAGCTTTTCGACATAAAAATATGCAGTTTTGCGACCGTGGGTTTTGATTGATAAATAAGTTAATATTTTATATAGTCTTATGGTGAGTAAAAGATGATGAATACTATTTTTTTGTTAATGTTTTTTATTTTATAGTTTTACAATTTAAGTTATCAATGTAAAATCATTAGATTCATTTTAAGAGTAAGTGAAGATTTCAAATTAAAAATCATAATAAAAGATTATGTCGTGGGAATGGTGAGATCTTAGTCTCTCTTTTTTTGGCTTTAAGTTTTCATTTGGTATCACAATAAAGTTAAATACATTTGTGTTGTTTTGAATCTGTCAATTATTTTTTATATTTTATTTGTATTTGATATTGGACTTGATATTGTCAGTATTGAACGTGTCGCCATGGGTAAGGTGGTGCTAATATAATATTGTACTTTGTTCTTATGAATACAAAAGGTCTTAGAGCATTGGCATTGTGGTCCTTTCAGGCTTTGTCGAAATTGCTCTAAAGAGTTTGAGATCTATTATATGTACTCATGTATTATGAAGCTCTCTCTTGTTTATGGCAACTCTCTCCCTTGGTTATGGCAATGACACTAGATTTGGACAATGAGTGTGTTTATTATTTTAAGGTTTGAAATGAATCAAATTACACCTTTTATTTTTTGATAAAAATAAGGAGAGTATATAATTTTGTTTCATATCTAATAAGTGTGATTACCAGGGACTTTTTGCCCATTACACACACCACTGGTAAGCGATTACCATGGCTGTTACTGCATTCAACCACCTGGTAATCGATTACCACTGACCTGTAGTCGATTACTAGGGACTTTTTGCCCATTACACACACTGGTAAGCGATTACCAGGGCTTTTACTACATAAAAACCTCCTGGTAATCGATTACAAGGGGTCTGTAATCGATTACCAGGCCTATTTTTCCTTAGAAAGCTGAAGTCATGCAGGGGGCACGATTTTAAAACGTTGTAATCGATTACAGCTCCATGTAATCGATTACCAGACCCATAAGTCGTTTTTGGGGTGCACGACTTCACTACTGTTCATGTGAACAATGTGAAGTCGTGCAGGGGGCACGACTTCTTCTTTTGAAGTTGTTCTAGCCCCCACGACTTCCCTATTTCAGTAATTTTTTTCAAATTTGCTCATATCCGTAATTAGGGAGTCAAATTTGCCCATATCCGTACAAAAACAAGAAATTACGTACACACACATCTTTTTATATTTTTCTTTCTTGTTTTGTTTTAGAATACTTTAACCGTATATTATGAATAACTATGATTAAGAAGGAACAACAAAAGGTTTCTATAAAAATCATGTTACTAAAGAAAAGAAAACTACACGAGTATTCAGCACCCAAGAAACACCCAAAAAATTGTACAAAGAACATATTGTTCCAGCGGAGGTTTCTATACAAATCATGTTACTGAAGAAAAGAAAACTACATGAGGAGCCAAGAAACCCTAAGAGACCAAGTTATACAAAAAAACCTTATTATTCAGGTTTCTATACAAATCATGTCACTGAAGAAAAGAAAACTACATGAGGAGCCAAGAAACCCTAAGAGACCAAGTTATACAAAAAAACCTTATTATTCCAGCGCATTGCCCTCAGGATCATTTGTGCGGGCCAGATTGCTTGTGGCCCCCTGAGCCTCATTATTAGTGGCCGGATTGCTTGTGGCCCCTTAGCCTTATCATTAGTGGCCAGAGTGGGAGTAATTGTACTCTGAGGAGGCCCATCAGTAATGACCTTAATTAATTTGTCATAACACCCTTTCGCGTCTTTGAAGTTCTTGAATGATGCCGCAAACTTATTCTCGTCCAGACGGCGGAGGGCCGAATTCAACCGAACCTTTATCAGATCTTTTTGAGCTTGTATTTCTTTGTCATACAACTCTAAGTCTGTCATGGTCGCTATGATGAATGAAATGCTAGAGATTGGCAGGATCAACGAGGATTTTTTTTTCGGCTTTTAGAGATTACTGAGGAGAGAGGATCTGCGGTAAGGCTATATATATATATATATATATATATATATATATATATATATATATATATATATATATATATATATATATATTGAATAATGATAATTAGGGTTGAAATTTCTATACATTTGTGATAACTTTATGTAAAATAAGATGTTTTGTAACGTGAGTGAAGCTAGTTTCATTTGGTTACCTAAATTTCAAATAGTTTCATTTTGTAACCTAAATTTCGATTTTAGTATATGTGTAGAAGAACATGGAAATTTATGAAGAGAGTAGTATGATATACTTTAACATTCATTTGATACAAAATTTAAGATTAAAATGATCATAAAATTGTAAATTTTTCTATTTTATTAAAAAAGAAAAAAAAAATATTAAATGAATATAAAAAATTTATGTGTGTCAAAAGAATATTTTTCTTATAAAAATTTTGGACATAAAAATATGCAGTTTTGTGACCATGGGTTTTGATTGATAAATAAGTTAATATTTTATATAGCCTTATGGTGAGTAAAAAATAATGAATACTAATTTTTTGTTAATGTTTTTTATTTTATAGTTTTACAATTTAAGTTATCAATATAAAATCATTAGATTCATTTTAAGAGTAAGTGAAAATTTCAAATTAAAAATCATAATAAAAGATCATGTCGTGGGAATGGTGAGATCTTAGTCTCTCTTTTTTTGGCTTTAAGTTTTCATTTGGTATCACAATAAAGTTAAATACATTTGTGTTGTTTTGAATCTGTCAATTATTTTTTATTTTTTATTTGTATTTGATATTGGACTTGATATTGTCAGTATTGGACGTGTCGCCATGGGTAAGGTGGTGCTAATATAATATTGTACTTTGTTTTTATGAATACAAAAGGTCTTAGAGCATTGACATTGTGGTCCTTTGAGGCTTTGTCGAAATTGTTCTAAAGAGTTTGAGATCTATTATATGTACTCATGTACTATGAAGCTCCCTCTTGTTTATGGCAACTCTCTCCCTTTCTTATGGCAATGACACTAGTTTTGGACAATGAATGTGTTTATTATTTTAAGGTTTGAAATGAATCAAATTGCACCTTTTATTTTTTGATAAAAATAAGGAGAGTATATAACTTTGTTTTATATCTAATAAGTGTGATAATTACTACACTTAGTAAAACTCCTAATTTGTCTTTTTATCATGTATTTTGTGTTAAATTTCATGAAAAGATGCAAGACTTGTGTATAGGTGTTATAGATTTAGATAGTAATTTGTTTTAGGGTTAGTTTGTAGGAAATTAGAAGATTGGAGCATTGCAAAGTGTTGTTTCTAGAAATAGCTCGCCCAACGAACCAACTTCACTCGCCTAGTGAGAGCCTAACAGTGTTAACCCATCCAGGAGGCCCAATGAGCTGGAAAAAAAGTCATGCATATGAAAAGCTACCTCTCACCCAAGTGATCGTTTTTTGGTGACCCTTTAAAGTGTTGAGAGTGGAAGAAAAAGATAGTTTTGGATGTGGGAACGTGACTGAAGCTCAAAACACAGGTTGAGACACTTCTAGGGCTCAAGAACTTCATCTTCCTTCATCCTTTTCATCATCCAATCCATCCTTGTGTTCTAGAATGTATATGAGTAGTTAAACTCTATTTTATCGGGGTTAGATGTAATGTACTTAAACTCTTGTAATTCTTTCTATGCAATAAAATATCTTTCATATTCATTGTGTTCTATCTGTTTTATTCACTTACATGATGGAGTATCTATACTATTTTTTTGTATCTAATCATTGGAAAATGCTTTGGAACCTAGACATGGATAGAACAACCAAGAGGCTTGACTCTAGACATAAACCAAGGCTCTTGATCATTCTATACATCTTTTCTTAATGCAAATTTGTGTTTGAATATCTAAGGGATTAGTATTTTCACATAAAGGTTTATAACATGTTTCTGAGGAATCATGACTTGTTTACTTATGATGTGAATACTTGAATATGTTAAAGATATATTGTATGAATGAGTGCTTAAAGTTTAGGTCATAAAATCCAACATCGATGAGTCTTTACCCATATTACTTTATAATATTTATATTCAATAACTTAACATGTTCTCGACTTATTTGAATCAATCATTGTTTATATTAATTTTCTAAACTAGTAAGTAATCATAATTATCTAAACAAAAACAAATTTCTAGGAAGATGATATATGGACTTACAATCTATATTACTTAAAAGTTTGGTTCACTTATTAAAGAGTTAACAATATCCATGCAATATAAATATTTCAAAGTGAAATATGTTTGGTATGTTGGTTAAACAATATAGTTGTTTGAATTATAGTATGAGTTCATCAACGATTATCATATGCTTATTCTATTTTGAATTTATTTGATAAAATAACTCCTTCGTATACAATTAAAGAAAATATTGATATATAAATTTAGATGAAAGTAATAATAAATTACAAGCACAAGTATTTTGTGAGGTTTAAAACTCATTCCTTGATTGCACCATATGGGTTAATATAAATTACAGATTGTATATTTAATTCATATATGAGTATTATTATTCATGTTGATTGCATTATAGTTTATGTAAATTTTTTATTTTTTTTATGTTTGAATTGTGAATTATAACTTTAATGAATTAAAGAATAGCAATAACATTTATATAATTGATTTATATTTATAATCACATAATAAATATTAATTGTAATTAATTATATCTATTGATTAATTTTTATCTAGAATTTTTTTATGTTTATATGATTAATTATGATGAAATATTGGATTACGTTTCTTATATTTTCCACATTGAGAAAGAAACATTGTTTAATAGTTTTATTATTAAGTTATACGAGTCTAATTGAATAAAATTAACCGTAAATTTTATGTCACTCGTTTCATTCATTATTACATGTTTGTATGGTTAAAAATTATGTTTGTTATAGTCTCAAAATATAACGATGAAAATGTATTTTAAAATTTGCACTTTCTTAATGTGTGAATATTTTTAATATTAATTGTGGTATTAGAAAACCAAATCCACAAATTATTATTGAGACCAATACTCTGAATATTATTGATTTTTATTTATTTAACGTTCATAAAGACCTAACATTTTTTTGTTAGAATTAAGAGTTCTCTTGATCAGTGTGAGAAATTTATTAAAGGCTGTTGATGAACAATCTATCATAGTTTATAAATTGTCAATACTATTATTATACATTTCCATCCTTAAAGCTCATGGATTCAAGGACTATGTAATCACATCATACGTATAAAAGACATCGTGGCTCAACTGAAAACCTTGAAAGATACCATGTGTGATTCATTTCTAGTACATTATATTTTGTGTACTTGACTTCATAAATATGCTCATTTTAAAATTTTTTACATATATGGATAAGTGATCTATTAATGCATTGTTGAACATGTGTATTGAAGAAGAAGAAAAATTGCTAATGGAGGAAGTTGAAATGGTGAACTTGATTACTTCTCATAAGAATAAGAAGAATTAAGTCACTCAGAAGGGAAAAGTATTTCTTAAACCAGTTATAAAGAGGAGACCAAATGTTTCTTCAATAAATTTTGTATGTTGGAAGAATATTGATAAAAAAAATTATCTTACTTTTGTAAAAAAAATTCGCACGAATCTTTTTCAACTTTGAATAGTTATTCTATAATGTTTATTAACATTTCTTTCTTTGATATGTACATTTTTGTATATTCTCTATCGGTCGAACTGTTTAAAAAACATGAAAGAATACCACTACAATTTGTTAAGCCATGTCAGAATTATGTATCCTAAACGTCAAGATGATGCAACATTACTAGTTGAAATCACGAAAAACATTTTGAGTCAAAGATTGTTTATGGTGCACCTACAAATGGTAGAATAAGGTAGTGTTCCATAAAAAAATGATTGAACGACAACTCCAAAGTCCATGCCTTATTACTATGCTAAAGTTCTACAATGATGAATGTAATTGCGTATCACTGTGTTCTGCATTATAGTTATTCAAGAACACATCATTCACCATGTCTACAATCTCTTTCGTGTTGAACTAGTTAACTTTCAAATTTAGGTGTGCAACTATTAAGTACATATTTTGTGATATTTTTATTAGATAATGTTGTCTTCTTTTGGATTTATTTTAGTTAATTAGCTCATATATGAATAGATTTTCTTATTTTGTTAAATTCTCTTTTATTTTAAAATTAGTGTTAATATAAGAGTTTTAGCATATTTTTAGGACTGTCTAGCCTGTCTTTAGTTTTCAGTAGTTTAGTTTTGCATTTTTAAGATTAGGACTCTAGATTTAGTTAGTATGAATAGGTAATAGGTGCATAAGATCTACCTTAGTTACTTTCTTTATTGGTTTAAGAGTATAGCATTAGTTTAGTACATGACAATTATGTTAGTATTAGTTTTCTTCAATTATAATCATAGTTAAAAAATATAGATAGCTTAGACTAGTTAGAATAGTAGTGGAAAAGGGTTTTAGATTTTTAGTTAAAAATAGACAATAGGTTACTAACTTAGTTTAGGTGTTTTTTATTGGTTTTGTATAGTTAATTTGTGTAACTTGAATTAGTAAAACAAAATTTAACCAAAGATAGCTAAATGGAGTTGTTTGAGGACTGATAAAGAGCAAATAAATGCAAAAAAAAAACAACAGCTGAAGCTAAGCATGAAAGTACTTTTGTCAAAATTCTACACATTTGACTTTTGAGTTGACGTTTTGCAAATCAACTTCTAGACTTAAACCAGTTGTGGTAAACTCCATGGGACATCAAAGTACACTTTCTAAGAGTTGGAAAACCTTGGAAAGAGGGTTAGAAGCTAACTTAATCAAGCATCTCATTATACACTTGTTTAGTTAATTACCCTGGTTGTATTGTTTGTTGGTTTGTGTTTATTCTATGTTTGGATGATAATCTAATTGGTGAAAAACAAAGATAGATAATGTTTTTGTAAAGCAAGTACTAGGCGTAGATAGTGCAGATACATAAATGTATTAGATTAAATGTTTTCTTTTGATAACTTTAAAAACCCAAATTTATAAATAGTTTTGGATTGAAAATTTGTATATAAAATTTGACTTATATTTATGTTTAAATAACTCCAATTGATATGTTAATTATTCTAATTTATTTGACTTGTGATTTTTTTTTAATAATATATTACATTATTTATTGGATTTTACAATTGTTAATATGAATTTAATTATTATAAAGGATAATTATTCTTTTAACATTTTATTCTTTTAATAAATACAAATTTAACTTAAAAAATTATACAAATTTTTTATTTTTATATTATTTTTAATAAAAGAATTTTATAGTTTAATAAACTTTTACTAAAGTAAAATATATAAAAAGTTGACACATATGCACTGTTTTCATTACAAAATAAAGAGAATATAAGTTAATATTAAATTTATATTTTAGTATGTATTTAAAATATAATTATATAATAAATAGAATGTTGTATTAATATTAAATTGAAATTAATTATAAAAATTATATATACATAATATTAATTTAATAATTAATTTCTTCATTAAATTTAAATTAGTAAAATTTAAATTTAAATACATAAAATGGAAAGTGAACGTTCATCTAAATTTGTCAAACTTTCCACATTGCTTAAATGATTTATAAGTGTTCTCTGTCAAAGACAATGCCATTTTTTTTTGTTCCTAAATAGATTAAAGCGCAATGTGTACCAATTTACTATCTGTCTCTTATCAGACATTCAAGACCGAATAAAAGATTAGAAAACGTTCTCCATCATCACCTAACACGGATTAAGAAAATATATTTTGGGAAATAGTATTATTTAGAGTTTTTTCTGTTTTTAGAATAAAAAACTATTTTTAATTTTAATTATGTAAGTGTGTTCGAAAAGAGAGAAACGAGAAAGCAGAAAAACAATGAATGAATATTATTCATAGAAATTGTTTCGGTATGAATATTTTGGGACCGAAGGGTCTGACCTGGATGATGTTGCTCGTTGTCCTTCTATCTGCTTCTTCTGTTATGGATCGCACGCTTTATGCTTGCCTCAACCGTTCGGTTCTCCTCAAGCCTTGACCGAAGGG
This sequence comes from Vigna mungo, assembly GCA_036885675.1. Classification (NCBI taxonomy): domain Eukaryota; kingdom Viridiplantae; phylum Streptophyta; class Magnoliopsida; order Fabales; family Fabaceae; genus Vigna; species Vigna mungo. The sequence goes on from CP144690.1 coordinate 5,699,197, forward strand.
GGGAGGTACCTGAAAAGGCGCTCCGACGCTCAAGTTAGGCGTGTATCAGGAATTCCCAGAAATAGGGAATTTGATCCTCTGTGGGAGAGGAATGATAAAGTATGATAGCAAAGAGTGTGCTAAATGAATTGTGAGTGAAGTGTATTTGGAACGTACCTTGTTTGAAGTCCTCCAGCCTTTATTTATAGGCTTTTGGATTGATATAATATTAACAGAATATAAACCGAATAAAATATAATCTTACTTGACATATCTCTGTTGTAATATCTTTGATTGGAATATATCTGGTTGATATATTTCCCTGGATATCATTCACGCTGGTGTTGGGCCTTGAGCCCAATAAGAATGCGGCGCCTGTGATGGGCTGTCGGCCCATTAGAGCCGTTCGGTTTTACCGGCCATAATATCATTCACGCTGGCGTTGGGCCTATGGGCTGTCAGCCCATTAGAGCCGTTCGGTTTTACCGACCATTGGAAGTATACTATCGTACATCATTCCCCCCAAGTCCAAGGGAAAATAAGGAGTTTGTCCTTGTTTGACCGAAGGGCTTAGTTGTGCCTGTCGTTCGGTGTAACTTTGCTTTACTGCGCGTAGGCCGAGTAGTTGTATAGTTGTGTGAGTGGTGAGCTTGTCGTTTAAGCTTGAAAAAGGCTAACATTTCCCGCGCTAGGGGTAGTGGCAGAGTCTGAAAGCGGAGCCGTTAGATCAAACACATCTAACGGTGTAAAAGACGGAGGCAGTTTCGTAACCGCCACGCTTTTAACTGTGTGAGGGAGTGAAGCCTTTCCACTTCTATCTGCATTTTTCCCTCTCTAAGCTTTCTCCTTTCCTCTTCCGAGTTTCGAGTTTTCTTCCCGTGTCGCGCACCCATTTCCAGGTAACAATGGCTTCCTCCTCTGTCATTTATGATTTTTCTGATAATGTCGAGGGGGATCACAGTGACCCACTGGTTACCCAACCGGTGGTTACTGGTTGCGTCACTTCTTTACTTAGCGGGGATGGGGTTTTTGTTCACGGGGGAGTTGTTGTTGATGGCCCTGAAGAGGGCTGTTCTTCCTCCCCAAGAGTATATTCATGGGCTTCCCGCGAAGTTGGAGAACAAGAAAGTTCATTTTCCTCCCGTCAAGCTTTGTTACGCTGGGTAGAGGATAACTGTGTTTTGAGGAACCTAGGGTACCAGCGTGCCTTGAAGTTAATAGCCTGTAGGAATGACGAAAGGGTTTTTCATGGGGAAGATGTGATTGGGAAAGATTGCTTCTTTATGTATATGCATTTTCTTTATGATATGTATGTTAGACTCCCTCTGACTAGGTTTCAAATGGAAGTCTTACGGTGCTTGAACGTAGCCCCCTCTCAGTTACACCCGAACGGTTGGGGCTACATTCAAGCGTTCGGTGTTTTATGTCAAGCTTTGAATATAGAATCGACGGCCAAAATATTTTTATTTTTCTTTAAGACTCGCCCTAATGCTAAGAGGGGGTGGGTATCCTTGACATCTATGGCCAAGAATTCCATCTTTAGCCTGTTTGCCGAGTCATATAAAGACTTTAAAAACCACTTTTTTAAAGTGTCGGTTACCGAAATGGGTCGGCCATTTTTCTTTGATGATGACGGGAGCTCTAGATTTCCCTTTTACTGGACTAAAAAACCTCGTACCTTAACCTCTTGGCCGATAGAGGATATGTCTGATGTCGAACGGAGGGACCTGGATAAGTTGGTCAAATTACCCCGTCCGTTTTCTTCGAGGAAGCTGATTAATTGCCTGAAATTCAACGATATGAAATCAAGATTGTCTGGTAGGTTTCTTTGTTAGCTGTTTTTCCTTTGTGTTCTGTGAATTGTAAATTCGTGTGTGGGCTACTATGAAGTTATGGCCAGAAAAGGAGGTCGGGATTGGTTCCGGGAGTCCCAACTGACTGGACAAGGAATTGGCTCACAAACCGCTCGTTCTAGCGGGATATCGTCCAGACCATCCACTGTGGTGCATATAGAGGATACTCCTCCTTCTCCGGTTCAGGCTCTAACCCGTAAGAGAAAAACAACCGAAGCTGGTGGAGCCTCCAAGGGGAAAAAGGCATTGACCGTGTCGGACGATTCAGTTCCCGAACGGTCCTTACCGCTAGGCATGAATGATCCGGGGTTTGATCTAAGACATAAGATCGAATTTCACTTTGACGCTGCTGAAGAAAAGGCGATGGCGGCCATGTCTGAACAACAGATGGCCGAATACTTGCTGCATCATATTTTGAATTGCAGTGCTGCGGCCTACAAGATGGCTTATGCTTCTAACCGCGGGGATGTCCAAAGTGAGGTATGTCAGCTGAAGAAGGAGTTAGAAGAGGCACGCACTGCTCACGCTAACTGTGAGAAGAATGCTGCAGAGGCCGCTAAAGTGATAGCGGAAGGTCGTATCCTGAATGAACAACTGAGGAATCTGAGCGCCCGGATGCAAACCGAGCGAGATGATGCGCTGAAAGAATTGGAGTCTGCCCGAAAGACCATATCGCAACTGGACGCCATCCAGCAAGAGAGGGATGAACTTAGGGCGACCTCCAAAGAGTGGAAGAACACCGAGGCCGAGATGTTTGCTGCCATTCGCCAGGAGCATATGAAAGGGTTTAAGAAGGCGCTAAGGCAGATGGTTTGCTTAGCCAATGTTCCCACTAATAACTTTGAATTTGATATGTTCAAGGATGTCTATCTTGGGCAAATGACAGCAATCGGAGATATCCCCGACGGTACCTTCACCGAGGATGGGGATCTTGCCGAGATAGAGGAAGAGGTCGTTGCTGAAGGATCGGCAGAAGAGGCAGTTGCGGAAGAAACCAATGTAGAAACTTAGGACTTTGTGAATAAATTCTATATTTCTGCGTCCTAAGTTTGTAATAACTCGTACTTTGCTTTTATGGTTTATTTGCTTGTTGCTGATACTTTGAATGGAAGGTTTTTTGCTCGTATTGCTAAAAACTTGGTCGAATCTTTGCTTGTTGTCTTGATGTCTTGTAATTTTTCTGTATTGATGCTTTTGAAGGACATGGCGTCCTGTAGCGTTCTTAGATTGAAAAATCTAGGGGACATGGCGTCCGATGGTGTTTCTAGATTGAAAAATCTAGGGGACATGGCGTCCGGTAATGTTTCTAGATTGAAAAATCTAGGGGACATGGCGTCTGATAATGTTTCTAGATTGAAAAATCTAGGGGACATGACGTCTGGTAATGTTTCTAGATTGAAAAATCTAGGGGACATGGCGTCCGCTGGTGTTTCTAGATTGAAAAATCTAGGGGACATGGCGTCCGGTAATGTTTCTAGATTGAAAAATCTAGGGGACATGGCGTCTGATGGTGTTTCTAGATTGAAAAATCTAGGGGACATGGCGTCCGGTAATGTTTCTAGATTGAAAAATCTAGGGGACGTGGCGTCCGGTAAGGGGACGTGGCGTCCGGTAATGTTTCTAGATTGAAAAATCTATGGGACATGACGTCTGGTAATGTTTCTAGATTGAAAAATCTAGGGGACGTGGCGTCCGGTAATGTTTCTAGATTGAAAAATCTAGGGGACGTGGCGTCCGGTAATGTTTCTAGATTGAAAAATCTAGGGGACGTGGCGTCCGGTAATGTTTCTAGATTGAAAAATCTAGGGGACATGGCGTCCGGTAATGCAAATGTGGATTTATACTGAAACTGAAATACTTCATTGAAAATGTGACGGAAGAAATAAATAACATTGTTTGTAAAGTTCAACATATAGTAATTGCTATCATTTAACTATAGTAAAACTTGAGGTGAGTTGCGTTCCATGTGTTGGGAATGACTTTTTCGTCAAGCTGCTCTAGGCGATACGCTCCATTTTTCAGGTCGTCTTTGATGCGAAAGGGCCCTTCCCATTTGTCAGCGAGCTTCCCGTGCGTCTTGTCCTCCGAGCATCTCCTCGTTTTCGCCAAACTAGGTCTCCCTCCGCGAAGTTGCGTGGTTTAACTTTGGTGTTATAGCGCCGAGAGATGAGTCTTTTCTGAGCTGCATTCTTGATTAAAGTTGTTTCGCGTCGTTCGGGCAATACGTCCAAGTTTACCCTCAGCTGTTGATCATTTAGGGCCATATCCTGTATATTTCGCCGTAAAGAGGGTTCTCCTACCTCAACCGGAAGCATAGCGTCCGTTCCATAGGTGAGGTTGAAAGGAGTCTCGCCGGTAGAACCGTGCAGTGTGCAACGGTAAGCCCATAATATTTCAGGCAGTTCTTCAACCCATAAGCCCTTGGCTTGCCCCAGGCGTTTCTTCAGTTCAGTAATTATGGCTTTATTGGCCGCTTCTGCTTGACCATTGGTTTGTGGATGTTCTACTGAGTTGGTAACATGCTTGATTCCAAGTCCGCGAAGGAATTCTTCCAGTGTTTGGTCTATAAATTGCCGACCGTTATCTGTAATGAGCTTCTGTGGAATGCCGAACCTGCATATTAAATGCCAAATGAAACTTTGTACCTTCCGGGCAGTAATTGTTGCGAGGGCTTCCGCTTCAATCCACTTGGTAAAATAGTCTACTGCCACAAGGAGATATTTGCGCTGTCCGCTTCCGACCGGCAAAAGGTCGGCTATATCCATCCCCCACTGAGCGAAGGGCCATGGGGAGACGATTCCCATAAGTTCTGACGGGGGGATTCGGGTATCATGCCCATGGGATTGACAAGAGATGCATCTTCGTACGAAATCTGCGCAATCCTTTTCGATGGTAGGCCAATAGAAACCCGCTCGTAGGATTTTGGCTCGAAGTAGTCTTTTTCCCGAGTGTGTACCACAGATTCCATGATGTAGCTCTTGTATGACGTATTTTCCTTCATCTGCAAATAAACACTTTAATAGTGGAGTGATGTATCCGCGTCGGTAAAGGTCATCACCGACGAATGTATATCAAGCGATCCGTTTAGAATCGGAGGCATTCACGTACCCGCCCTGTTCCTGCTGGATCATCAGTTGTTCGATTTCATGTCTCCAATCGGCTTTTGAAGAATTGAGGTCAATAGAACATGCCTCTAATAAGGGCTTATCCAGCGTGGTTTTGATTACCGAGGTTAGCTGAGACTTGTTCCGGTTATGTGTCAGTTTAGACAGTAAATCCGCTCGGGAATTCTGTGCCCTGGGTACATGGGTAATATTGAAACTGGAAAACGATTTGATCAGATCACTAACCTTATGATAATATCGCAACAAGTGATTGTCCTTGACCTGAAAAGTGTCGTTGATATGGCCGACGACTAGCTGTGAATCCATCCGACATTCCAAGGATTCGACTTCCAATTCTACGGCTAAAAGTAGTCCACTGATTAGGGCCTCGTATTCTGCTTGGTTGTTACTGAGTTGAAAATTGAAGGATATAACCTGTTCGACTAGCAACCCGTTCGGTCCTTCAAGTACAACTCCAGCACCTCCTCCTTTTCTGTCCGAGGATCCGTCCACGTTCAAATTCCATGTGGGTGGTACGACTGCCGGGGAAAGCTCTGCGGTGAAATCAGCCAGATGTTGACCTTTGACGGAGCCTTGTGGTTCAAAGCGGAGGCCGAACTCCGATAATTCGATGGACCAAGCTACCATTCGGCCCGCGAGATCCGGTTTTCGGAGAATCTTGGCGATGGGGTGGTTCGTTCGGACAACGACTTGATGGCTCTGGAAATATGGTCGGAGTCTTCTTGCCGCATTAATCAGAGCTAGGGCCACCTTTTCCACCTGGGAATATCGTTCCTCCGCTCCTTGCAGAGTTCTGCTAACAAAATAGATTAATTTAAGAGCCGGGGACTCTTGAATGAGCGCTGCGCTCACCGAATGATTAGAGACCGCCAAATATAATTGCAAATCAAAGCCTTCTGTTGGTCGTGCCATCACGGGTGGAGATGTTAGTATGTTCTTAATAGTGGAGAAGGCAACTTCGCACTGGTCGTCCCAGTGCCGGGGTACATTCTGCTTCATATTTTTCAATATGAGTTTGATGTGGTCTGAGAGCTTCGGGATGAACCGTGATAGGGCGGTAAGGCGGCCGACCAGACACTGGACCTCCTTAAGTTTTGTTGGGCTCCGCATCTCCAAAATCGCTCGGCATTTGTCTGGATTGGCCTCAATTCCCCGGTTGGTCAACATGAAACCTAGGAACTTACCCGCCTGTACCCCAAAAGTGCATTTTAGAGGATTCAACCGCAGATCATATCGTTTCAATTGTTGGAAAACTTCAGCTAGGTCTCTCAAGTGTTGTTGATGTGAAGAGCTTTTCACCACCATATCGTCGACATAAACTTCCATACACCGTCCGATCTGATCCCGAAAAACTTTGTCCATGAGCCGTTGATAAGTTGCACCGGCGTTTTTTAGACCGAACGGCATAACCTCGTAGCAGTAGTTGGCATTTTCGGTTATGAAGGCTGTTTTTTCCTGATCGTGGACGTGCATTGGGATTTGATTGTATCCCGAATATGCATCAAGAAAACTTAAGACAGCGTGTCCCGAAGCACCGTCTACCAACCGGTCGATGCTGGGAAGGGGGTAGTTATCCTTTGGACAAGCGTTATTGAGATCCGTGAAGTCGACGCACATTCGCCACTGACCGTTTGCTTTCTTTACCATCACAACATTTGCGAGCCAAGTGGTGTACCGGATTTCTCGGACGAACCCGGCCTTTACCAGTTTGTTTACTTCATTCCGAACGGCTTCCCTTTTGTCATTACCAAGTCGCCGCTTTTTCTGAGCTACCGGACGAGCTTCACGAAATATTGATAGCTTGTGAGTGATCACACTAGGGTGAATTCCAGGCATGTCAGAGGTAGCCCATGCAAAAAGTTTGCTATTGGACCTCAGTAATGTGGTTAGGTCTTGCTCTTGTTCGGTTGTCAGGTCGGCTCCAATGGAGGTGGTTTGGTCGGCATTCTTGCCGAGGACGAACTGTTTAGTTTCCCCCTGGGGTTGGATGCGGTCATCAGTGTTGGTCCTAGGATCCAAATCGACCAGTATTACTTCAGATTGTTTCTCTTTAAGATATGGCCTAGCCTTTAAAGCGGCCGCATAACATTGTCGAGCGGTCTTCTGGTCCGCCCGAACGGTGCATATCGTTCCATTCTCAGAAGGAAATTTCATTGCCAAGTGAGGAGTAGACACTATAGCGCCAAAGGTATTTAGGCACGGTCGGCCCAAGAGGGCGTTATATGAGGTGTGAGCTTCTACCAGCAAAAACCGCGTGCGAAGTTCTTTAGCCCTGTCACCAGTTCCCAATCAGGTTTTAAGATCGAGATATCCTCGAGTATCCACCCGTTCTCCTGCGAACCCCACGATTTTCTCGCTGAAGGGCGTTATCATATCTTCCGGCAGTCCCATCTTTTGGAAAGTAGTCCAATATAGGATGTTGACGGAACTCCCTTGATCCACAAGTACCTTACTTACATCGTATTGTGCTATGCGAGCGGTAATGACCATCGGATCGTCCTGATCAGGATCTGGGGCATGAAAATCCTTGTCCGTGAAGATGATGTCCGACATTGATAATGGGTTGCGGACCACGCTATGGACGCTTCATAAATTTCTCAAGTGCCTTTTGCGAGCTGAGGATGAAGCTCCTCCTCCCGCGAAGCCGCCTGAGATAGTATCGATCCTTCCCCGTGGAGTTGGGTCACGATTTCGAGGTCTGCTGTGAGAACGTTCTCGAGATTGATCCCTGGAGCGTTCGGTATCTCTCCCCGAACGCTCGGGACTCTTTCGTGTCTTTCTAGGCGACCGCTCTCGTCGCCGTGTTTCTGGTCGGACAAACTCTTGTAGGTGCCCCTCACGAATTAGTTTTTCAATTCTGTCTTTGAGGACTCGGCAATCCTCGGTGGTGTGTCCCTGATTGCCATGGTACCTGCAAATCTTGGCTCCATCTGCGGTATTTGGTGTCCCCCGTTTGATGGCGGTAATGAGGTTGGTCTGTAGAGCTTTTTCAAACACCATTTCCCTTGGGGCCGTGAGAGAGGCATACCGATCGTACTGAGGATTGTAGGGGGTCGGTGTGTATCTTCGTGACGATTTATGATTCCGGCGCTTGCCCTGTGATCGCCCCCCTTCCTGTTTGGTTTTTGTTGTGACGGTATCCGCCTTTCGGCGGAAATGCCGTTGATCCTCCATTTTAATAAACTTGTTCATTTTTTCCTGTAACTCGTCCATTGTTGTAGGTAACTCGGCATACAGGGATTCTGAGACATAACCTGGTTTCAGACAATTGGGTAAATTGCTGATGATGAACTCGTGGCTTACCCCCTTCACTCTTCTTACTACTTTAGTGTATCTACGCATGAACTTTCTTAGCGACTCATCTTTCTCTTGCTTGAGATTGACAAGTTCGGCTGCTGTGGTTGTTTCTTTACGATTGGTTGCATACTGTCTTTTGAATAGAGTGACAACGGTGCAGAAGTTGTCAATAGAGTTAGGAGGGAGAGTATAATACCACTCGAGAGCCTCACCCTTAAGAGATAGGGAGAACGCTCGGCATTTGACTGGATCATCGCTGGAGTAAAAGGCCATAGAATCAATGAAATTTCTGAGATGGTGCTCCGGGTCTGTTGTTCCGTCGAACCTTTCCATCTGTGGGGGAGGTCGGTCAGGCATGGGTGCCTGCATGACGGCTTCAGTGAAAGGTAGCAGGTCCGGAGACCGAGGAGGTCCGTGCTGGGCGGTGTGGTTATTGTTATTGCCATCGTCATTCCGGCTATTGTCGTCTGTTGCTTCTCATTGTTTCTCTTTAAGCTGCTTAAGCTCCTCAGTTAGCTTTAAATAAGCTTCTTGTTGTTGAAGAATGAGTTGGTTCTGCTGTTCCAATTGATTGTTCTGCTACTCCAATTGATTCTGGAGTTGTCGCAATTGCTCTATAGGGTCAATGTTGTTCCCGTCCATGCTTCTGGTGGTCACCATAGGGAGTCTTCACTTTCGGTCCCACGGTGGGCGCCAACATGTTTCGGTATGAATATTTTGGGACCGAAGGGTCTGACCTGGATGACGTTGCTCGCTGTCCTTCTATCTGCTTCTTCTGTTATGGACCGCACGCTTTATGCTTGCCTCAACCGTTCGGTTCTCCTCAAGCCTTGACCGAAGGGGGGAGGTACCTGAAAAGGCGCTCCGACGCTCAAGTTAGGCGTGTATCAGGAATTCCCAGAAATAGGGAATTTGATCCTCTGTGGGAGAGGAATGATAAAGTATGATAGCAAAGAGTGTGCTAAATGAATTATGAGTGAAGTGTATTTGGAACGTACCTTGTTTGAAGTCCTCCAGCCTTTATTTATAGGCTTTTGGATTGATATAATATTAACAGAATATAAACAGAATAAAATATAATCTTACTTGACATATCTCTGTTGTAATATCTTTGATTGGAATATATCTGGTTGATATATTTCCCTGGATATCATTCACGCTGGCGTTGGGCCTTGAGCCCAATAAGAATGCGGCGCCTGTGATGGGCTGTCGGCCCATTAGAGCCGTTCGGTTTTACCGGCCATAATATCATTCACGCTGGCGTTGGGCCTATGGGCTGTCAGCCCATTAGAGCCGTTCGGTTTTACCGGCCATTGGAAGTATACTATCGTACAGAAATCTAGTTTTTAGTATAGCGGAAGCAAGGAATTTATATAAAAAGGGGAAAAGAAGAAACAACAAAAAGACTAAATAATCACTAGGATCGAGTGGTCACTCTGACTGCAGTTATACGGTAAGTATCAACTTTCGACAACTATACGGTACAAAAATGTTGTTCACCGTTCAGTAACAATAAAGGAATCGTCCGGTAACAACAGAGAAAATATCTCTATTACTCTCCCTCATGCTGAACGTGGATATTATGCATGTTGAGCTTGGAAGTAATAGTATGAAATGGAGAAGAGTAAAGAGACTTGGTGAAAACATCTGTAAGTTGATTGTTGGAAGGCACATGAAGAAGCTTGATAAGACCTTCTTGAAGCTTTTGTCTGGTAACGTGGCAATCTATACCTATATGCTTTGTTCTTTCATGAAAGGTGGGATTCTTGGCAATTTGAATGACAGAATTATTGTCACAGTAGACAGAGTAAGGAGTAGGACATGATATATGCAGATATGTTAAAATATATTGTATCCACTGCAGTTCACAAGTTAAAGAGGCTAGTGACCAGTATTCGGCTTCAGAAAAAGATTTAGAAACGGTTGTTTGTTTCTTTGATTTCCAAGAAATAAGAGCAGTTCCCAGAAAAACACAAAAACCAGAGACGGATCTTCTAGTGGTAGCACAAGTAGCCCAATCAGAATCAGGGTATGCATGAATGCGGAAGGAATTATCAGCAGTGTATAAAAGATCGAAACCAGGAGCATTCTTTAAATATGTAATAATCCTCATGGCTTGTTGCATATGAGGTTGACGAGGAGTAGAGACAAATTGGCTATTTGTTGGACAGCAAAAGCAATGTCAGGTCGAGTATGAGTGAGATAGAGTAAGCGTCCAATGAGGCGACGGTAAGAAGAAGGATCGGTGAGAGGTATCCCTTCATCAGCATGAAGTTTAATGGAAGGGTCGGCAGGTGTGGGAGCAGGTTTGCATCCTAACATTCCAGCTTCAGAAATTAATTCAAGACAGTACTTTCTTTGATTGATACATAATACAGCTTCAGATCTAGCAATTTCGAACCCCAAAAAATATTTAAGATCACCAAGATTTTTGACGTGAAACTTGTTGTGTAGATGATCTTTGACAGTAGTAATTCCAGACAAGCTATTTCCAGATAAAAGTATATCATCAACATAGACCAGAATAATGGTGATATGGCTGGAGGAATGCTTGACAAATAAGGATTGGTCGGCGGTACTTTGGGTATACCCGAGAGAGAGCAGTTCTGATGTAAGTGTGTGGTTCCAATTTCTGCTGGCTTATTTTAAACCATAAAGAGACTTGTGAAGCTTGCAAACGAGACCAGAAGTGGACGGACAAAAACCAGGAGGAAGCTTCATGTATATTTCTTCAGTTAAGTCACCATGAAGAAAAGCATTGTCCACATCTAACTGATGAAGAAACCATTTGTTGCTAGTAGCAAGAGCAAGAACAAGTCTAACAATAGTGATTTTAACAACAAGGGAAAAAGTTTCATAATAATATAGTCTTTCAGTTTGAGTAAAACCTCTTGCCACTAAGCGAGCTTTATATTTTTCAATGGAGTCATCCGCTTTGTGCTTGATACGATAAACCCAACGATAACTGATGGGTTTCTTGCCAGCAGGGAGATTCACCAGAGTCCATGTTCGGTTGCTTTCAAGTGCAGAAAGTTCAGAATTCATAGCTTGTTGCCAACAATCAAACTTACTGGCCTTTTTAAAGGAAGAAGGTTCAACTTGAGCAGAAATGTTGTGACAAAAGGAAGCATGAGTAGAGGAACATTTATCATAAGAAAGAAACAAGTGTATAGGATAAGGGGTAGTATGGGATGAGTGAAAGCTAGAAGTAGTACCACAGTAATAATAATCTAAATATTTAGGTCTACTCTTAGTTCTAAGAGAGATTCTTTGGTCAATATTAGGAGTAATGAGATTATCAGAAGTATTATTAGAAATGTTAGGAGCAGGAGAATGTGGGGCAGTGGAAACAAGTGTTATAATAGGAAAATCAAAAAATAGAACATCAGAAGTGTCATCATATGTAGGAGATGAAGGTAAAGGTAAAGAAATTTGATAAGGAAAAATCTACTCATGAAAAATGACATGTCGTGAAACAAAAATAGGGTGTGAATGTAAATCATACAACACAAACCCTTTGGTTCCATATTTGTATCCAAGAAAAATGCATTTGTTGCTTCTGGAATCAAGTTTTGTGCGACCTGCAGTAGCAGAGCTGGAGTATGATAACTATCCAAAAACCTTCAGATTGGAAAAATCAGGTTTAATGGAATAAACAAGTTCATAAGGAGATTTATTTTGAAGAAAAGGTGTTGGCAGTCTATTAATAATATGAATGGCAAGCTTTATAGCATAAGACCAGAAAAGGTTAGGAACTTTAGATTGAAAAAGAAGAGACCGACAAACATTGAGAATGTGTTGATGCTTCCGTTCAACAATGTCATTTTGTTGGGGAGTAGCAACACAAGTAGTTTCATGAAAGATGCCTTTGGTGGAATAAAAGTCATTAAGAAGAAACTCTTTTCCATTGTCAGATCGTATGATTTTAAGTTTACAAGAAAACTGGTTTTCAGTTAAAAGAATGAAGTTTTGAAGTAAAGGTTTAACATCAAATTTATTTTTCAAAAGAAGAAGCCATGTAAAACGACTATAGTCATCAACAACAGTCAAAAAATATTTATAGCCATCAATTAAAGTTATAGAAAGAGGGCCCCAAATATCAACATGAATGAGATGAAAGAAACAAGGATATTTAGTTTTGCTAACAGAAAATTGGAGACGTTTTTGTTTAGCAAAAGCACAAGCATCACAAGCATCAATTGATTGAAAAGAAATATCAGAATATTGAGAAGATGTTGTCTGTAAGATTTTATTTGAAGGATGACCAAGTTTCATGTGCCACAGATTACAAGAATCATTAGAGTTATTGTGAAAAACAGAAGGAAGAACATTTAATCCAGAATTGCTTATGGTATGATTACTAAGAAGATAAAAAAGGCCTTTGTATTGCTTAGCCACTCCAATCGTCTGGTAAGTGTCTATCTGCACAATGAGACAACTATTTTGATGAAAGACAACAAAGTAATTATTGGAATGTAGCAGTTTAGAAATAGAAATGAGGTGAACAGAGAAATTGGGAACAAATAGAGTATTCTGCAAAATTAAATTGCCTAAAATGACAGTCCCAGAGAAAGCAGCAGTAACAAAACTTTTATTTGGTAAACGTATAGAAATAGGAGTAATAGGTTGTAAAGATTGAAAAAGAGATTTTGAAGAACATATATGATCAGTAGCTCCACTATCTATAATCCAAGAGGAAAAATTGGTATTAGAAAAAGAATCTGATGAATGTGGAGTACATTGATTGACATTGGCCATCCTGGGAGTATGAGGTTGAGATTGTTTCAGCAATCCAAGAATGGCGTCATACTGTTCTTGAGTAAAATTGCTTTGGATTTGGGTGGCATTGTAAGATCTAGAAAAAGAAATGATTAAATGTTTCCATTTTTATTATTTTGTAATATATACGACTATCTGATTGTATTTTATTAAGTTAGATACGATTATGAACATGGTATGAGTATTGGAGAAAATTTTATAGTAGTTAAAATAATAATAATAAAAAAATAAAAATAATAAAAAAAGGAAAGGATAAGAAGACACATAATGTTGAGTCATACTTTTATTAAAATAATATTTTTGATAGTAAAAATGAATAGTAAAAATGAATAGTAAAAAATGAATAGTAAAATTTTTGGCTATAAATAGCCAAGGAGGGAGGAAGAAATTTTTTGCACCAAGAAGTAGAAATTTTTGAGAGAAGAGAGTTTGAAAGATATTCTAGTTGCGAGAGGGAAAATTCTGAAAGTTTTGAGGAACGACTGAGCAGAAGATTAAGTCTGGAATAGAGGTAGGGGAGTTAATTGAGTCTTTTGTTTCTGTATGATCTGAATTCTTGGATATGTTTGGAATTTTGTTTCTCTTTATGAATTTAGTGTGATATATTATATCTGTTATGTTTATTTTATTTATTGTACTTTCATTTATTTTCTTACAATTTTGGAAGGATGAAAAGTTGTCTAACGGGCTCTGCCGAATTCAACTTCTTATTTCCCCAAATCATTATTACTTCTTTACATTTTTCCTTACCTTTATTTATTTACCTTGCAAATTTGGAAGGATGAGAAGTTGTCTAACGGGCTCTGCCGAATTCAACTTCTTATTTCCCCAATACGTTATTATTTCTTTACGCTTTTATTTATTTACTTTACAATTTTGGAAGGATGAGAAGTTGTCTAACTGGCTCTGCCGATGCAACTTCTTATTTCCCCAATGCTTTTATTTTATTTATCTTATGTCAATGTTGAGATTTAATTTACCTATATGTGATTTATTGAATTCTATTTTTCAGATTATTTTAGTAAATTGTCAATTTTTACTTTGTGTACCGTTAGATGCAGTCCAATTTTTTATATATGATACATAAGACATATTACTTTGTTTTGACCGTTCGGATTAATATTGTGTGGTTTATACTTAGAGAATTAAATCTCACAAGTTAGAATAAGTTGATGATAACTTTATTTCCTATTATTAAGTCCCCTCGGAAAAACGTAAATTCTGGACAAGTTAACCGTTAGATTAATTCAAAATTTTGATAAATGTTTCTTAAGATATAAATGTTGAATTTGACCGTTCAGATTATCATAATAATATATATATGTAGAGATATAAGTTTTACATTTTAAAGTATATGATTTTCCAGCTAAATTCTGTTCCAAAACCATCTAAGGAAAAATTTATAATTTTCTTGACCAACCGTTAGATCACACTGGAAATTTTATTAATGTTTTAGGAAAATATTGGGTTATATTGACCGGTCGGATTTTCAATTAAGAGTCAGGAGTTGAATGAATACACTTGTAGTATTCTAACGATATTAAGTAACCGAAACTTTTGTTGATCACTACTTTTACACTTTTACTGCAGTTATTATAGTGGTCTAAAAATTACAAATCTAGTGTTAAAAGAAAGATAATTGAGTCTAGATTTCAACAAAATAAGAACCACATCATTTGGAGTTATGTAGAGAGAAATATTAGTAAATTAGTCATCAAAGGTCATAGTTGGATAGGCAAAAAACGTGATCAAAATACTTATCTTGATATTTTTACTGCAACTAACCTTGTAATTTAAAAATTATGAAATTAGTTTTAAATTAAAGATTTTTCAGTCCAGAATTCAATAAAACAAGAATCAACTCATTCGGAGTTCTCTAGGAAGAGTTATGAGGAAACCACTAAGCAAAGGTCAAAAATTGATTGCAAATTGTTTTGAATGTGATTTTTGGAGCAATGAGAGAATTGATAAAATTATCTTGATGATACTCTAGTTTTATCATGAAGAAGATTTATGTTGTGTCTCGGTAGTTAAAAGGATGATTTCTTTTGCCTTTGTAAGGCGATTGGTGGATTCGAGTACTGTTTCCTCTCTCTCGAGAGTATACAGACATCTCGCCTAAGGTTTCAGTCTAGTGTGGAGTAAGGTGATTGGTAAATGGATGTTACTCACCAATGTTTTACTCATAAGACCTGGAAGAAATGAGGGAGATGTGTCTGAAGCTGCGTGTGGAAGACGACTCTTATCCGTAGTCCATATGAGGGACCGGTTTTGGATGTATAAGAAGAATATAACCGAGACAAGCCCATAAACTGTGATAAACCTAATATCTAAATGCGAGGGAATGAAAATAAAGAGGGAATCAAATTCATTTGTTTTGATTACGTTGAGGTGATACAAGTTGATAGATAGAAAGTATTATTAATGAATGCATGAATGGTATAAGTAAATTTAAAGTATCTTGTTTCTTCCTTGTACTTGATTAACTCACCCTACTTGTATGACTACGATGATCGTATAACTCGTGTTGTTATACGGGAGTAGATAATGTTTCAGGTAATACTGGAGAAGTGTAGAGAGATGAGGCATTGGGAAAAACTCTATGGGATTTTCAAATATGTAATTTTAAGTTGTGAAATAATTGGCTTGTAATTCTAAACAACTTTTTAGATTCAGTCTCTATTGTAATTATTACTTTTGAAAATTTGTATTGGTATTATTGCGAAATATAAATAAATGTTGTGGTTTTAAATGTGAAGTATAAAAAAAAATTATTAGAATTTTCTGTAACCCTCTAAGAATTGGGGTGTTACAGGCATCAACAGGGGAGTCAGTGGGGGGAGTGAGACGCCATCAGTCATGTGGGCAGAGGAATTGGAGGTAGCAGAGTCCGTTCTGATGTTTGGTTTATAACCTTGAGGAAGGCCATATTTAATCCAGCAGTTGTCAGAGGTATGATTGGTTCTTTTGCAATGATCGTTGTATTTAGCACGACCACCAAATTTTGTGGTACGTCCTCGTCCACAACCAGAGAAAAAACACCGCGAGATGTAGAAAAAGTCTTGTTCTGAGGATCTTGGAAATGGACGTTTGTTATGGAATCTTGGTGATTTTGTGGGGAAGAATGATGAAACTCTCGTTCTTGTTGAAGGATCAAAGAGAAGGTTTTAGGGAGAGTCGGCATGGGTTCCATAAGCATAATTTGAGAACGGACTTGGGAAAATTCATCATTTAAGCCACGAAGAAACTTGATGACAGAGTCATCATTTCGTTCTTGTTGAATCTTGGTCAATAAGCCACAAGTGCAAGGAGATTTACAGGTGCAAACAAGAATGGTTTTATATAGAGAAAGTTCTTTCCAGATGATTTGAAGACGAGTGTAATATTGAGAAATGGTAGAGTCACCTTGTTTGCAAGATTAGAGAGCTTATTGGAGATCAGTGATGCGGAATTTATCGCTGTAAGAAAAGCGTTGGAGAAGATCATTCCAAATCTCGGAGCAGAGTCCATCCACATAACAGATTGTTTGATAGGTAGAGTCATAGAACGCGTCAGCCAGGAAATCACCATTTTGTTGCATCTTTTACAGCCTTCATGAAGAACATCAGTAGGAGGAGGGCAAGAAATAGTGCCAAGAACAAATTTGTCTTTATTCTTGGTTTCAAGAGCGACAAGCATGTTGTGCTGCCATTGTTGATAATTGGTGTCGGAGAGAGGCGGATTGACAAGAATGAGGGCTGGATTTTCACCAGGATGAAGGAACAAAGGATGGGCAGGATTAGTAAGATGATCGGTGGCAACGGTAGTAGAGGCGGTGACGGTGGTGGATGCGTCAGAGAAAGCCATGAGAAGAGCAAAAGGAAGAAGATGAAGAAAAAAAGGACAAACGAAGAACCCTAATTATTGTCTTCTGATACCATGTAAGTGTGTTTGAAAAGAGAGAAACGAGAATTCCAGAAAGCAGAAAAAACAATGAATGAATATTACTGATAGAAATCTAGTTTTTAGTACAGCGGAAGCAAGAAATTTATATAAAAAGAGGAAAAGAAGAAACAACAAAAAGACTAAATAATCACTAGGACCGAGTGGTCACTCTGACAGCAACTATACGGTAAGTATCAGCTTTCGGCAATTGTACGGTACAAAATGTTGTTCACCGTTCGGTAACAATAAAGGAACCGTCCGGTAACACAGAGAAAATATCTCTATCAAATTGTATTTATTTTAATAGTTTATTTTTTGTTTCAGCCATACAAGTATATCTTTTGTAGGTAAAAATCTAATTTTTTTCTAGATCCAGAAAAATTTAATTATTTAAAAATTACTACATTTTAATTATAATTAATTATTAAAATAATATAATCTTTACAACTATCTTAAACACAAATTTACGCTATTTCATTCCTCATTCTAATAGTAAATCATACATATTCACAATAATAAGTTCAAAAAGAACATAAAAATAGTTAAAATTTTCTCATTTATCTATCAAATAATAGAATAAATGGTCTAATTAGGCTCTCAAATGGTTTTTCTTTATCATCGTGGCCCTGCAACTAAGAAAACAATCAAATAAATTCATGGTTTTCATTTCTGTTTTTCATTTTATATTCCTGATCTGGATAGTAATAATATAACGTATGTTTAACATGAATAAAACAAATATTAACTTTAGTTTATTTAAACCAAATCCTATTAAAAATTTAATTAACTTGCCTTCAGTTTGAGATAACGTAAAATTTCAGAAGTTAAATTAATCATTTAATCTTAGTACTCTTCAACAGAGTTCTATAACTTTAGTTAACTTCTCTTCAGTTATTAATGTAAAATTTCAAAAATTAAATTAACCATTTAATCATTAATGTTCTTCAATCAAGATATATTTTAAATTGATATTTTAGTTTAAATGTGTAAAAAATTATAAATAATTCAAATATCGTTTGTCAACAAATTTAACTTAATTGAATTAGAAAAATTATATCCACTAATTTTTAAAATTTGAAGAGTAAATATATCAAAATTTAAGACAATAACAAATTTTAATTTTAGACTCAAGTTTAGAAGTTAAAATGATATAATTTTTTTTTCATGAAAACCTAAGTTTTAATAAATACTAGATTCTCCAATTGATAACACGTAAGTAGAAGAGACTTGGCTACAACCATGAGATGCATCTCACTTCTTTCTCTTTCTCTTTCTCTTTCCTTCCTGCTATGTCTTTGTGCAATTCAAAGGTATTTCATAATCATATTCTTTGCCTGTTGGTTTCAATATTAATTCATTGCAAAAGATAAAGAAAAGAGAGTCTTTTATGATCTTATGGACACTACTTTAGCTTTAAAGTTTAGGGTTAGAAAAAATTCATTGTCTTGTATTTCTTTAGTTAGTGTCTCATTGTTATTATCTTAGTATGAAAATATTCTTTACAAAGGGTTAAACAAGTGTGTCTCGTTATAATGAACTGAAAGACAATGATTTGGGTTTAACATGAGAAAAAGTATTAATGTGAAACGACTCACCGTTGAGTTATATCAAAACTGTAATGGAAACATGAGATGTTTGTGATATAGATAATGTTCTAAAAGGAATCTATTCTGAACGTTATATAAATTATATGTAAGAATTGTTTAATGTGGAAGACTATACTCTTTTTAAGAAGAAAAATAATATTTTAATAAGTTAGTGTAATATAATTGTTACTTGGAAGTTATCCTTAAACTCTACCAAATTTTCATACTCATAGAAAATGAAGTTATTGGTGATGAAGAGTGTAGGAAATTCCTATAGTTGGTTTAGGAATGTAAATTCCTTCTTTATTATGTTATAATGAATTAACCTCATAAAGAAGTTTGGGGATTGATAAATTTTGGGCCAATTCTAAGATATCATATTACAAAATGTGAAAATATGTTATGGGAAATTCCCACGAGTGTCCAACTTTTAATGTCTAAACAATTGCATCAGTCTAGATATTGAGTCTTTCCGTGTTTTTAGTCTTATGTCGTGCTTGTGTGATGAAATTGAAATTTAATATTCAATTGTAGAAATATATATTTTGATTTGTTTGAACTTAATAATATTAGTTTATTTTTTTCTGATTTGCTTTGTGTTTTTTTTCTTTTTGTGATGAACACTGCTGAGTAAAAGATATTGTAGGTCGAGATAAAAAAATCAATAGAGAATAATAATAAAGATAACTTAGTTCTATTTTGATGATTATACTCAGTATATATTAATAATGTTATAGTTTGACTATATTTTAAAAAACTAGATATATGTAATTTTCTTTAAATACTAAATTGTTAGATATTATAATGTTGTTGTTGGATATTATTATCCACCTTGCATCCTTATCTGTTAACTGTATCAAATTATAAATTCTCAAAAGAGTATAAATATCTAATTTTTTGGATTGTTACACTTTATCTCAATTTTAAAGGACAAAATATGTTATGTTAAAAATAAATATGGAAATTATTAAAAATCAATTTTTTTTTGTCAAATTTTAACATGGCCTAAAATAATAGTTTCAAAATCTATTAATGATGCCACCACATAATGAGCCACATAAAAAAGTAAAAAAAAAAATGAAAGTTACTCTTTTAAACCTTTATTGTTTTTTCAAATGGAAAAAAATATTGTTTATATTTTAATATATTTAGAATTATAACGATATCTCAAAGACGAGTGTTTTTCCCTGCACTTCCAAAATTACTCATTTGTCCTTCGTTTAATAAATTCAAAGCATAATTAATGATTATTTAATTATATTCTAACCTCCCTGCACCCCACACTCCCTTCCTTCGCATTCACTTCCCTGCACCCCACACTCCCTCCGCGTTCACTTTTATCGCATTTCTTTCCCATTCAGTTTTACTGTTTATACATTGCTATTTCTATTTCTAATCCGTGGTGTGGTGGTGTTTGGTGGTCGTGGTGATACTTGGTGGTGATTGTAACTCACTTTTATCGCATTTCTTTCCCATTCAGTTTTACTGTTTATACATTGCTATTTCTATTTCTAATCCGTGGTGTGGTGGTGTTTGGTGGTCGTGGTGATACTTGGTGGTGATTGTAACGCCCCAGCAACTTACAGGGACTGTTGACTACCCCTACACATCACCACGAGGCTTTCCAGTGTGTTTTGTCCTCACTCGCACACTTTCCGGGAAAACTTCCCAGAAGTTTTAGAATTACTCCAGATCACCACGAGGCTTTCCAGTGTGTTTTGTCCTCACTCGCACACTTTCCGGGAAAACTTCCCAGAAGGTCACCCATCCCAGAATTACTCCAGGCTAAGCACGCTTAACCATGAATTTCTTATGGGTTAGGCTACCAAAAAGCAAATGCATTTTTGGTGATATGAGTACTCAAATCAATTTCTTTAAGCTATCCTTCAACTATATAGTCCCACACCTATACAGTCTCCAGATCCCTCTCATTCTGGTGTATGTTCGATTCGTCCATGTGCCCCTTCCACTAGAAGCCTGCCAGGAGCCGCTCCTTGTCCGTGCCTCTTACACCGGCGATCACTCCCCGCCCTCTCAGTGCCCGGGCGTCACAGTGATAATCTCATTGGAGGAAAGGAAGAAGAAGAAGAGACAGCTCGTTGCAAACTGTGTTTCGCTTCAGCCACAATACGAACTGCGGACAACGAAGATGCACCCCCAAAATAAACCAACCGCACTTCGAAATGCGGTTAAGAGGTGTCGCACTTTGAAATGCGGTTAAGGGGTGCCGCATTTCGAAATGCGGTTAAGGGGTGCTAAAATTGGTTATGATTTTCGAAATGCACCCCTTAAAATTGGGAAAGAAATGCCATAAAAGTGAACGCGAAAGGAGTTTGGGGTGCAGGGAGGTTAAAATATAATTAAATAATCATTAATTATGCTTTGAATTTATTAAACGAAGGACAAATGAGTAATTTTGGAGGTGCAGGAAGAAAGAAGTAAGGTGTAGGGAGAAACACTCCTCAAAGACTTAATCTATACGTGGTCTGCCGTGAGAGCGAAAGATACTAGGCCTCGTTCCCCGTGCCTCACTAGCATCGTAATACGTATCCAACGCTCATTTTTTCTCTGGGACCCACTTTGATTCACTACCACCTTCACGTTATTTCATTCATCATCAACCTAATATAACAAAATCAACCCCACTCTAATACAAATGTAGTAACACATGATTTGAAAGATAATATAGACACTTTCACTTATTAAAAAGACAGTGGATTAAATCAAACTCAAAGAGAATCAGAATGTCACAATGATGGAAAAAGAATAAGCAGAGAACTAAGGTAAATTGACCAATCATTAAGGCAAGTGGTATGTCTAACAATTAGTCTGACATGGTCAAACAGGGTAGAAAAGCCACGAAATTTTTCACACGATGCTAGGGGTTGACTACATAGAAATTCCAGGGGCCATATTGATGACAATGGACAAGAATTACAATCTGGTAGATTTTCTCCTCATTTATACAATGAAAACCTCAAGTGGTGAAAAGCTTTTTATTCCCAAGGAAAGAATAGAATTTTCTTTCAAGACTAACAACAGTTTCACTCCTGGCTCATGATGAGATGAAATACTAAAGTTCATAAATCCAAGGAACATATACCTTGCTGATATCGAGTTCACTTGATCCTAAAATGTTGCACATGTCTCTTCCTGTTATAATTCTAGGATCTGAAACTTAGATAAATTTTTATGCCCATACTGTCCTCAGTTCGAAGTTTGCTCTCTCAAGGTGTTGCAATGTGTCCCCCTTGTTCACACCTCAGTCAAGCAGCAAAGAATTTAGCTAACTAAAGAGGCAACCTACCTTCAGTCATATTTGAAGGAATTCCACCTACAAAAATTTTCTGTCCTAAAATCCTTAGAGCCAACAGCTCCCCTTGGTATCGTCCGCTTAATCTCAACCTATATATGATGATCCCAAAACCATAAGAGCCAGCAAAGTATCCGTTCACTGATCACTATAATCAAAACAAAAAACAGGTAATGTGACATCCTTAGCCAAGACATCATCAGATTCAATATCACATGTACCAGCCACAAATGAATCATTACTATATCAATGTCATCATATCATTGTAATGGATATACAAAGAATACAGGCGCATGCCTTCAACTATTTACAACCAAAAATCAAAATGAATACGGGTAATATTAGAATCTATACACTAAAACCAATGGATTGTTCTGACGGAGGCGCTGTGGTGCATTAGACCTCATCACGCGGATGAAATGACTTCGAACGCGCACGAAACTGCGGTGGAGTCGCACGAAACTGCGGTGGAGGAGCACGAACCGACGCTGGAGGAGCACGAAGCGACGGTGGAGTCGCACGAAGCGGCCGTGAAGTCGCACGAAGCGGCCGTGGAGTCGCACGAAGCGGCCATGGAGTCGCACGAAGGGACGGTGGAGTCGCACGAAGGGACGGTGGAGTCGCACGAAGCCGCGGTGAAGGAGCACGAACCAGTGGTGCAGGGAGGTTAAAATATAATTAAATAATCATTAATTATGCTTTGAATTTATTAAACGAAGGACAAATGAGTAATTTTGGAGGTGCAGGAAGAAAGAAGTAAGGTGTAGGGAAAAACACTCCTCAAAGACTTAATCTATACGTGGTCTGTCGTGAAAGCGAAAAATACTAGGCATCGTTCCCCGTACCTCACTAGTATCGTAATATGTATCCAACGCTCATTTTTTTTATCTGGGACCCACTTTGATTCACTACCACCTTCACGTTATTTCATTCATCATCAACCTAATATAACAAAATCAACCCCACTCAAATATAAATAACTTTTCAATGAAAGTAAACATTTCTTTTTCTCATAATTAAAATTAAATTTTTCACTCATAACATTACAGTATATGATTCTACTAATATACAAGTGATTTATAGTCCAAGTTTTATCAAGATTCCAATAATGTGTATTAACAAATTAAATTTGAAATACAGACTAATTTTGTTTAATTGTGCATTTATTTTTTTTTAATAGTAATATATAGAAAAATAATAATAATAAGTTGATTTGTTGAATTAATTGAAGATAAAATACAAAATTAATAAGTTATAAAAATACTATTAGCATGGCTCTTTCCATGTGTTGGTAAAAAAATTAGTTAACTTAGTCAAGCTAAAGTAACTTGAAAAAGTTGCAAATCCACTTTTAATATGGGTTTGTGAATTATACTTAATTTAAAGACTAAAAAGATACTTATACATTAAGTTAAGCTTGAGAATCTAATAGACAAAACTGTTGTAAAACACATAAGACTGAGCTACGAAATTAGCACTAATACAAAAATCATATTTTATGACGTACAAAAACGAACTATGACGTACATAGTTTTGTATGTTATAATAGGTCTACACATTTTATGACGTAATAAAAATTTACGTCATCTAAACATATTATGATACAATTTCTAAAATCAGTCCATTTTTATGACGTACAACGTACATAGTTTTGTACGTTATATTGGAGAAAATTGTTTCGAATTGATATTAAGTAAAAATGGACTGATTTTCAAAACTGTGTCATAATATGTTCAGATGACGTAAATTTTTGCTACGTCATAAAATATGTAAACCTATTATAACTTACAAAACTATGTACGTTATAAGTCATTTTTGTACGTCATAAAATATGATTTTTGTAAAATTTTTGTACTTACAAAAATCATATTTTATGACGTACAACATACATAATTTTGTACGTTATAATAGGTCTACATATTTTATTACGTAAATGGACTGATTTTAGAAACTGTGTCATAATATGTTCAGATGACGTAAATTTTTGCTACGTCATAAAATGTGTAGACCTATTATAACTTACAAAACTATATACGTCATAATTCGTTTTTGTACGTCATAAAATATTATTTTTATACTAGTGTAGCCATTAGATGTTATTAGCATAAGATACTGATAATATTTACAATAATCTTTGTATTAAAGTAAAGAAAATTGACATTATGAGGTGCAAAAGATGCACACTAGTTTTAAGGGCATAATGGCCATTATAGGTACCTTCCTTCTATAGGTACCTTCCACCCTACATATCATTTCTAAGAAAGTTCTAAGACACATATCTTTCATGAATGAAGCCCATATTTTATTCAAAAATAAAACAATGATTATGTTGTCTTTCTCATGGTGTGGGAGAACAAAACTAATTATTTTTCTGCCAAATATCTTCAAGTTAGGTTTCTTCTCACTTTTCCATACTTAGGAATCTATAGTAATACTAATGTATATATAAGAAAAACTATTTTCCATTTAGATCCAATTATATGTATTTTATTTATTTTTTATTGTATTTTCATTTATAATAGATGATAACGTGTTAAAAGATATAACTAGAGATCTGATGAAAAAAATAATAATAATATATATATATATATATATATAAAAGTGAGTGTAAGTAAGGTTAATTAAATCTAAGAAAAATGTTTTTCACCTACCTAATTTTTTTTATATTCATTTGATACTATCTTTTTATTTACTTTTAAATACAAAACTTTATATTATGATCATTTTACTTTTATATTTTATATCAAATGAATATAAAAGTGTGTCATAATATCATTGTTATTAGATCTCATTATGCTTTTTATCTATAATGTCTTCAAAATAACAAAGTATTTTGAAGATCTTATATAAAAATATGAACTATAAGTATTATAGATACAAACTTTATTTTAATAAAAATATTGTATGACTATGAATTAAACGTTTTTTCATGAAAAAAAATGAAAATATAAATAATAATAATGTGTTTATATATGAAAAATATTGTTTATAAAAAAAATTTGAAAAATAAAGTTAAAAATATAAAATGAAAAAAACATCTAATGTTAAACTTTAAATATTTTGTAATAACTCAGTAAACAAATACAACATATGTTTAATATTTATCTTTACACTCATTAAACAAAATGTTTTATTAATTACAATATAAATGTTTATTAATATATATACTCCTATATTATAATAAAATAAATAAAAAAATAACAAATAAAAAATCAAATAATTTAATATTTTACTAATATATGTTTCTATATTATAAAAAACCGATAATTAAATGCGTGTGTTTTCATATTATAATAAAATAAATAATTTAAAATATTTAAACAATAAATAAAATAAAAATAATTTAAAATATTCCATTACAATAATTAAACCCAATACAATTTGTTCAATAATTCTTTTTCACTTTTTTCTGAATTCAAAAAATTTCATTTTTCAACCTTTTTTTCCACTTCTTTTCCTTTCTATTCTCCCTCTAATCCAAATAAAACATAAATACAAATAAATAAATAAAAAGTGTGACATCTAAAAGAAATTTTCATTAACCTATAAAGATTAAAAAAGAGTTATTTAATTGCATAATTTATTATCTTCGACCATAATAAGCATATTACTTAAAAATACTGTGATTTTTTAATATAATAATTAATATGATATAATTGATTAGATATACTTTTATTATAATTGATTAGAAAAAATGAAAGCAAATGAAGAGCGGAACTGAAAAATATAGATAAAGACAAGGGATGAGGACACCGTGTATATATAAGTAAAAATTAATAATATTATAATACACTTTTACCTTCATTTGACACATAATACAAGGATAAAATAGTCCTAAAAGTATAAAATTTTGTAATTTTAAAAAAAAAATAAAATAAGTAAAAGTAGTATTAATTGAATTTAAAAAATTTAGGTGTGCAAAGAATAATTTCTCATAAGTAAATAGTAAAACATGAATAAATAATTCATTTAATATAAAAAAATTAATTATATTAATTTTATTTAAACTTGTTAATATAATTAAACATAGGATTAATTTTTTTTTTAAACATTCAGAATAAATGACAATTATTAAAAACAGAACATGTACTCATTATTAAAACATATTTGAAGAAAGAATTTTAAAAACGCTTAAATATTTATAATAATATTTAATATAAATTTATTTGAAATATATAGATAATTTAAAATAATGTCTTCAACTAACATATTAAAGATTAAAAGTAAAAGTAAAACTATATAATCGTATTGGAATAAATATTTTTAAGATGAATTTTAGCTTATATTTACAAGTAAAATAAGTGTAATTTTATCATGTTATTAATAAGATAAACACTCAATTATTAATTAACTTATTTCACACAATACATCATTATAAATTTGACTTTATTTATTCATAAGATAAAATAGTTGTATAATTTTAGGCTAAACTTAAATTTAGTGCTTGTTATTATGAATTAAGCTTGTTAAGAGTATTTTTTTTTTTTCAATATTACAAAAGCTTCACTTTCTTTTTATTTAATTTTATACATATTCATAATTCATAATTCTCAATAGAATACAAATGGAATATGAATACTATTTCATATGAAATATCCAAATCGTTTTCTCTTACAATAATACCCACAAAAAAAAATTCGTACCCTCGTCAACCTTGGTCTAATATAAATAAAGAACATATTTAATGATCCAACACATCAAGCACTTATGTATTTTATAAAACTCTCTACCTCATATAATAATTTTTATAATAAATTGTTCTAAATTTTGTGAAACTACATTATTTAAATTCATACAGTAAGTCTCAAAGCTTGATTACCTAAATGTGCTCTAATTATGAAAATATTTTATTTAATCTAAATATATTGTATTATTCCACATATTTAGAAAATTTTCAACATAGTTTTTAATATAATAATTATTATATGATAGTTTGATATAAAGCCTTTTATTATTAAAATATTTTGGACCAAAATGTATGATAATACTACATCGATGAAAGTGCAATTTTAGTAAAAATAATTTGTTTGCAATGGATGAAATGGCGGAACGAGCGGGCCCGGGAAAGCATCTTCCGAATTGGAAAAACTAACCATTGTTGTAATTGCGTGTAAAATTTTCATTAGCGTTAGAGTTTAATTTGGTGATAAAGAGTTTCTATCAAGGAACAATTAACGAAGACTGCATGAAGGAGAGGGAATCGATCGATTGATTCCAATAATCAAAAACATGGGCGATCATTTGGCTAGGGCCCAGGATTTCGAGAGCAAGGCAGAGAAGAGGCTCAGCGGTTGGGGTTTGTTTGGCTCCAAATTCGAGGACGCCGCTGATCTCTTCGACAAATCCGCCAATTCCTACAAGCTGGCCAAATCATGTAACCTTCATTTTCTCCAAATCTTTAGATTAATGATTATTAATGGCGATCATGTCGTGTTGGTTACGGTTTGGTATTTTATTAATGTTTCAGGGGACAAAGCAGGAGCCACGTACATCAAATTGGCGAATTGTCATTTGAAGGTAACAAGTCGATTTCGTTTTTTTTTTTTTTTGGTGTTTGTTCTGATTTGATTTTCTTTACGTGCTGTGACGAATTGTATTGTTGTAGTTGGAAAGCAAGCATGAAGCTGCCCAAGCTTATGTTGACGCTGCGCATTGCTATAAAAAAACTAACATAAATGGTATTTTTGCGGTTACAATTTACATACATTAGGATTATGTTTTTGAGAACAATTGAACATGTTTCTTTTTGTTTGCTTGTGGGCGTGTGTGTTTGGGATCAAGTTCACATGTGCTTGCTCGTGATCAAATTGTGTAATGCATGCCGGTGCTTAATGGAATTTTCGATGTTGAGGTTCTTTTTGTATCTTTTTAATGCAGAGGCTGTATCTTGCTTAGACAATGCTGTAAATATTTTTTGTGAGATTGGAAGACTCTCTATGGCTGCTAGATATTTGAAGGTATCTTACTATTATTTTTATTTGGAGGTATCCTTTTTCCATTTGACAATGCTTTTTGGGGCTTTCTAGCAGGAATTGTCGTGCATGTATCATGATTGGCTTGAATATATCTGTATGCGCAGGAAATTGCTGAGTTATATGAGGCTGAACAAAATATCGAGCAGGCAGTAATTTACTTTGAAAGAGCGGCTGATTTTTATGAAAATGAAGAAGTGAACACTTCTGCAAACCAGTGCAAGCAAAAAGTTGCTCAATACTCTGCCCAGCTAGAACAGTAAGATTTTTCTAATTTTCTGCTTATTTTGATCTTCTATGTTCCAGTGAACTGTGAGGGCATTGATAATAATGCTTGAAGATAGTTTTCTTCTGTTGTTCTGTGTTTGTTCGTTACTATGTTTTTTGGTTTAGTAAGCTGGCATTCTTCTGTATCACCCCTAGCCTCTACCGCTGGGTTACGTGTTTTGACTAATATTAGCCGATTGCTTCATTTAATCTTATTCATATATTGACGTGTGGGTTGGTTTCTGTTTAGAGCAGTGACTCCGAATAATGTCAAGGAACTTTATCATAGCCTTCTCTGTATGTTAAATAGAATATGAACTGTTCTAATTTTTTATATATCTCCAGATATCAGAGGTCAATTGAGATTTATGAAGAGATTGCTCGCCAGTCTCTAAACAATAATTTACTGAAGTATGGAGTTAAAGGACATCTTCTTAATGCTGGCATTTGCCAACTTTGTAGAGGCGATGTTGTTGCTATTAACAATGCACTGGAGCGATATCAGGTCCGAAATTTTCTATGAATTTACATCTTGAGACTCTGATAACATAACCAGTTACTAAATTCTTTGGAATGCATTTGTTTATGCAGGATATAGATCCAACATTTTCAGGAACACGTGAATATAGATTTCTTTCAGTACGTTGCTAGTTGTGTGCCTCCTCTGTTAAAATGCTCTTATTAACATTTGGTTTTATTATTGCATGGGCTATTTCATTATTCATTCCCGATAATGTACTGACAATTTTAAAAATATGGACAGGATATTGCTGCTGCAATTGATGAAGAAGATGTTGGAAAGTTTACTGAAGTTGTAAAAGAATTTGATAGCATGACCCCTCTGGTAAGCTTCAAATAGTTGTCAAATCAACAAGAATTTTTTTTTATGCAGTTAAGATATATATTCTTGTTGGAGAATGTACATATCAAAATTGAATTAACCCAATTGGCGTGATCTTGTTCTCTCTAATTTGCATCTGCGTTAAATGTTCCCGTGAAATATTGATTTATTCATTTAAAAACATAGGTTGGACGATAGTACTTTTCTAGTTATATTGAGAAATTTGAGTCAGACACTATAAAATTGAATAGAATTCTACAATTTTATTTGTGAGATGAACGTTAAGGAAAAATAATTCTCATTATTTTGTGTACTATGTTGAACCCAGTTATGAACTGTTGTCATTGTTAACTTAAACTCTCATTTGATCAACATTGAGTGTTTACGTCAATGTTTTGCAGGACTCTTGGAAGACAACACTTCTTTTGAGGGTGAAGGACAAACTGAAAGCCAAAGAACTTGAGGAGGATGATCTTACTTGAATTGGATAATAGTCTCCTTTTGGTTGGATATCTGGTTTAATATTTTTATGCTTCGTTGTCCAGTTGCTCATCTCACTACCAATATAAATTGTACTTTGCTTTGAGTTTCAATTGAAATGGTCTTCATGAATTCTTGAAATGAATATGTTGAGGTAGCTAGAACTGATCTGTTGATCCATTTTCATTGGATTTGCATATATATCCTGGACAGTTTTCATCATAAAGAGATTTTATAGTAGCAATTTATTTGGAGGAATGAAAAACCTTCAGTATGGATCTACCACAGAATGTCTCACAGTACTGTTTTTAATCAAACCGTGCCATCTTCATATTCTCATATTTTCATAATTACTGTTTTTATAAATGAACAGTATGATTTATTGAGTATGGGGAAAACTAAATTTCAAAAAGTCTAAAACTTTTACCTGCTAATTTTTCAACTCATTCAAAAAGAAACACCTCGATTGTCATTTTTTCTAGCAATTGCACTCCAACCTAAAGCCTGATAGGTGGAAGACAGCTAACTAATGATGTTTTAGTTGTTGTTATTGTCAACATGTTAGTTGTATTTTAACTCTTATGTGCTCACCTCTTCTTCATAAATATAATCGTACATACATCATCATATACTCTAAAACTATAAGTAGATATATAATAATAGTAACAGTAGATATAATAGTTAGATGTTGTGAAACAGGTAATCAGATATAAACACTGAAATAAACATCATCATCGTATAGTTGTTCAAAGTGATATCATCTTAATTAGTATCTATTTAATTTTAAATAGCTCACTACATATAGAACCAATCGTTGAATCGTTGCATGATCTACCATGCACAGCTCAGCTCAGCCGACATGATCTAAACAAAGCAAGAAAATTTCTATTTTAAACATCTGCCGAAACCATTATTACGCCTGTTTACACTACTTAATTATACGTTCAAACAATATAATATTAATTTTACGCAGAATTAATAAATCATACACGGTGAGGAAAAGGGCAGGAATAAAGCAACCATCGCGTAATCGCGTAATGAAGATAATAAGTTTACGAAAAGAAAGATAAATGATATTAATTAGTGTATTTTGTCATGATAGCAATGGCTGGTTGGACCTGTCTTTCCCTTCCACAATGATAAGCTTCTAGATAAATTCAAACCTCAAACCTGTCAGTTTGAATTTTTAAAAGTCAAGTAAATTAAGAAAGAAAAAATGGTCACATAAATCAAAAAATAAAGTAAACCTCTGTTGTTTAAATAAACAGTAGTAAAATGAAAAAAAAAATAGTTTTTACTTATTAAATAAATAATATAAATACAAAAAAGGGGTCCCACCTCCAAATTTTTCTTTGTATTTTTGAAAGAAACCTCCGAATTTTCTTTTTCTTGATTATTTCCACTAATGTAATAATTGTCTAAACAATACAAAAAAAACACATGATATATCGCTTTTTATTATCCTCTTTTTGACTCAACCACACAGTATGACTGTCGTCTCATGGTTGTCAGAAGAAAAAATAAATATAATTTTCAATTTCGACCCATCGAATAAATTGTCAATATTTTCAATGTGTACTTCTTTTAGTTTTCGGGGAATTGGCATTCTGCAATCCGTTTGACCAGATGCCGAGAAACAAACAACTTTTCCTTTCGTTTCACATGCGATTTCTTTGTTTTATGTTGTACAGTTTGTACTTTCCAGAGTTTAGATTCGTGATTTGCTTGTGAGTTTTTACAAAGAATATCACTCTTGCTTGGATTCAAACGCTATCTTCCTTTTTTGTCACCTTACAGGTACGTTTTTAATTGCTTGCTCTTAACGCGTCATACCTTCAACTTTTGATGTTATTGCTCTTCTTTTTTTTCTTCCCGTTCTCTTTTTCTTGAGACGAATCAATTGGTATTAATGTAAATTAGTTTTGTGTAATTATCAGTTGATATTTTTGTTTTGATACTTTTTTGTTGTGAATAAATTATCTGTTTACTAGGTTATCGTCGCATATATTAAAAAAAGTCTGAATTTTTGTCTTTGTGCTAATGAATACCCGTGAATTTGATATGGGTTTGAAAATTTAGCACAAATGTTATGTTCTTATCCTCGCTGATTTTGTTCCTACCATTGATTTTTGGGTTCTGATTTTGATTTAGAAGGCTCAGGCTTCATATCAGAATGGTTTCGGTTGATAATGGTAAAGATGAAATTGAGGAACCTAATGGAAATAAAGTAAATGACGCTGCTTCCATAGATATTTCAACATCTGGAAGAACGCTGGTGGGCGATGAAAACTCTCAGAAAAAGTTCCGGAGCACCTTGGGTTTTATTCCCAATAGGATCAACTTGTTGAAATTTGGGTCTGCATCTGCCAAATTCAAGCGGCTTGCAACAGAAAAGGACCAGATTTCACAGGGTGTGCCTTCACCGAGTTCT
The DNA here is from genome assembly GCA_036885675.1 of Vigna mungo. Classification (NCBI taxonomy): domain Eukaryota; kingdom Viridiplantae; phylum Streptophyta; class Magnoliopsida; order Fabales; family Fabaceae; genus Vigna; species Vigna mungo. The sequence goes on from CP144690.1 coordinate 5,731,044, forward strand.
CTTCGCTTGAGGGAGCGCTTCAGTGGCATGTTTGCTAAGAAACTTGACTGGGGTTCACTCAAGAAGATGAGTGTTGAATGGATTAGGGACCCAATGAACATGGCCCTTTTTGTGTGGATCTTGTGTGTTGCTGTTTCTGGTGCAATTCTGTTCCTTGTCATGACTGGCATGTTGAATGCTGTGATGCCAAGGAAGTCTCAGAGAAATTCATGGTTTGAAGTGAACAATCAAATACTCAATGCACTGTTTACACTGATGTGTTTGTACCAGCATCCAAAGAGGTGCTACCACCTTGTGCTTCTGTGCAGGTGGAGTCCTCAAGATATCTCTAAACTTCGAAAGGTGTATTGCAAGAATGGGACTTATAAGCCCCATGAGTGGGCACACATGATGGTAGTGATCATTCTTCTTAATTTGAACTGTTTTGCTCAATATGCACTTTGTGGTCTGAACTGGGGTTATAAAAGATCTGACCGCCCGGCCATAGGAGTTGGAATATGCATATCTTTTGCTATTGGTGCGCCTGCAGTGGCTGGTCTGTATTCCATTCTTAGCCCTCTAGGTAAAGATTATAATTCTCAGATGGATGAAGAAGCACAGGTTGAAGATTCTGTTGCTCAGAGGCAAGATCAGCTGAGAGTGAAATCATTTCAGAAGAAATATTCATTTGCATCCAGACAGCAACAGAGGGTTATTGAAAGTAGACCACAGTGGAGTGGAGGAATACTTGACATTTGGAATGACATTTCGCAAGCATATCTATCACTTTTCTGTACATTTTGTGTCTTTGGTTGGAACATGGAGAGACTTGGCTTTGGAAACATGTATGTTCATATTGCTACTTTTATGCTGTTCTGTATGGCTCCCTTCTGGATATTTACCTTGGCTGCTGTTAATATTGAGAATGACACTGTTAGACAGGCTCTAGTGGCTACTGGGATCATTCTTTGTTTTTTTGGTGCACTCTATGGTGGCTTTTGGAGGATCCAAATGAGAAAAAGGTTCAATTTGCCTTCTTATAACTTTTGTTTTGGCAAACCTTCAGCTTCTGATTGCACCCTTTGGTTATGTTGTTGCTGGTGCTCTCTTGCACAAGAAGTAAGGACGGCAAATAGCTATGACATTGTAGAAGACAAATTATGCAGGAAAGAAGGTTCTTACAGTGACCAACAGCCAATGTCACCTTTGCCTCGTGAAGATGTGGCATCAAGTAAATCTGGCACAAGTTCTCCTTTGGGTAACAACTCTTCCCCTTCTATGATCAAGCCATCCAGTCCTCTAAGTTCAAGTAGTTTCTTGAAGGAATATCGTAGCCCAGAGAGACCACTATCTACTGTAAAAGAAGAGCTTTCTGAAAGAGGTAAAGATGATACAATGAACCCACCTACTCCACCATTAATAAAAAGGGAATCTCTTAGTCCTTGAAGGTGAAAGGCGGGGATGCTTTCTGCTTCCTACTGAACATGGCATTATATCGGATGGTTCATTAAATTTTGTGCTTAGTATATCCTAATTCATGGTTTTATCCTCCCAGTTCTCAGTGTATATCAACCTTGAATTTTATGTTAGGAAGTACATTCTTGATGTTGAACATCAGTCACACTGTAACTAGTTGAGTAGATGTATGCTTGAAACCAAGGTCCTTTTGTTTCTTTTTCGAGGTTTTCTTTACAATTTTCCCCGAAGATGAGATGATTTCAACGACAGAGGAAATGGTTGTAGAGAACATTGTACATTCTTAAATCTTACCGTGTTCCTTCTTGTGAGAGTTAAAATAAATGATTGTGCATACACAACCAGGTTTGCTTTTCCAAATTGTATTTGGCAAATGACTTTTGTTCACTGCTGTTGAGTTTCCCTGTTCATTTCAAGGCATTGGCTACAGTTTGTTCAATCCAAGATATATCCATGAATGTATTACTGTGATTTTATCAATCACAACAAGGAGCATCTTTTGTTAAAGGTGCTTGTATATATTGTATTAGAGGGGGCGTATGTAGGAGACAGAACATTCTAATTCAATTTTATTATTTTAATTAAACTTAAATACTAATTTAATTTCTATTTTCGTTAAATCTTTTAATTCACTCCTAATGTTTTATTTTTATTTAATTAGGTTTAAATTTTTTTTAATTTTGTTTAATTTGATTTTTTTTAGTCACTCCGTTTAAATAGTTAATATCAATGAATAGAGCAGTCATTTTCATTTAGAAACGAAAATTCATGTATGTTTAGTTAACTATTTAGACAGCATTACAAAAAAAATTAAATTGAAGAAAATTAACAAAAGATGAAATCTTTGAAAAAAAAAAGGTATTAAAACTGAATTGAAAAAATTCAACAAAATTATGAATTAAGTTAGTATTTAAACTTTTTAATTATATAATCAATTTATTTTAGTATTAAAATTGAATATGCTTTCATTTAAAGAGTCTTCAATAGATTGATTTTTGGCTTATATTTGATTAGCGTTGTTTTGATATAAAAGTATGATAATATGATGTTGAAATTAGTAAATTTATATTTATGAATATAAGTTTGTTCTAAATTGAATGGAATGATTTTTTTTAATTCTTTTACCAAATTCAATAGAATCTATTCAATTATTTCATTTTTATTTTCTATTTTATAATTTATATTACATTATTTTTTTAATAAACGTGTTTAATAAATATTGGTTTATTACTAGTAATAATATCATGTAATATTTAATATCCATATATTTTGTTAAGCAAATCTACTTCAGTTGGTCGACTGATAGTAAGTTTCTTATCTTTATTTAATTTCTATTTATTAATTTTTATACACATTTTAATGAAATAATTGGGATGGAAAATAATTTGTTCTCATAGAACATGACAAATTATTTAGCTTTTGGAATTCAACATTTTAGGCTTTGATTTATGATTAAACATCTCATTAGACTTTGCAAAGATTATGCAACAATAGGTCTCTTGCAACTGATTAAGCTGAAACATTTATACCTCAAATGAAAAAGTAATATGGTATGACTTTATTTCATTTGAATTGGAAGATTTTCCAATTGATGCCTCATAGAAGTTAGTGTTTTTATATTTTCACAAAAATAATGGTTTCTGATATGATTTGAATTCTCTTTCAATATGGTTTTAGTGAAGAAATTGGTTCAAGACAGTAAAATAAACACCACTGCTACAAATCCTTGTTTTTACATATTGAAAATAACCTCACGTTTAATTTCAAAGTCTATATTATCTACCAATGAAAGTGATGCAAATGAAAATCACTTTATCAACATCATAATGATTTTTCTGTCAAAAAATAATTGTTTGGAATGTCTGAAATCAGATTTGTCAATGATCCAACATTCCATTGAAAAGCATACCTATTTAGTTCACAGTTGTTTTGTCAAACAAATGATACATTAATATTGAATGAAGAACCTCTGGTTTGAGTTTTTCACAAAAAATTGCAGACAATGGCACCTTCTGCAGGTGTGAATTTATTTGCTGTCATGCACCTTCTCTTCTTTCTCTTCTCCAATCCCATGGCTTTTCAGGATTTTTTGAAGCCCATAACCCAACACGCTTTGCTCTGGCTTGTTTTTCCCACTAACATAAGAACTCAAGCAAGTTAGGATATTTATAATTGAAAAATAATGAATGAACCATAACATTTGTCAGTAATTACTGTTTCTAGTTCCTGCCGTTTGTCATAGGCTGTGTAGTGCCATGCTAAACCCTTCTTTAACATTATTTCCTAGTCACAAATGGAAATCAAAATGAGAACCTCAGAAGTGATAACAACATGTATAGATTCACAGTAAAATAATAAGATTACCTGTACAAAAATGCCATTACAATAGATATCACCTACACAACGACCATAGCGATCATCTCCATAAACAAGGACCCTCAAAGGCTTCCCTTGAACAATCTTGACCAGTTCAGCTTTAGCTTCCTTTCCATAAGGCATTGCACTTTCTGGTGCATCAATTCCCCTGTTTTGTTTCTAGAGTTCATTACTGGCTTCCAAAACAACTTCACATTCTATCAATAGTGTTTGGTCGGTCATTACCTTAATCGAATCCTATATTTCTTAGCTAGGATTTCCTCGTTTTCAACAGGAATCACCCTAAATAACCAAACAATTAGAAGAAAAATAGCATGTGTTGGAAGCATAGGCATAAGAAGTTGGGAAACTACAAACCAACCGATATCCTGCATCAATTATCTGTTTGTGAAATGCATCAGCGTCTTGAAAGTTCCTTCGGGCACGTGCTTCTGATCTCCTCACTGCTGCTGCATGAACGTTGCCAGGGACAAATGCTGATTCTCTGGGGTCTGCTGTGTTGACATACACTGTTATGGTATCCCCATCTGCGACTGCTTTTGCTTGAACCTGGTACCATTGGAAACAATGATAAACCATGTCATTTTGTCAAAAACCACATTTTATGGACTGCATGGAAATGTTATTTTCTTACAGGCAAGGTTTGCATTTCAAATTGAACACCATCAGGCAAGGACGACGGGGCTTGAGCAGTTCCATGAACGAGGGTGTGTGGTGGAGGAAGACCATAGAAAGCCAACAATCCCTATAAATTAAGCAACATAAATTTCATTCACAATGAGCTTTGTCTTTTGCAGGTGGCTTAGGTAAAGTAACATTCCAGTGCAGTCATACTTAATTAAAGGTTAGGAAGTTCATGCAAACCTCAACATCTGCTTTTTGGTGTCTTTTCAATGTCTGAATGACAAGTTTAGCTGCTTCTTCAGGTGTCTTAGGAGGGGGTTTTGCCTCTTTCCAAGCATCTACTAACTTTCTATACCTTCAAAAAAAATTGCAAGGAACAGAAAGGGCACACATAGTTCAAAGGCAAATCTATCTAGGATAATTTTCTTTCTCAACAATCACTTGCAAGAAAACAAAACAAACAGAAGTTTCTCACATAAGTTAAAAAGACTGTGGTGACATACCAATTAGCCTGAGCTTTCTTAGAAGACACAACATGCTTGCTGAGTCCTTCCGGGACCTAAAAGATTTGAAAAGGGAAAACACAGACCTCACAAAATCAGTGTACTAAATTAGCTGAAAAGCATAAAAACCTCACAAACTGAACATGCAAAATTAGCTGAAAAACAGAATTAGACAAAGAGTGAGTTCGAAATTAAAGGATGGAGAGAGCAAAATGCATGCACCTGCGAGGTGATGTCAAAGTGAAAGAGATCATGGGCAAGTGCTGATACACCAACGGTGGCAGAGGACACACCGTGAGGCCCAAGTGACTCAGAATCACCAGCTGCTGTGGGCTTGCAGCAATGCCCACAGAGAAACCTGAGGGCGTTCCCCATGATTCAGTCTGATCAAAGCTTGAAACTTTTTGAGAGAATGGAAGAGAAGAAAGGGGAAAAAATCTAGGGGCCAGAGCAAATCAGGAATTGTGATTGGGTACAGAAAAGGTGAACAGAAAAACAGGTGGCGTGCTATAATTGGCCATTGCCTTGAATTCTTAGTTTCTTTCTTCTAATTGTATAATGTTGTTGGGAAGGAACTGTAACAGGTCATCGTCAACGGTTTAACGTAAAACATGGGTAACGCTTTTTTGATGATGATGATGGCGTGGTTAAAACTAATGTGATGCTTTATCACTTCAAAAAACTAATTTAAGATTTTCATTTACATGTTACTTTTGAGAATCATAATTTATTGTTAATTAATTTATTTATTTTATCTTATTATTGTGTATATTATTTATTAAAATTTAAGTACAGATACCATGTGCAGGTGGAATAGATCTAATTAACGTTAAATAGATACTTTTAAGTATTGATATTCACTTTTTCAATAGTCTAAACTATTAATACGTTGATTTTCAATTTTTGTTTATTTATTTTTCATTAATTATTAATTTGAGAGAGAGAGAAACGTAAGAAATATATATGAAAAATAAAGTGTTTAATTTGAAAAAAAAAATGAGTAAGAAGAAATATTATTTTATTTATTATAATGATTTTATTTATTATTATCCTAAAAAATGTATTCACAGTTAGTTGTGAGTGATACATAATTCATTGTAACATTATTTATAATCAATTCTAAATATGTATGTGAAAAATGCATATTAAAACTGAGATTGTATAGCATATAACTGATTATAAAAAATTATATTTTGTGTAAAATAAAATATATTTATTTTACAATCTATTTTAATAATATAATAATTTATATTAAAATATAATAGAGATATAACAAGAATATTGATATATTAAAATATCATGTGGTTGTATTTTTTATATTGTAGAGTCTCAACAATCATCTCCCTTGATATATTAGAATACTCATCTAACTAAATTATTTCTTTGGATTCATTGGCTACACAAAAGAGAAGGTTGATATTTTAAAGTGATGTAAATGGTTTTGTATTGGCCGTACTGTTATTTAGAATCTTTTGTTAAAATTATTTATTTAAGGAAAAGTGGAGATAGTTGGTAAGAAAATGTTTTAAAAAAGTAATTGTAAATTATAAGTTAGCACAAAATATCCTTTATACAAATTGTAATAAATTGATGGATTTTATGCTAATGAAAATATTATCAAAAAATAAAATTATAAAATTAATGAAAAAATATTATTAATAAATTTAAATTTATCGATAAATTTATTCACAAATTCAACTAAGTGGTTTGTTTAATTACAGTGCTCTAGTAACATGTGTATAGATGAATTGTAAAATACTTCGGCAAAGAATGATTGTCACAAAAGAGGAACAAACTTTAAAGGTGATTTATGAAAAAGTTTCCAATCAATGAATATGGCATGATTGTTATTTTGATGAGGTTAAAAAAAAAGGTTAAACTTTGACAAATTCATTGCTAGGTATTTCAATTGTCACAAATTAAGGTCTTCTGAGTGTAGGGATGAGAATATTTCCTATGCACTCTTGAATACTCATGGTTGAAAGTCTTTTTTTTTCTAGTTTTAAATTAAGTATATATGTATACCGGTCAAAAATATTTTTATGTTCAAGTTAATACTTAAGGAAATCATAGTAAAATCTTAAATATATAATAAATATAATCTTCTATCTTTTTATCTACTTTTGTTTATAAGTTTTGAGATCAATTTATAATTAATGAAATTCTAATCACAGTCTATCTAGTATGTAACTCTTACCATTAAGAAGAATGATATTTAGGGTTTTTCATTATTCTCGAGAACTATTCATTCTCTCAATCTCCCTTTTTTATGATTGTATGATTAGTTGATAAATGGTATTTATTAACAATTAGTCGGATAATACCTAATGGTATTGATCACAATTTATTTGTACTGGTTGTTTCTTCTCATAATCTTATCCAGTCGGCTATTTGATACAAGTAGAAATAGAAATGTCAAAACAAAGAAAATAGCTATATCAAGATTTCTTAAAAAAATGTTACTTCTGTCTTCGTTGAAAATAAACAATTTCATGTAATCATGATTTTTAGACCTTGTAGCAATCGTATTTACAATATAAAAGAATCTTCAATTACATGTCAACAATCAAATATAAGGGAATAATAACGAGTCATGAAGTTCAATATGCAGTAAGGAACACATTATTCAATTAATAGTTTATCATTTATTTATAAACGTTTTATATCATAAAATATTAATAATTAAAACACACTAAAATAATAAATAAAATAAAGGATAATTAGACAACATTTTTTTTACAATATTTGAACATCAATTACGTGTGATTGGTCCAAAATTATTATATAATAGTATTTATGATTATTATTATTATTATTGATTCTGGAGTAATTTTGGAAGGATAATGATATTTAGACAACATTTTTTTGACAACATTTGAACATTGATTACGTATCAATCTGTAATTGGTCAAAAATTACTCCACAATCAATAATAATAATCATAAACATTATTGTGGGTTAATTTTTGACCAATCACAGATTGACACGTAATCAATGTTCAAATGTTGTCAAAAAAATGTTGTCTAAATATCATTATCCATTTTGGAACAATAATAGAATGACACGTAGTTAATGTTCAAATGTTGTGAAAAATATGTTGTCTAAGTATTATTATCTATAAATAAAATCCAATTAAATAATATATATTGTAAAAAAAAAAAAAATTAAAGTTTTTTCTTTGTTTCATTTTGCAGTGTCCTTGGTGCAAAGAATGCATTAGCATTTTAGTTATCTGGGTTTGAGAAATGAAAGGTGGAGGAATTAATTAATTGGAAGATTGTGGTAGCCAACCTTACAGAATGAGTGGAAGGCAGTAATTCCCAGAGCAACAATTTCGAATAAAGTGAAGGATTCCATGTTTGATATGCAGAATCAGATTCTTCACTCATAAATATCGATGCATCTCATTACACTCTTTCACTAACACCTTCTCTTCAATGGCAAATGTAAGAAACTTCACTACTTCCCTCTTTCGATCATTTTGCTTTCAGCAACCTATATATTAATTAAACTCTCTTGTTTTATGCCATCAGGTGGTGGAAGTCAAGGTTGGTTTACACTGTGACGACTGTATCAAGAAAATTCTTAAGGCCATCAAGAAGATTGAAGGTTAATTTATACTTGTTTATGATCATTTTATTTTTGTAACGTGTATCAGATTAACGTAAATCTGTCATTACTCTAATTTTTGACGTGGCTTTGCAGATATTGAGACGTATAACGTGGAGAAACAGTTGAACAAGGTGATTGTTACAGGAAATGTTACTACGGAAGAAGTTATTAGGGTTCTTCATAAGATTGGCAAGAATGCAACCCCATGGGAAGAAGAAGCTCAACCCCAACCCAATTGCTGAAGAAAAATATATATAAACTATGGAGATAAATTATAGTGCATGAAGTCAAATTCTATCATATGTGTGGAGTTTGAAGAGGTATAATTATTTTCCATTTCACATTTCAAATTATCTCAGAACAAAAGCACCTTATATAATTATTCTATTTATTTGTATACATTCTTATTGTTCAACATTGTAAATTGTCATAGCAATAATAAGAAAAATTAAATATATACCTTAATAAGACAGGTATAGAGACAAAAATAAAACGAATATATATACTCATTTATCTCTTTATCTAATTTATATAAAAAAAAAAATACTTAACTAAAATGAAGTTTCAATATCAAGATAAATTCATACAATACCTACAAATACGAATTCATTTATGTAGACATTCCAAAAGCTCATTAAAACCAAAAAATACATTGGGAGTTCCCAAATACAATTATTACGTCAATTTAATTCATAGAATCATTAATGTCAATTAATTTTAACCATAATATTGTCAAGTTGCAGCAAGGAAAACAAGAAATAACATTTATTTAACAATTTTTAACCTGAAATTGCTTTGTTTTTTTTTCTGATTCCAAATATTAATTTAATTATTACTCATAATTTTAAGAACTATTTTGGTGCATTGCTTTTTATAATTTCCACATAAAACTCAAGTACCATTTGATCAATTCCTTCTAATTGTTAAAAATAATTTTATAGTTGAAATATATTATAATTGTAGGACTTTTTGCTCTAGAAATTTGGAGTTAGAATTTTGTCTTCAGGTCTAACATGAATAAATGTTGAGAAAGTCTTTTGTCCTTTATACGACTTGCAAAGAAGCTTCCTCTGTTGTACTGGATATGATGAAAAAAAACAAAAGAAGGTGCTGTGTCCCACTCCGAGTTGCCTCCTTTACCTACAAATATACAATATGAATCACTATGTAAGTCATAATGTTCTAAAATATTAAATAAATAAACTTAATATGTGTTTTTCTTTCACTTCCACATCGTTTTTTTGTTTGTCTTTTTATCTTGCATATTGATTTTAGTTTATCAACCACATTAATAACAAATAAACAATAAATTCTTTAATTAATTGAACAATTCTTAATATTTCATTAAACAATAAGTCGAATTCTTAATATTTCATTAAACAAAAAAGTCGAAGCCTAGTAGATAGAATGTATTTGATCTTTTAATGGTAGAATATCTTAATTTTTTTTATTTGAAAAAACATAAATATGCGTATGTGTTTACAGACGCAATTAATATCTTTTCATTTGTCGATTACATTTTTCTTAAAAATTAATATTTCAAATTTGGTCTGTTAAAACATTAAATATAGTATCTACACCATTAATATTTTATATATATGCTCTTAATTATAGATCTTTAATACTTTCACTGTCACACCTTAATAAATCACAGTATTATATTGTCATTGTCTTTCTCCATATTATGCAGTGTTTTCCTTATCGATATCGAATAATACAAATGTAGGAAATACAATGTATATAGATAATTTCAAAAAAATAAAAAATACAATTATAATGGAGAAATGAGCTAAACTTTATGTTTGATAAAATTTATATTAAAAGCAAATTATTGAAATAAGTTCTTAAAATGTGAGAACTTGAACTTCGGTGAAAACTAAATTAGCTCATCTAATTACAAAAATTGAAATTAAAGAAAAACGGATTACTTTTTTCGTACAAAATATCTTGAAAGTATCTTGAAAGGAGAGGAATTTAACTAAAATAATGAAATTTCTATAAATATCAAAATGTTATTACATTACAAATAATGCTTAATGGAATGAAAACAGAAATAAAACTAGTCCGTGGAAAGACAACCAGGTTATTTATAATGTGATAGTGAATAAACACCATCATCCAGGGTTCAGAATGTGATTTTCTGAGTTTATGCAAATTCTTTAGACAAACATTTAAAAGAGAAAAACAGAGTAATGAATATTTACTAAAGAAATGCAAAACTATAAGACAAAATCTTTCAAAATTTGAATGTCCTAAATTCTCATTATAAACATTTTTCTGCCCGTTCAACTTCAAGTGCAAAGAAAATGCATCAGCAAATGAACTTGTCAACACATGAACTTACCTGAAGTTCAGAGATCAAGTGTAAAACCATCATATGCATTAACTTTGCACTTATTTCAGTTTATGAAACAGTACAACGCAAAAATATCATAGCACAAACAGCAAAAACAGATAGAGATGATTAACTTCAGTTTGAAACAAATCCATCCACGTATCCCCTTAAACAAGAAAAAATCATCATCTGTGGGTATCAAAATAAAGTGCTATGAAGGTTAAATCAAGTTATGAAGGTTAAGATATCTCTATAATTTAGTTAGATTATAAAGGTTAAGATATCTCAATTGATACAAGATCATCATTGTCAAAGAAACCAAATTTATCAAATTGAAAACAGTACAGACAACCTGTGCAGAATGTAAAGAAAACCCTAAAATTACAATAAAGACGGAAACTTTTATGTATGTACATAAGCCGTCGTGCTGGACCGGGCTGATCTACCTGGGCTGGTGAATAGCCCGTGGACTCACTTTGGGCTTAACAAACTTTGGGGCCTTTTCAGCATACCTAGGGACTTCGGCCCAACCACCTCCATAGTTTCGCCATTTCAGCACCTCCAGAGACACCACCTCTTTTCCCTCCTTTCCTTCGATCTCGTCTTCTTCTGTCTCCATTCAAAATGATCAATTAATTAATCGAAAACATAAATAAATAAACATATAGAAAATAATAAAGAAATGAAAGTAGATGAGGTACCCAGATCTAGGTCGAACTCGAAATCAAGAACTTCGTTTTGGTACTGGGGATCTTGGAAGCACTCGCGGAGCCAGTAGTCACGGAACCACGGGGAAGAATGAACCAGATCCCACCATTCATCGGAGAAATCCTCCACCGTCCGATAGGCGAACGGCACGAACATTGGAGCGTTGGGATTCAACGTCGATGAGGTTGAGGAACGAGAAATGACTTCCATTGCAAACAGGATAAGGATCAAAGTGACCACCGAAGAAAATAGTTGTCAAATGTTTGTGCTTATCCACTATGAGGTGGGTGGGTATTTATAGCGAATAAGGGAGCCAAAACGACATGGACTTCTGCGTTGGGAGCATTACACACGTGACATGCGTGAGCCCAGCTTCGGACACGGTTTTTGGATCAGCAACTGTTTTTGAGATATTTTTATTACTATCGCATGTATGGTTTACTTCATGGGTCAGGGGCATTCGCATTGCATATGTACATACATAGATACATTGTAGACAAGGTTACATACTTACATGTCATTTTTTGTCTGAAGATCTGGATTTTTCTTTAAGGTTGGGAGTGGTTGGAAGAGAGAAGAATGGAAAGAAGAAGAAGGAAGAGGAAAATGGCGTGGGAGGAAGAGAGTGACACGTTTAATTGACATGTGGAAACCATTTAACACGTCAACTCATTATCTTTGTAGAAAGTTAATTCTGTTAACGAAATTTGACGATAGGAGCTCAATTGGTTGAAATTAACAGTTATAAAGACTTAATTGGGAAAGTTTAAATTAAAGGGACTAAACTGGGAGGATCGAACGAAAAATAGAGACTATTATATGGATTAAACCTTTAGATTATATATTTTGACTTTCATAAACTTTTAAGTTAACTAAGTTCGTCTATTTGTAAATTAAGAGATTCTAATCCTTTAAAATATTGCAATAACTCTAAATTAAACACGAGGCTAGTTTCCTTAACACATACTACATTTAACTATAGTTAATTGAACTAAAAAGAAATTTAATTCAGTTTTTAAAAACTGAATTATAAAACAATATATTTAAGATGAATCATTTTTTTTAATATAATATAATATAGTTAACTATAGTACAATATAGTTCAATTATATTTTTGTGCAACCCTAATAAATCTATGCGTCAACATTTGTGAAATAATAATAAAGTCATATGTATGAAGAATGTACAAAACAAAAGCAATTTGGTATTTATGAAGTATTTTTATAACAGAAGGATAGATTATTTAGCAAAAGAAGAATTTGTATTGAAAGTAAATTGTAAGAAAATTCATTGCTTAACTTGCAAGTTTATTTTTATGGTGAGGTCATAAATAGATTTGTCAAAGTGGCCCATTCTATAAGATTTGACCCTAAAATCTTATGGGTCAGGGCTAATCCATGAACTTTTCATAGTATCATGAAAAAAATATAATAATAAAATAGAAATAAAAAATAGTCAATTTTACAATAATACAGTGAAACTTAAATCCAAACCTAACTTAAACTGCATAATAGAACACTTCTATAAAGCAACATAATAATTGAAGACTTATGTCTATGATTAAATACTGAAAAAAACAAAAAAAAAAACACGTTCCTAAAGTTAATCAATATAAGACCAATATTAGAATTAGAGATGAAAGACTTTTTTTAATGTGGTGGTTCCTCATTCGGTATATATTAATCTGAAATACTAATATAATATATTTAAAAGGTATTTTTTTTTACTAGGATTACGTTATTTATGGCATTGACTATTTTACCTACTATCACTAGTATTTAAATATATTGTAATTATATAATTTTTAATTAATATAATGTAATTTATATTAATCTATTAAAATTACTAAAAATAGTTTTCAGACCAGTTTATCGAATATCCAATTTGTATAATAATGTTATATAAAATTTCAATGTTATATAAAATTTCATTATATTACTTACTCAATTATTTTATTAATTTAAAATTATTTTTAAAATTAAGTATGATTTTGTATTAGTATATAATGTAATTTATAATTTTTAATTAATATAAATTAATTTCTATAAATTTATTAAAATTAATAAAACTGATTTTGATTAAAAAAATAAACCGTAACCTATCGAATATGATAATTTGATTATATATATATATATATATATATATATATATATATATATATATATATATATATATATATATATATATATATATATATATATGGGTTTGCTAACTTACGTACGTCTGTTTTTCAGTTGGTACATTTTAGTAATGTGTACTGGATTTCAGTAGACAAAAATATCCTTATATCATGAATTCTAAGCTTTAAGGTTAAGGGTATTTTAATAATTTTCATTCTCAAAATTAAAAAAATAAAAAAAGAAACCCCGAAACCCTTACCCACCTCTCTCATTCCTCTCAACCCTTTGTCTTTCATCTCTTTCACTCCAACATTTTCAACCTTTTCTTTGTCATCCCTACTCTACTACTCCCAATTGAAAAAAAAAATCAGAAACACTGCCTTATTTTAATAATTTTCATTCTCAAAACTAAAAAAAAACCACATTTCTCTATCATCCCTACTTTAGTCCCAATTGAAAAAAAATCAGAAACATTTGCCTTATTTTAATAATTTTCATTCTCAAAACTAAAAAAAAAAACAAACTCTTACTCACCTCCTTCATTCCTCTCAATCCTTTCTCCTTCATCTCTCTCACTCAAACATTTTCTCTGTCATCTCTACATTAGCCCCAACTAAAAAAACACTCATTATTAAACGATTTACTTTTGTAAAGAGTGGAGTCATTGACATATTCATCTTCCAAAAAAAGTTCATTCAAAATCTCTTTAATTTCTGTTTGGGATTTGGGACCCCAGACAATACTTTATTCCCAAACGGTTGCCTCTGACTATCCTCACTCTTATCCCTGGAAGCTGCAACCCTGCAGGATCACAGCAATATTGAGATAATTATGAATGTAAAAATCAGATCCCTTTACCTGGCTGCTTACTCATGTATTTATAGACAAAATCTGAACCTTGGGCTCTAACTGCCAACACGCAATAGCCCATAACTCCGTAAAGTTTGCCTATCAGGCGTAACTGGCGTAACTAACCTTATCGTGTCCTCATATCTCGGCAGGGCCCTCGCTGATCTTTCGCGCCTGTTTCCCTCTACGTAGGTGGTTCTGGTTCTGCCACAGCCGATCGTGCCATGTCCACGCCCGATCGTGCTGCGTTATGGCTCGATCGGGAAAGGGTCGCACTGGCTTTGTATCCTTTTGCACTCGTTTCCCTCTCGTTACTTCCCTCTTTCTCTCGGCCACGCCATACCCGATCATGCCATATTCATACCCGACCGTATGATACCCCTACTCGACCGGGATACATCTAATTCTAGCCCCATACTACACATAAGCCCCCCAAGCCCCAAGCGTAATATTAAGCGAAGGGGTTTAACAGTTTTCGTGGATTTAAATCATTCTGGGCTCTACGATAAGCATGAGACCAACGACTGAGATGGACTGGGTTTACCACTGCACTTGAATGTGAACAGACGCAAGTTTCCCACCGTTAGATCTCACTCTGACAGACGGCTGTGATGCGTCCTCAAAACCGCTTTACGCGGCTATAAATAGAGGAGTGGTCCCCCACCATTCGTTCCTGTTACTCCCCTTCTGCTTTTCTTCACCGAACCATCTCTTCTTGGTCCCGGCCGGCTGTGTCCAGGTAATGTCTCTTTCTTCTCACTCATCCAATAGATCTAGGGAGGAGGGGCGAGGCTATAATGACGATCGGGCAAATACCTCGTTATCGTCCGGCTCTTCATCTGCTACCTCTTCCGGTTCGTCCGGGTACGAAGTGTCCTTCAACTACGATAATTCTCGTATGTGGACTTCCATAGTTCCTCCACCCATAGTGGAGGGATATAATTGGGCACCGCACGAGGTACAAAATTATATCCCATACTTCACCTCTACGGCATCTATTAGGCATCTGCTACAGAAAGTAAACATCTTATCCACCTTTAGGGATGTAGACGACTATACCTTTGTGGTTTGCCGATCGAATGAGCGGGCATGTCACGGTCGAGAAGGTTATCCAGCCGACTTCTTCTATGTGTACGTAGCTTTGTTCCGCGACTTGAGAGTTAGGCTTCCGTTTTCGGAATTTCAAATGGGTGTTTTACGTAAATTGAACATAAGCCCTGCACAGTTACACCCGAACGGGTTGGCTGTTATGCAAGCATTTAGCGTGCTTTGTGCGGGATTGGCATTAACTCCCACCCCCGCTTCTTTTCTCTTCTTTTTTCGTGCCCTTCCTACCCCGAATCGGTCGTGGATATCCCTTATTCCTATAAAGGGCAAACAATTATTCACCTCCTTTAATTCCTCGTACAAGGAATTCAAATCAAACTTCTGTAAAATAGCCATCCGAGAGTCAGGACGACCAAAATATTTCTTTGACGACGGTCAATCCAAATTCCCCCTGTATTGGACTGAAAATCCTAACCGTGTCGATTCCTGGCCGAAAGCAGACATGACCGATGCTGAACTGGATGTTATAAATCAAATTGACTTACTTCCTAAAAAGTCATCGTCTCGTAGACTTATTAACTTGATCAGGCTTGAGACTGATACTTTACGTACCCGGGTGTTTGGTAAGGCTCTACACTTGCTCCTTTGGACGATCGGTGAGCACTAACATGTCTAAATTGTCTTTTGTGTTGCAGACTATTTTGGTGGGATGGAACAACATGGATCCTTTGCGCGTTTGATGGCCCGTAAAAAACTGCTTAAAGCTGGTGAGGGTACCTCTTCCCCTACAGCCGCCCCCGGGTCAACCAATGTTGCTTTGACTACTCTTGCCAAAGTGACCGAAGATGTTAAAATGGCTCAACCAGAAACTACGAAAACCAAATCAAAGAGGAAAGCTGCAGAAAAAACGTCCTCCCCTCCTAAGAAACAAAAATGTAAAGGTCCACTTTTGACCGGTCCATTGGATCCTCATGTACATGTATCCGACCGCTTGCAATATAATCTGACTCTTGAGGAACGAGCTCCTTTTAAAGGTATGACACCGAGCGAGTCTTATAATATGGCGTATGAGTTGATGGCACGGGCTAGTGTGTGCATGAATTATGCCGCCGGGACTACTAAGCCATTACTGGTGACTGAATTAGAAACAGCTACCGATAAGGTGAATGACTTAACAAAATCGAATGCTGCCTTGACTGCTCGTATAGAAGAATTGACTAAAGCCGTCGAAGATGCCAGTACTAAAAGTAAAACGGCTCTGGAAGCATCTCAGAAAGAAGTAGTTTCATTGCAGGCTTCTGTTGACACTTTGCAAGCTGATCTTCAAACATCCAAATCCCTCAACGACGAGCTTTTGAAGGATAAAGAAACCGCGATTACCGAAAGGGACGGTTTGTTAAAGGAAAAATCCACCTTGGAAGATGAAGTGTGTCGGGAGCGTGGGCTCGGGTTTCAGCAAGGAATAGGGCAATGCCACTACTTTTTTAACACCCCTCTTGAGCATCCTCAGTTTGATATCATGAAGATATATATGGATGGGGCTCTTGTCGACCTTGTTGACCCTAGTTCACTTGTTAACGAAGAGTCTCCACCTACCCATCCGATCGTTGCCCAAGATACTGCTCAAGATCCTCCGCCTACTTAACCAGCTGCTGGAACCGAAGTGGCCAACTAATTTTGAATAGACATCTTTTCATGTACTTAGTGTAAAAAACTGTTAGTCGCGTATTTTGTCCTTCATATTGACTGTTATTTACCTTTCGCCTGAACAATTGCTATATTAGTAGCGTATTTTGTCCTTCATATTGACTGTTATTTATCTTTCGCCTGAACAATTGCTATATGTATTTTCATTTGGACAAAACATTGTGATGATAAGGCTGAACAATTGGTATGTCATTAACTCGTTCGACTTCACCTATCGCCCGATCGGAAACCAACTACCTGACTTTGACAATGTGAAGTTAATTATCTAACTATACCCCGATGAGCCCTAGCTATCTCTTCCGATCGGAAGTCAGTTGTCTGATTTCGTCAGGGGGAAATTAATTGTCTAACTTCGCCCTGATCGGCCCCATAGATCACCCGATCAGAAGTCAATTATCTGACTAAGTCAGGGAAATCAATTGTCTGATTTTGACAATGTGAAGTTAGTTATATAATCTTCACCTCGATCATCCCCATAGATCACCCGATCAGAAGTCAATTATCTGACTAAGTCAAGGAAATCAATTGTCTGATTTGGACAATGTGAAGTTAGTTATGTAATCTTCACCCCGATCATCCCCAGGGATCACCCGATCGGAAGTCAATTATCTGACTAAGTCAGGGAAATCAATTGTCTGATTTGGACAATGTGAAGTTAGTTATGTAATACAGCTTAAACGACGGAATGAGATAGGTTAATTTTCAATTCATCACTAAATTAACTAAATTCAACAACCATCCAAATTGGTCAACTTAGAAGTTTTGCATTGCTTAATTAGATCAGCAAAAGACCTTGAAGATTTCATAATCCACGCCCTAATCCTTTAATTAATAACGCCGCCAGATTTATTTTTGTGGCTTACAAATTACAAATCAAGTTGTTTTAAATGAAATAAATGATTAATGCATTTCAGCCCTAATTATTTAGTATTGAGTAATTTTAACAAAATTCAATTTCTAATTAGACTTTAGTGTTACATCTTAATTGACTTGGATTAGTTTAACACTAAATCTAAGAAGAATTGTAGATGATGTGAATGAAAAGAAAAATATAGGAGAAACATAGAAAAGAAAACTTTTAGTGGGTACCACTAAATTGAAAAGGCATAATAAAACGATTACATCATGAAATGGAAATTGGAATAAGAAGAGCACAAGTGGGAGACGAGTTTGCTATGTTCTTCCAAGTGAGTCAGATTTTGCGGCACTTCATGCCTACTTTCTTAGCTATAAACTTTTGCCACTCCAAAAACACTTTTAGAAGAGAACGTGAAAAAAAGAAATTGAACATAAAATTAGTTTTTACATAAACTAAAATTTTAAAAATATAAGAAGCTATATACGAGAGATTTTCAATTAATTAACTCATATAAATTAATTTTGATTTATAAAAAGTAATTTCGCTTTTGTTTTAATTTTTCTTTTGAATTATTTATGAGAGGATAAGGTGAAAGTTGTTTGACATTTCCATTGACTTGTTTCTCAGCTTCGTAACTGTATCTTCCAAACAGTTTGTCTCGAAGTGAAGTATGTTACTGAGAAGTTTTAAATTTTTCTGCATTTCCATAAAATGTTAAAATCTGTTTTTCTTCTGTTTAGACTTTTAGTTTGATATATAGCTGGTAGTTTTATGTATTCAAATAGATTTGCACCCTTTTCTTTTTTGAATGATGTTATCTTTTTCAACGAATTCTCAATCAAAGTAATGGTTAATATGAATTTCTAAATTAATTATTGTAATTGACAAAATATTATTGTTGTACTCAATGACTTTTTGATCAAAAAACAAATTAGATGGTTCATTACATCTCAATTTATTAACTAGCTGAGTCTAGTCAAATTAAACGGTCATCAACCAAACCAGCTGGTTATTGATCAAATTGATTGATACAAACTATTTCATGAAATTAGTCAAGACTGATCAACTTAATAGTAAAATATAATTATTCGTAATTGGATTGTAATTAGTTTAACATTAATCAAAACTCTACTCCAAAACCTATAAATAGAGATTTGAAATAAGGAAATAGAGGATGTGTATTTACTATTGCATTGATTGTTAAATGTTAAGATGACTTAAGTGTCTTATTTATTGGATACAAACAATGTCCCACATAGAATAAAATAAGATATGAACATAAGTTTATATACACGTAAGATATATATCTCCATTGGTAAGAGCCTTTTTGGAGTGATAGTAGAAGCAATTCCGTGAAAGTTTGGTCCAAAGCAAACAAGATAACCTAAACCTTTGAACTCATTCCATATCCGAAATAATTATTATTTTTCTAAAGAAAATAATAAAAGAACAATTTTTAACAAACTCTACATACTGAACTAGAATTCCACAATGTTATGAAAATATATAAATCTAGAGAAGTTGTTGAAAGTTTTTATATGGAAGAAGTTCTATAGATCGAGCAGACAAACTCTCCATTATTCAAATAAAGTCTTATTATCAATGAAGCATAAAATAAAAGGAAATCCATGACAAACAAGCCAAACCTTTGAATAATATTTTGTTTTATTTGGGACACAGCCACTGTATTTCAATCTATAGAAGTTTTAAAACAAGTATTCGGCGCTACGTTCGCATCACCATCACATGGGCAAAGTCATAAAAGTTCCTCTGACTAAAACAAAAAGTGACATCACCAACCTTCCAAATTAACAGATAGAGAAAATGGTGACTAGAAAAAATGTATTGATTTGAATATTATTAGGCTCACGTGCGATAGAAAGTAAAAAAAAAAAAAAAGCAGGAGAAAAAGAAACCAGTGGGAAAAAGTCCACCTTCCACGGCAGCTACCAAGTGGTAGGTGTGGATGCTATAAAAAGAAGAGTGTGTAGAATATGAAGCTGTTTAGGCAACACAAATGAATAGGTAATCATAGAGTTAGACTTGTGCACAACAACATAACCAAGCATGGTTGATAATAGTGTGTTAGAGCTCAACCTTGGTTTAGGTAACAACAACAATAACAACAACGTTGTTGTTGGTGGTGATGCACATGCACATGCAGGACAGTCACCGAGGCAAAGGTGTCCGGCACCATTTCTGTTGAAGACGTACGATCTGTTGGAAGAAGGTGAGAGTGAAGATATGACAAGAATTGTATCGTGGAATGAAGAAGGAAGTGCTTTTGTTGTGTGGTCTCCTGCAGAATTCTCTGAGCACACCTTGCGTAGATATTTCAAGCATAACAACTTCTCTAGCTTCATTCGCCAATTGAACACTTATGTAAGTTCCTAACTTCTTCTATCACCTCATTTACGCTTTCAAACTCTCTTCTCATAACAATTCTCATAAGGAAAAGGAACTTACTATTCTGATAATTAAGATCAATTCTTATCATATCTTTACGTTCAAAGTTTGATAAAGCATATTATGATGATTAACATTGAAATATCTAAGAAGGATTTTGTTATAATTTAATCTTATAATAAAATCTAATATGAAAGTTTTACTATACTTTCTCACATCCAAATATATATATATATATATATATATATATATATATATATATATATATATATATATATATATATATATATATATATTTCATGCCTAATATTGAATATTAATGATGATTTGATAACAAGTGATATAGGTTTAAAAATAACATGTTAGATCAAATGCTTTTGATATAATAAATTTTAGTTTAATTTAATTTTACAAATGGACTTATAAATTAATTTTTACATAATTTAATCTTATTTTTATGTAATAGGATCTTCAACCATCAAAAATCTTATTTCAAAAACAAAAAATTGTTATAATTATTTTTCATAAATAATGATAATATAATACACTTTTGCATTCATAGATAGACAATACAAAGATAAATTTGTCATAAAATAATAAATTTTTGTATTTTTTTTAAGAAAAAAGAAAATAAAATTATATAAGAAAAGATAATGTTAAATAAATGTAAAATATTTGTGTGTCCCAAATTATAATTTCTATTTTTTTTTCTATAGCTTTATGTTTTCTTTGTTCAAAATTGGGACGCTAGAGGAGCTATGTATTGAAAAGGAAGGATCATAGTTTTTTTTATTAGGAAGAGGTATCGTAGTTAAACAAAACAATCAAGGCACGTGCATTCAAATGAAGGTGGAGTTAATGAATATATATTTACAAAGAATGATGGTCAAATGAGTTATTTTGAACTAAAAGTCAAAATAGTCATACCAGACATACTTTACTGCTTCACTTGGATTAGAGCACACTTAATTTGAACATCAACGAGACTAAATGCTGTACATTGGATTAAACAATTTTCAGAAACTTTGACCATTATCATCATTAATCTGATGACTTGGAAATAATACTTTTATGTTTCAACGCATGCTACTTCTACGTAATCTCGTACCACTTTACTTCAACATTCAGAATATAACTTTAGTATCTTGAAAACAAGCAACAGTTTATACACAGTATTTTTAACGGGATAAAATTGTTCGAAGTTTCACGTCGATTAAAAATAAGGTTTTATGGGATTGAATTAGACTTAATGTCTCTGCCTTAAATAAAATAAAAAGTTGTTGATGTCTTAGGTGGTTGTGTTTTTTTGTGAATTTTGACAACAGGGATTTAAGAAAATGTCATCGAAAAGATGGGAATTCAAACACGAGAAATTTCAGAGGGGTTGCAGGCACATGCTAAGTGAAATCAGAAGAAAAAAGTGCGAGCCAAGTGTTTTTCCTGCATACCTGAAGTCTTCTTCTGAGGAAAATGCAACAGAAGAAAACAATCAGCAACTTCTTATGGAGGAGAACAAGAACCTTAAGAAGGAGAGATTAGAGCTTCAAATGCAGATTGATGAATGCAAAGCACTTGAAATCAAGTTGCTCGCATGCCTCTCTCAGTTTGTGGATACCCAACAAACTAAAATTAGGAGACTTTGTTAACATCCTTATAATAGGTGCTTTATGTTATCATGCATTAATAATATTTGTTTTCATTTACCTTTCTCTTTTCATTCATCTTCACTGTCTCAACAAGAACAATACTAGATTCAGATACAGTTCAAGTGTTAATCTAATTAAGTAACATATATTAATTACTTGCCATTCTTTTGAAATTTAGAAGATAATGAAACATAATGAACCAACACAGAATATATATAAAGCTGATGACAGCATACATGGGGTAGAACATGTGTTATTGATTTCGCAATACATTGATACGAAACTGCAATTTACGGATATTACAGTAGTTAGTTTGAGGAAAAAGAATGACTTCATTGGAGGCTGATTTTTACTCTTCGTTGTTGATGAACTCTTATTACTATTACAAGTATATTATCCACTTTCTTCATCATCTTCTTTGATTTCTTCATCTTGGTCGCTCTAAATACGACCATAATGATTGTTGAAGTCAAGGGAAATCTTGTCACTCATGTTCTCTAAATTGAAGATATCTAAATTGAAGATATTTTGTTTGATCTCCTATATGTACTATTTATTTTACAGCAGTTGTCTATTATTATATGATTTTTTTTTTACAATCCACTTTTATGATTAATTTCGCCACTAAAAGGGTTAAATTTTGTATTTATAAATAAATAAAAATTAAGGGATAAAATAGTAAATATAAAGTGTGTGTAAAAATTTGTTAAATGTGAAAATAACAGTATTTATTTGTTAAATGTTTCTCTAACCTATGTATTTATTTTATCTTTTACCTAGGTGAGATAAACATTCTAAATGGAAAGCAAATATTTCTTTTATCATTTTATGGAAGTTTTTAACTGATAATTTTGCTACTCAAAAAAAAAAATCTTAGTAATTTCCCAATTGGCACGTGAGAATATATGCGGAATAGATTAGCTATGAACATATTCAAAACCCTAAAGTATAAAGTGATTGCATGCGTATTCAAAATCTAATTTACTACTACAATGCAATGATATGATTGAATGGATCCAGAAATGCAATTATTGTGGTTTTAAATTAAAAAAGATAGAGGAAAATAATATTATTTCAATTCAAAATCAAAGTATGGTATTGACTCATCCACCCATTACAAATTTATAATTTTTTCTTTGTACATAAAGTACATACACTCGTCTAACAACATATGAATTAGTCATGGGTGGTGGATACAGGATAAGGACAAGTATGACTAATATGCAGCCACTCCACAATACATTTGTGATGGAACACATGACAACATGGAATTGGACATCTTCAACACCTTCTTCATCAAATTTATCTATTCAATGTATCAATTTCTATGAAGGATGAGTATTTTTTTTTTTTTATCAGCAATGAAGTATGCTTTTGTTAATGTTGGAAATACATAAGGATAAGGATAAATATGTGCAAAATAATACATGTGAGCAAGTATATTGCAGATGAAAAAAATTGTCATTTCAAACTTAAAGATCTGGAAAAATTCAAGAAACCTACTGTGAGCAATCTTTATTATTGTATATTTGAGTTCTGTAAATGTTAGTGTGGTTGTTGTAGTCCAAAGGATTCGAGAGTGAAGACACAAGAGAAGTCTATATAGTTTTTAAAATGAATTGTTTATAAAGTGGTATTATGTTAACAACTCTAATGACAAATTACATACACATAAAAATAAGAATTTTCAAGTAATATAAATTTAAGAACAAATTCTTAAAAGGAGGTATAATAAGAAAAGGATTATCTCCAAAAAGGATATATGAGAAGAATATAAGAAAGATTCTTTGTAATTTAAAAGATCTATTATAAGGTTGAAAATCAAAATAATTTCTTTGAATCTTATAATATTTTATAAAAAGAAAATTTAAAGAATATAAAATTTATTAGTACAATTGAAAAATAATTTAGAAACTTAAATAATTTATAATTTTAATTTAATTTTACATAATCTTAAATTCGTTTGATGAACCAATTTGTATTGGGCAAAAACTTTACATATGTAATTTTTTTGTTATTTTTATGTATTTTAGACTTTAGATTTTATTTTAAAGTTTTTAGGTTTTTTTAAACTTATGTACTGATATATAAAATTATCAAATACTAATTTAAACTTAGGTGTCTATATATACATTTGCATTTTTTTTAAAAGAATTCTCATGATTTTAAGATTAAAACTCTTACTCTTATAAAATAAAAGGCTAATATCTTTATGAACAATCTTCACTTTAATACTATTCTGGACAATATCGTATCACGTAATTGTATTTTATTTTTTTTTAAATTGTCAAAATATTAATTTTCTTACCTACAGAGGCTTGTTATACTCAAAGTTAAGGTACTACTTGCACTTTATCTGGTTCGATGAAACACCTTTATTATGTACAATGAGATCAAACTAAAACTAAAATGAGTGTTGTTCCCTCCACCTCTCCAAGTGGTCCTGTATTTCCTCATTATTTTAATTTATTTCAAAAATATTCTACATCTTCCCACTATTTTTTTTTTCACCTTCCCACTATCCTTAATAATCTTTCTTTTTCTCTCTACATTAAAGGAGCATTTATATGACTTATTAATGGAGCATTTACATGACTCATTAATAGAGCATTTACATGACTCAAATTTGAACTTATGATATATTTTCTTAAATAAGTTTGATTAAATCTTATTTTCGCTATTAAATATATTTTTTTCTCTTCAAATTACTTAATAAATGGTCAAATTTTGTTCTAAATTTCTAGAAAAATGTTTATATATGTGTGTATTTTTTTTTACATATTATTTATAATTTTTAATATTATATTATGTTTTAACTTACTGACAACTCAAATAACTTGAATAAAATATTTAATTTATTAGATAAATAATATAAAAATATTATTAAATACTTAAAATATAAAAAAAAAATTATTTGTTAAAGATTTAGAATTTATTTAGTTCTTTCATCATTATAAAGTTAGTATATAATAATAATAATAATATATCATTATTTACTATTAATATTATTATGTTTATTATTTTGTATTTATATCTAACTTTTAATTTTATAAAATGAAAATGGTAGAAATAATTGAAGTTTCCTCTGAATTTTATATTTTGTAATATATTACAAATTTTAGCTAAAAAAATATATTTGAAAACAACCATTCTAAATTTAATCATATGGGTCAAATAATCAAATAAAAAAAACTGTAAACAATAACTCTAAAATACTAAAATCAATTATAAGTAAAAAAAATAATAAAGAAAACTTTACATTTAACTTCTTAACTATATCTTGTGTGAAATAAATCCGGTTGATTTTCCGAAGATAGTGTCCAGCTACAATTGCAAAGGATATGATTGCTCAGTCTTAAATATAAGAGGCAAGGAACTTACTGAGTTAGCATCTTCGCCAGCACCAAACTGAGGTTTACAACAGTTGATATTCAATTTGAATTAACTAGCATTCAGAATCAGTGACAAAAGTATATAAAAGGTTTAAAACTTTCAACAGGGCAGAAAACTAGCATTCATAATCACTGACGACGTATATAAAAGTAACCATCTAGATTGTTACAATGATATCAAACACATTCCTGACACCAGGATCAAAATCGCCATGGATAATTGTCAATCACACTTGTTCTAAATACCAATACAAATCAAAGTCAGTTGAGATCAAATACTGAGGTATACTGTTTCTCGAAAGTCGAATCTTTTGGTTTCATGGTAGAATGTCTTGTGCTTGTTAGGCCAATATGTTAACCATATCCAACCTCTTACCTCCCACTCCATCGTCTTCCCCACAACACCTTTATCCACTTTCCAACATACACTTTCTCCATATTCATCACGTGCAAAAATAACTCCTCCTTGTCTCGTGAAAGGGCGATAAGCACTGGAGTACCTGTCTTTGAACCACGCCTTTGGGTTAAACATCGCAACCTTTGAAGGCTTTGACGAGAACACTTCCTTCCCATCGCCGCTATCATGAAGAAACCAATTCAAATTTGCACTGTACCCATAAACAGATTCTTCGAATTTCCATGGCTTTAAGCTCACAGTTGTTGACTCTCCCGCTGACACGCTGATTCCCATGTAAGGGTTCGGTGGATCGAACGACGCTTCTATTCCTTTCTCCACTCCAAACTCTATCACCGGATTCTCCGAGGATTTCCCAACTGATACGCTCAACACCTGGTGTTGAAGTGTGGGAGTAAGTTGCAACGAGATTCTTGAAGGAAAATGTTTTTCTGCTGCACCTGCTCCTCGTTCTCTCATCAGACTGTCATCTACCAATTTCAGAACATCACATCTTTCCACACAAACGTAAATCTTTCAGTGATTATTCAACTTGATAAACAGGAATGCATATTCTCTTTCAATTGGACAACTTTTGTTGATTAATTATAGTTACCTTATGTTGTCAATGTTCACCACGATTTCGACCCATTTGTCTTTGATTATGACTTTGTAATTGAACTGAAGAACACCTTCAAGCTGTTGATATTTGAGAGAGAATTGAAGCCTCTCATCAGGTGGATGGTTGTTTGCAGTCACAACATCCATGTTTATGACTGGGCAGTATAATTGAACTTTCCATAACCCAGCTGCTGAGAATGCATAAGAAAATAGAGGTGATGGAGTTCTGAGGGTGATTTGACCATTGTGATGCGCTTCTTGGAGCTCCACAATCCAATTTGTGATGGCAAGGTTCACGGAACGCATCCACTGTTCTTCCAAGTTGGAACCCAAGAGTTTCATCAGTAACTTCGATGCTTGCCTTGACCGACACCCTGCAAGTTGTTCTTTCAAAGTGCTGAGACAACTACAACGAAGATCAGAAGGGGCTTCGTATATGCAAACTAGGAACAAGAGAGTGAGGAAAGCAAGGTTGAAAATGTCTTGGAAGTTAGAAATGGAATCAAGTTTGGGAAACTTGATGTAGGAAACATTCTTCTTGTTGGAGCCATAGTGAAGGATATCTTGTATGAAATTAGCAAGGAGATTGGAAATGGTTTCACCATCTGTTAACCTCATGGTTTTGGTATTAGGTTTGAAAGGTTTAGAGGTCCAAAGAGATATAGGAATGCTGAAATCCGCCACAATGGCTAAAGAGAGACTTGAGGATTGGTGGTGATTTTTTGCTATGATAAGATTTAGTGATGGTTGAGATGAGTTTGTGTAACATATGCTCATAGACATGGAACCCGTTTTCCATTCTGTGATTGGTGGACAATTTTGAATCCATGAAAACACATCAAGAAATCTGTAGTAAGCCATGGCAGAAACCTAGGCAGGTGTTGGTTTGTGGGGCTTCATGTGTTCGTGAAGTTCTCTATTTAACAGACGAAAAGTAAATTAGCAAAGAATCTTGTTAGGCAAGAAAAGTCAAAAGTAGTAGTTCATGTGATATTTATGATGATATTAGCATTTGGGAAAGAGCAAAGATAGAATATTTGTACGTAGAAGATAGAGACTTTTTCTTGCGTTCCGTCTTTTCCCTGATATGCCAGTTGCCTAAAAATGCATGCATGATTGTAGCATAACTACAAGACGCAATAATAAAACCAGAAGAGTGGAATCATTGCTAACTTTTGTACAGTTAGTTTGTGGTTATTCTTAGGTGGCTGGTTGGCAGATAAACTCGTTGTTAACTATGTCTCTGTAATGGAAATATTCGTTCTTAATTCAAAGTGATGGAATTTCTCTTTAGCAAATTAAGACAGAAAAATAACATAAAATAACAGAAGGAAGAGCAATCATAGATTTACATTTATTACTTGACGTGTGGCACTTGAAGGGAAAGGGCATTGGATTCTGATTCTCCACCCACATACGTGGAAATCTTAGCTTGATTATAGTGCATATTTAACCCATATACAGAGTATTTTAGCTGGGAAATTTTTTTAGTTGGAACTCGGATTCGTGTCTAATGGAATGTTTGTCAATAATAGTTCATAATAGAAAGTTTCTCACTTTCTTAGCATTTTCCATTTGTGCATGTTAAATTCTTAATAATGTTCATGTAATGGAAGATGACCTAACAATGAAAAAGATGGCTAATATTGTTGATAATATGTGTGTGTTTTTTTACTAAAATCAAATATGATATAAGAAAGTTAAATTAAAAGTATAAACAAATGAAGAAAAAAAAAATATGAACTTAAAATAAAACATAAATGTAAAGCTGATTTATCACATTACTAATATATAATTGATGATCCTAGAAATCAAAATAAATAATCATATATCACAAACTTGTTCTCAAAATTTCAATTTTATCCAATAATAAAAGAAGAAAGATTCGTAATTTTATTTAAGTAAATATGCCACCAAATTTTTTCTCTTATTCTTTTCCAATATAAATATAACTCTAAGAAATAATATATAATCTTAATTATTTGCACTTTTATTTTTACAGATTTTAACTTCTAAATAACAAAGCTTTCAAGTTTTGTTAGACTATTTTTTAGAGAAATTTTAAACATATTATTTTTCATTATCTTCACTCCTTTTCTTCAATGTGGCTTTATAAGACAATGCCCACATTCAAAAAATAAATTGTTCTTCATTTTCACTTTCTAATATTCAACCCCTATTTTCAATTCGTCATACATTTTGTATTCATGAAACTCCTTTTTAAGGATTTTTCCTACTTTTTTCATACACTTGTATTCACTAGAATAGACGATCATCGTCTTGAAAGAGTTCAATCACATATATAAAGTTTCTTACAATTATTTGATGTTTGATTTTCCACAATTGTTTGATACTTGATCTTGGAAGTTCAATACTACATATAATTTTGTGAATTGTTAAACACACAAACTAACGTTTCGATTGAAATGTTGTATAACTAAGAGCTTTAATAAATCCAAGGTAGAATAAAAAATGTGTGACTACAATAATGTTGAAGAATAACATCCACTAGAAGCATACGCAAAAAGGAGGAAGCGGATGCCAATGGAAGATTATCGTCGGCCTAACGTCGAAAAAGAAACCGACTCAAAAACTAAATTAAATTGTTTTAGTGTGACAGAATCTCCAAATCATGTTCACGTGGTTATGTTAAAATATTTTGGTTCTGGTTTTCGTGTTTTTAAAGGGATATGGTGTTGGTTGCACACTGTTTCTGGTGTGAGTTCAACATATTGGATATCTAATAACAAAGGTTATTAAGTTCAAAGAAAAAAAAATTGTAAGTAAAGAACGGTTTTTCAAGCTCAAAGTTGCACTCTTCTGTTTGATAATGGAATATACGAATCATAGGTCTGACACAGTTTGGAATATTTAACTTCAAATGTTATCATCTCATACAGGAAATTCAGTTCAAAGAAAAAGAACGTAGATAAGGTTGAACCTTGATCAATTATGAATTTATCATGGGCAAGCTAGGTTGGTGAGAAACTGGAGATGCTAAGCATATATATTGTTGACTTGTGTTTCTCTTGTAAAAGCTTCTAATACTGCTTTTTGCCTAATTAATCCACTATAGTAGTAAACCTAACATGTGAATATATTCCAACTTTATGATTACGAATATTTCAAAACTTTTGATACGAAAGGATGTTAGCCATCTGGGTTTTATATATATATTCCTGTCTTTTTTAAAGAAAAAAAAATGAAGAAAAAAACTAAAATGTTTTATAGTTAGAAGAGATGAAAATCAAATACTAATATTTCATCTATGTTAATGATTAATCCAAATACACTTTCAAAAATCACTCTTAATATTATTGTTTATGATTTTGAAAAGATTTAATTATTTATTAATTATTGGTTTTTTTAATGTATCTAAGAAAGGTGTAATTGTTGTATACACAAAGAAGTACTCTTGTTACGTTACCGGCTACATCTAGTTGTTCAGATGCTGGGCTTTGACCAATTTCAGCATTAAAATTCATCAATCTTTGCTATGATTAGTTTCTTCGTCTCGTCAACTTGACATTCAAGAATTGTATATTCTCAAATAAGTTTGACCCGTTTGGTTAGAACATAGCAACCTCTAAATAAACTAGCCAATGAGCTTGTCTGTTTTTTTTAAAACCAAAGAAGACATTAAATGCTACTGACCATAGTCTCATAAATAAGAAAAACATTATCACGGGAGGATTTACATTAAATGTTCACTTTAACGAGAACAGAACGTAAATAGTCAGAGTTTGTTTACCTAACTTTTTCATGTGAAGAAAAATGATATTTTAACACCAATTTTTGATATCATTTTCATACTGCATACGTGTCAAAATGTGTTTGAATGATTTTAAATTAAAAAAGTTGATGCAAAGACATATTTGAAAGAGAAAAACCAAAATCTTTTTTTTTAAATTTGAAATTGTCCAACCATATTTTAACACGTGTGCAGTATCAAAATGATGTCAAAAAATTAGTGTTAAAATGTCATTTTCCTATTGCAAAACACCTTTCTTAAATACAAACCTATACAAGACTTAAGATCTTGGAGTTAGACCCTATTAATAAATTAGATATTGATAAATAATTTCCTAAAATTAGTTCATATATAAATGTTTTCACTTTTAACTAAATTTAGTTTTTTATATTAATTTTATCTCTATAAATATCAAATTTTAATATTATTATATATTTGTTTTTATGCATGTCTATCTATATATTTATGCGTAAAATTAAATATTTGTAAGTATCTATACGTAAAATTAAATATTTGTAAGCAATATAATGGTTAGCTAAAAATAAATTATTAGTATAAATTTTAAATAATTTTTATATAATCTTAATTAAATCTAGGTAATCTATAAAATTAATTTCAGCACATTATATCAACTCAATAATTTTAACAAATTTAGATCTCAAGGTAATTGGAGACGTTCTAATTTCAGAGACATGAGAGGAGGCAGAGGTAGCAGAGGAAAAGATAAGATGTCAAAATCAATATGTCAAGTATGCAGAAGGATTGATCATATTGGTGTATAATGTTATTATCAATTTGATAAGTCCTATAAAAGAAAAACTGACTCTGTTGAAAGTGAAAAACAAGGAACACATAATGCATTCATAGCTTCACCTTATCAAGGTTAAGACTATGAATGGTACATTGACAATGGAGTCAACAACCATGTGTCCCACCAAAGTGACAAAATTTAGGAACTTGGTGAAAATAACGGTACGAATTCTTTACTCTTTGGTAATGGTGAAAGACTGAAGTAGTGGCCTCAGGATCAACCAAATTGATTAATCTATATTTGCATGATGTACTTTATGTTCTAAAAAATCACCAAAAATTTAGAGTATTTCAAAGTTGATTGCTAACAACAATATACTTGTTGAGTTTAATGAAAATTGTTGCTTTCTGAAGGACAAGTTGACAAGGAAGGCACTTCTAAAAGGAAACTTAAAAATGACTTATATCAACTATGTGACAATAAAGACTTTTACGTCTACACGTCTCTTAAAAAAATAATTGGCACAGAAAACTTGGACATCCTAACAATAAAGTTTTGGAAAAGGTCTTGAAGGAATGCAATGTGAAAACATCATTTAGTAAGTTATTCACATTATGTGAAGCTTGTCAATTTGAAAAATTGCTTATGTTGCCTTTCAAAATTCAAGGCTCTAATGTCTAATCAAACTTGGACATTAGTACCATTCAAGGGTCAAGAAAACATCATGGACTAAAAATTGATCTTCAAAACCAAGTTAGCATATGGTTCAATTGAAAGAAGAAAAGCAAGATTTATTGCAAAAGGTTTTCAACAAATAACAAGCATAAAGTTTGATGAAACTTTCAGTTCTGTGGTATATTAGCCATTACAATATATTTCAATTAGGATGTTAAACAACTTGACATAAACAATGCTTTACTACATGAAAATATGAAGAAAACAATATTTATGCATAAATTTACTCAACAAATCAAATTACATATGCAGATTGTCGAAGGTCATATATGGTTTAAAACAGGCACCAAGGACTTGATTTGATAGACTAAGAGACATTATTCTAAATTGGAGTTTCAATTCACTAAAGATGATTCATCTCTATTCATTCTTAGAGGTACAAATCTTATCACTTTCCTTCTCATTTATGTTGATGACATTATTGTAACACGGAGCAATCACCACTTCTTAGAAACATTCATTAATCAACTTAATGTTGCTTTCTTAATGAAAAACTTAAGACATATACACTACTTTCTTAGTATTGAAATACACATAAATAACAATGGAATGTACCTAAGGCAAACAAAGTACATAAAAGATACACTGAAGAAGTTCAACATGGAGACAATTTCAACTTGTCCAACACCAATGATGACTGTAGACAATTCACTACAAAAGGGGAACCAATGACCGATGCTACTTTGTACAGCCAAGTCATATGTGCATTGCAATATTTGACTAACACAAGGCCAAACAATTCCTTTTTGTCAACAAACTCGGTCAATACATGAGCACATCTATCATGGATCATTGGCAAGGAATAAAAAGAATACTTAGATATCTCAAGGCACAATGAACCTATGTCTACTCAAAATCCTCAAATGATCTTGACATGATGGGGGTATTCTAATGCAGATTAGGCAACTATGATGACAAAAAGTCCATGGCAGGACAATCTATTTCTTGGAGAAACTCTAGTTTCTTGGTTCTCAAGAAAACATAAGGTAGTGTAACGATTAAGCACAAAATCAGAATATAGAGTGTTGACTGATCTTGTAGCAAAAGTAACTTGGATTAGATAACTACTGATAGAACTAAAACTACCAATGCTCAAAATACCAATTTTGTGGTGTGGTAACCTAAGTGACTAGTCAATGGCATACAATCTAGTCATGCACGAACGACTTAAACACATTGAAACAGATGTGTACTACATAAATGATCAAATCCTTCAAAATGAAGTAATTGTGACATATGTTCATAGTGATCAAATTATAGACTATTTGACTAAATATCACACTCATAAAAACATTGGAATTATTAAGAGACAAACTTGACATGACTATATTCCGACCAATTTGAGAAAGAATTACATAAAATCAAAATATCATATAAATTATGATCTTGGTTCTTGTTATTAGTAATATTAATTTTTTATTATTGGATAAATATATAATAGTAACTATTGTAATTATTCATCAATATTAATTTAGAAAAATATTTGTTTTAATTAACATTCTTAATATACATTATTTTTTGTATTTAAATAATACATTATCCAATGCAAATTAACACTCAATATTAAAGGTTTAAAGTTTTTCTGAATTCAATAATGGAATGCATTTCCAATTTCAAAATTATCTATTGGAGAAAGATTTTGTGATTTTCGTCCAAATCAACGGAGTTTTGGAAAATTTTGAGGTTCTTCTAAATAATACTGACATCCAATTTAGCCATTCATACATGTATATTTTTCTTATTTTTTTTAATAAAAACACATTCACATTTTTGTAATTTTTAAATAATATTTATCTTACTTGCACTTTTAATAAATGATAATTATATATTTATCATTAATAAGGTAGGCCTCTCTTTTCTTATTTTATTTCAAAATATTATATTAATTAAATCCAAATAAAAAATTGTAAAGATTAAAAGTATTTTTATGAAAATGTTTTTTTTAATAAATAAATGTAAGTACTATTCTATAAAAATATATAAAAAAAATAAGTATTATTTAATAGAAATTTAAACATTATAAAAGATATGCTTATTATTTTCTGAAAAAAGACGACAGATGTTTATTTTAAAATTAAAAACGATTATCACAGGATGTGATTGAATTTATTCAAGAAAAATAAACACTTCCATTAGAAATGTGTCCTCTCATAAAAATCAACAAAAGTGGATCTTATCATTAAATAAAAGATAGTATTACTAGTATAATTAATTGAATAAAATAAATATTATTGTTTGTTTATAATTATACATATCAGACGTTATTTTTGTTATTATTGAAACCATTTTCACATATTTTGGGTAACGTTTTCTGCAAATAGATTGGGCCCATGCCCATCCCACTTTAGGGAGGTTATGCTTGGACAAAGTAAATCAGATTCACATAGAAACAGAAACACGTATTTGTTCCCAAACCCAGAGCCCCAACCAACCAGAGTCTCCATTGCGCCTCGCTCGCTCTATCGGTTCTTCCATAGTCACGCGCGGCAATTGGAGATTCACGCGCCACCATGGCCACTCCACCGACACTTCCAATTTCCTCCCAATCCAATGCCTCCGTCGGCGCCGCATCGCAGTCTCAGCCTCCGATAGCCACGCCGGCCTTCCGCGCCTTCATCTCGCGAATGTCCTCTTCTCTCCGCCAGGCCTTCTCGCAGCGGCGACCTTGGTCGGAGATGGTCGACCGTAGCTCCATGTCCCGACCTGACACCCTTGCCGAAGCCTACTCTCGGATCCGCAAGAACTTCTCCTACTTCCGCGTTAATTACGTAACCCTAATTGCGTTCGCGCTAGCGGTGTCGCTCATCACGCATCCGTTCTCGCTCCTCGTCCTCTTTGGCCTACTTGCATCATGGTCATTCCTCTACCTCTTCCGCCCCTCCGATCAGCCTCTCGTTCTGTTCGGACGCACCTTCGCCGATCGGGAAACGCTGGGGATGTTGGTGGTGCTCACCGTGTTCGTAATTTTCCTCACTAGCGTTGGATCCTTGTTGATCTCCGCTCTGATGGTTGGATTGGCATTAGTGTGCGCGCACGGCGCGTTTCGCGTTCCCGAGGATCTGTTTCTCGACGATCAGGAGTCTAACAGTACGGGATTCCTCTCGTTCCTCGGTGGCGCCGCCGCTTCTGCTGCCGCTCCGGCCGTCGCGCGCGTGTAAACGGCGGGATCTGGAAGGTCGGTGTGTCCGGTGGATCCTTGTCAGGTCGGTTAGGCCCTTTTTGTTGTATTATGTTGAATTGAAATTGTTACGAGATATTCTTTGGCTTTTAAGATCCAAAGCGAATTGCTTAGGGGTTAGTTCTTCTGTCCTTTTTTGTTTTTCGCCGAGAGATTGTTGAGCTATCAAATCTCAACTAATGCAGTTTAGTTTCTTATTTTTCTTCTGAAACTGTTTGTCATATATAATAGATTTGTATGTCACTTATTCTTCTGTTGCCGAAATGATACGTTTCAATTGTTGAAATTGGACTAGAGAGTTAGAGAATGAGATTACTGTAAAATGTGCTTTTGTTCTGTTGTGAACTGTAGTGATATATGGAATTCTTGTACTTACTGAAAAAGTTCATAATACTCAGAAGTTTCTGGAAAACTTGTATGACGCTTAGATTAATACTTTGGGGAATTGTGGTCAGAAAGATGGGGTTGTCAGTTGTAGGAAGAAATTTTGATATTTTTGTTGGATTGTAGGAAGAATTTTGTTGGTTTTTTTAGATGGTTACGTTGTCTATTATTTTATCTATCACTTTAAAAACAATTATTTTCATTCATGTGTTATCTTAAAATTTGAAGACTTCTAAATCATATTCTTATAGAAAAAACAGCAACATTTGCAATACACAAATTATAAATGAGAGAAATGATACATCAGAAGTTTTGTTTTTTTAATCTGAATGTGACAACTTTAAATAACAATTTTCAAAAGAAGCTTTTTTTTTATGTTGACTAATTCAGTGTATTTTGTGTTTGTTCAGCTCGGGTTAATTTTCTTTAGATGTTCAACGGGACAAACAGTTTTTAGTGTTATTTTTAAGTTGAAATCAGTGTAGGGATCCGTCTCTAATATATAATTTTTTCATTAAATTTTGTAACAAGCTATAAGAAAGATAAGTTGACTTGGTCACTGGTGAATATCTGCAGATGTATTGGGTGTTTAGAGCACCTTCAGTGCAACAGAGGTCTTAGATTAGATCTCATTATGTCACGTCACTTTTAAACCATTATTTATATTTCTATGACTTTTCTTTCAATGATAAGGATTGTAAAAGCTCATAATTTTATTATTATTTAGTTGTACTATAACATTAATTTAATTGTGTTTCTGAATATAGTTTTGATATTGGAATATTGCATGTTATTGGTTTTGTTTTTTGGTCAGCGCATATTATTGGTAATACCCAATGTTTACTTGAAGAACATTGTTATATCCGATAAAAGTTATTTTTATAAGACCTTAGTTCTAAATTTAGCATCCTTTCATGTGCATTGGGGATGCCTTTGTGGTCACATAAGATAAGAGAAGATGGTTCAAACATATGATGCAGAAGATAAGATGTAGATGATAACATGGTTAACAAGGGTGGATGCTTTTCAAGATGCACTCTCATAAGATCACAAGAATCTTTTCTAGTCTCCGTATACTCCCTTCTTTATTTTCGGATGCCCTCAGGTAAATAAAGGAGAGTAATGTGGAAGAAATAAGTAGAATAAATGAGAAACGATAGAGTGAATAAATGATTATGATTTTTAAAAAAATTCAATTTTAGTGTATTGACCCATCTATAAGAATTTTTTTTGGATAGTGTATGGTAACAAAATTTTATATAATGAATTTTATTTTGATAATCTGTATGATGAAAATTGATATTATTATCGAAGTTAAACTTTAGTTATCATATTGATAAGAGTACCGATGAACTCTATCCACGTCTTTTTACAACTATATCAACAAAATTGTAATGATTCTGTGTTTATACCCGTACCCAATAGTGTAATTAAATCATGGGGTTGTGATTTTGTTGAGTGCGATTGTACCCTGGTTCTTCCAAGTTCTCACCCATTTCATGTTATGGTATACCAGGTTGTTGGGCATTTTCAGATTTTATAATCTTATATTACGAAGTAAGAGTGTTTGCTTGTTGTTGGAAGTTAGAATATTTTCAGATTATATTTTTGTTCCTAATTTTTCTCTTCATTACTTAGTATAAATGAGCCACCCTAATTATTATGAAGCCTTTCTAGATATAAGAACAAGAATACTTCTGGAGCAGTTTTTACTAGTCTTTCGTGTAGGTCCATTGCAGTGACGTCTTTGAAACGAGATATCTAGGGTGTGTTAATCTCTGATTTATAAATAGATTGAGCTTACCGTATACTACAATTCAAATCAAGAATTTATATATTCTTAATATTTTACTTTATGCATGCCATTTTAAAACTTTGATATAATTCTCTACTATTTTGTTCTCAGAAACAATAGATTCAGTTTTATTACTTGCAAGTGAATTTAGCCTAACTAGTGGTTTGAGTTAAAATATTGTATCTTTACAGGGTCGTAATTTACTCCTCCAATTTATTTTATTTATCGTTTAAAATAATAGTTACATCAATTTATATAGTAAAACAATAAGACATCTGTATTCCATAAATGTATTGACGAAAAGGTGAATAATCCGTGGAGAATTTATGTTAACAATAACATAAAACAGAAGTATTCGAAAAGTGACACAAAATGAGAGTAAAAGAATATTTCTTAATTCTCATCCATAACTATAGTCTTAACTCTATTTTTGAGGTTAATTTTTTTTAAAAAAAAATTTAGTAAAAACATAATAAAATAAAGTTGTTCTAGTCACCAAACTTTGGGCTGTGAAGAATGGGCTGCAACCTTACAATCAGACTTTCATGCCACTATGCTTCAAAGACAACTTCTTCCAGCACTTCCATAATTTTTTCCTGTATCCATGTAAATTTCTATAATTTGATTTATACCCTTTAAAATGTAAATTTTACATTCTAAATGATATAGTTTAAAGTATATATATTTTATTTTATCTTTCAGAATATGCAATTCAAAGTATAATTTTTTATATACTAAAATACACAATTCGAAATACAAAATTATATTTCAGATTGTAAATTTAAAATATAAATATATTTCAAATTATATAATTTAAAAAATATATTTTACTTTATATTTTAAAATTTATAAACTGAAATACAAGAAGATACAATACAATATGCAATCAGACTTTCACACTATTTTGACATTTTCCATCCACTTTTATTACAATGCTTGTTGTCTTTTAATCTATAAAAGGAATGTTTCAGGGCTATAGTCTACTAGGATTTAAAACAATGTTATCCTTCTTTAAAGAGAGAGAGGTCACCTTGAATTTTAGATTAATGACACGTTAAAAATAAACTCAACCCGAATTTCATTCAATAAATACACAATGTAAAGCTAAATTTAATCACTTATAAATTAATTGAACTGACAAAATATTATAAGATGTAATTAATTTATGGAAATGACCTAACGGTCAATAAATGATTAACTTTAAAGAGACCAAATATTATTTTCAACTTTGACCGAATGCTTTTATGATCAAAAGGGGTTCTCTTCAATAAAGTGAGTGCCAGCTTCAAAACCGAACACTCTTTTGGGAAATCAAGTGTCAATATAAGACCGAGTACTCTTCAAAGGAAATAGTAGTAGTATAAAATCGAGCACTTCAAAGACTAAGTGCTAGTCTAAGACCGAACACTTAAATGACCGAAATGATAGTCTATGACCGATCACTTCAAAACCGAGTGTCAATACAAAACCGACCACTCAACAATAATATTATTAATATAAGACCGAGCACTTTAAATAACAGGGATGCTAGTCTATGACCAAGCACTTCAAGACTGAGTACTCAATGTATGACCAAGTACTTTAAATTATAGAAATACTAGTCTATGACCGAGCACTTCAAGACCGAGTACTCAATGTATGACCGAGTACTTTAAATTATAGAAATATTAGTCTATGACCGAGCACTTCAAGACCGAGTACTCAATGTATGATCGAGTACTTTAAATTATAGAAATACTAGTCTATGACCGAGTATCTCATAAGGTCGAACGCTCAACAATAAGTATTATCAATATAAAACCGAACGCTCTTCAAAGAAATAGAATTAACATAAAACCGAGTACTTCAAAGGCTAAGTGTTAGTCTAAGACCGAGCACTTACATTACCGAACGCTCAGTGTATGACCGAGCGTCTTTAAACAGAATATATATATATATATATATCCTAAGCTCTCAAGTGATACCGAGATGAAAAATCAAAAGTCTAGACTTCCTACACGTTCAAATTTTAGGATCAAGAGGCACCTAACATTAAGAGTTGAAACCAGGGTCAGGAAAAGGACTTGGTTGTTCACATGCAACCCAAAAATAGTGTTTGCATGCATTTAAAATGGAAGGTCTTCAAGGAAGGAAGAGTTTTTGGTCTTACCAGTCCAACACAGAAAAACCGATCGGTTGAACTGAAAAGCTAAACGTCAGGAGTCCTTAGGAGTCGCCTGAGAAGTGATCGAAACAGTAAAATGGTGAGAATTCTAGAGAGAAGGAGGAAAATTTTTAGAGAGAAGGAGGAGAAAACGAAAGTTACAGAAGTTTGGAGAAGATGAGTTGCATGCAGAAAGTGATTGAATTTTGAAATCCCACTTTAAATACCAACGTCAAGACCGATCGGTCCAGTCCCCTGCTGCCACTTGTTTTCCACTTCCGGAACTCTCTCATCCCCTCTCAGTGACACGTGTCTCACTCGTGTGGGGAATTTATGAGACGCGACAGATTGTCTCCCACTCAAAATATGGAATTTATGGGACGTGACAACTACTGTAGCCAAGGAATACTTCTTCAAAATCTTCTCCCCAGAAAAACACTCTGAAACATTGGTATACTTTCTTAGTTATACTTTTTGCAATATACACTAATTACTTGAAGATATAACATTGATGTTCTTATGTATGTTACTACTCAGATTATTGTTGTACATTGTATACCAATGTATGTAGTTACCAAAGTATTATATCTTGATTAACTTTGATCATCTTATTGTGCTTTTCCTCAAATTTCAGGTTATTCCAGGTTCTTTTGTGAAGTCCAGAGGTTTAGGAAGAAGGGCAATCCCTAAAGATATTATACTCAGAAATGTTAGTGGTAGGGTTTGGTGTATTAAAACTCTTTTTTTTGGACAGAAAATCTACTTTGGAGAGAGTTGGAAGGTTTTTCAAGAAGAGAACTCTATAAGAAAAGAAGAGTTTATGCTTTTCAAGTATGATGGGACCAATGTATTTAAGGTGGTAATTCTTGAACAATCATCACGGTGTGAAAGGAGAGAACTTGAAGAAGATGAGGTGATAGCATCACCGAAGAGGAAAAGAATGA
Organism: Vigna mungo; assembly: GCA_036885675.1. Taxonomy (NCBI): domain Eukaryota; kingdom Viridiplantae; phylum Streptophyta; class Magnoliopsida; order Fabales; family Fabaceae; genus Vigna; species Vigna mungo. Next base: position 5,771,379 of record CP144690.1, read on the forward strand.
AAAATGTATGATGGAGGACGAGGAAGACATTGATGATGAGGATATGTACTACGAAGATGGAAATTATACATAAATAAAAGAAGAGAGCGAAGAAGAACACATGAGGAGTAAAAGTCATAATAGTAAAGCCAGTAATAGTAAGTTTAACTTTGTACTTTCAGAAAAATAATGTCTAATAACTTTATGTGGAAAACATTATTTTTTTTTCTGTATTTCTTATGAGAGCATATCAATGATTCATTTATCTGGTTCAGGGGATGCTGAAGATCCTCATCTTGAAGACTATAAATTTATCCACAAATGTATATTCAGCATGAAAATCCATACTTTGAAGCAAAACTGTATAAAGATAGACCCAATGAATTGGTTAGAATTCTTATATACTTTTTTTCTAGTCTTGTTCCTTTTTACTTGTTTGTAAATATTGGCATTTTTGTCTGATGAGTAATATAAGTCCATTTACTTAGTTTATGTTCCTCACTGCTGATTGAATTACCTATAATCTTTATATTTCTAAGTAGATTCTCAAACAAAAATGTACTTTTTTTTTTCTCACTCTTTGACCCTTGTTTTTGCTATTTCACTTTCCATATAACTCACAACTATTGTATGTTCTTGCTTCGCAACATGTTCTAGCAAATATCCTCATAGACACATCCCTTACTTTTCCAGAAAAGATCACTCTTTCACGTTGTCGATGCTTCCAAAGTGAGGTATACTTTTCAGTAGTTATAACTTACCATTTTGATGATTATGTATGTGTTATTGTTTGTCCTGAGAATATTGTACTCTTTTTTTTTGGTTCAGGACACTCAAAGAAAGGAATTACGAAACAATCATTGTGGCTTCTCACGACAGACAGAGATGTATTCGAAAGTAACAAAAGTGTCTGAGTGGCAAGATGGTCGAGTATGTATTAAAGGGTGGACAAGTTTTTGTACAAAGAACAAGATCAAAGAAAATGATGTATGCATATGTGAAATTTTATCAGGGAAAGACCAAATAGTAAGAACAATTCAGGTGCATGTGCTTGGTGCTAGGAACGGGTGAACACACCAAGCAATTGAATCTACCAGTGTTCTCAACCATTTCTCTTATTCTAATTTGGACAATTTCTGTTAGAATTAGTTTAGAATTGTGCTTGTAGCTTATATTTCTTTTGATTTCTTGTTACTGGACAAATTTGAATTTCAGTTTTGTGTGCATCTGAGATTGAGGAACAAATTTGATTTACAAGTCACCTTCAAACTTACTTAGATGCAATCTAATTAGTCTGAAAACTACAAACAATGTGATTCTCAAAATGGTGGTTATTCCAAATACCAAAGTTCATAATGAATTCACAACATCCTTATATTATCATATATTTGATCCTAGTTATGTTGTACAAAATTATTCATTCCTAGAATTACAATTTGTATCAAAATCAGAATAAAACTTACCATTATACTCCATATCTCAATAAAAATAAGACTTTACAAACTTATCTATCTCAACAAAATCTTGCATATGGCCATTTCATTCTTTATTCCATTTCTTATATACTTTCTCTTGGTATTATTTTCACTTCTGATCACTTTCTCATTCAATATAGTGTTCATGAATCAAATTAAGTCGTATCACGTATTAGTGTAGATAAACTTGTTAGGATATTTTTATGGCAAGATCATACTAGTATTTTCTTAAAATAGAATCTATCTATACTATAGGATTTAAAATGTAACATCCTAATAAATATAGCCATAAACTATACTTATTTTAAGAAGTTATCAATAACAATATGATAGAACAATATAAGGATTATATTTACAGAGTGGACAATATACAAAATCTCCAAGGAATTTAAACTGAACGAATTCTAAGTGTCTTACCAAATTTATAGAGTAAACCGAACGGTTATACAGAAGGGAACCTATACCGAACGGTCATTCGAAAGACTAAACTGACCGAACGGTTTCTATACATAGTAAAGCATTCTAATGACCAGGCGGTCCTACCCTCACTCCAGCATCCACACGCTCTAGCGCTTTCTTCTAAAATATCAACAACGCCTTCTGCTCACATCCAATGGATGATCATTGTAGTGAAGAGAACAACCGAACGGTAAAGTACCGAACAACAAAACAGATATGACAGGAAATATAAGGGTAAGCTTATGTAATTTAATTGATCAAATCCAAAACATTTACATTTAAACATATCAGTTGAATGATATAAAACAATATTTCTATCATACATTCATCATACAAGTATAACAATCAAATACCGAACACATACAACATACCAATCATCTCATTCCATAAACCGGACGTATAAAACATTATACCGACCACTTTAGACACTGTCCGGATTGTAAGAATATGTAGCTATGGTCGTTCTTGCACCCGTGGGTAACCTGGAATAAACCATCAGTATTACCGTAGCATGGATAACCCTTGAGCTTGTCACACAAGGTTAGCCCGTTAAAACACCTTAGGTCAAGGCTGTACACACCGTCCAGGCTAGAGCCTCTTGTCATTCTCACCACATGCATCACTCGCGTTAGTGAGCATTAGAATATCAGGATGAACACTAATACAAAGCTGACCATATTCTTACTTTACCAATTAATATCAACATACTGTATGAATCGTGTAGCTCAACATTTCTAGCACCCGGTGTGGTGTAGTAGCTGGCATTCACTCATCAACTGTCACCCGAGGTTAGTCCTAAAACGATCATCTGGTCTTATGATCGCGGACCTCCTACCATTCTCACGCATGAATTTCCATCCTCTACATGAGAAGGCGAACTCACAGAATATCAGGATCAAAACAACAGCAGAGTCTGACCACATTCATACTTTACCAATCATCATCCATAAGGAGACATTCCTCCTTGGAATTCTCTTACATAACCATATAACCAAATTAAACCGAATACACATTATCACATTCAGAATCATTGGATAATTTAAGGAGATGACCAAAAGGTCGAATACTAAGAAGAAAACTTATTATAAAAGGGTACTTTATGAAGTGACCGAACGGTCAAACACTGAAGGAAAATTGAATACTATTCAAGGCCGAGCAACTATTATAAGATGTAATTAATTAATGGAAATGACCGAACGGTCAACAAATGATTAACTTTAAGGAGACTGAATACTATTTTCAACTTTGGCCGAATGCTTTTATGATCAAAAGGAGTTCTCTTCAATAAAGCGAGTGTCAGCTCCAAAACCAAACACTCTTTTGGGAAATCAAGTGTCAATATAAGACCGAGAACTCTTCAAAGGAAATAGTATTAGTATAAAACCGAGCACTTCAAAGACTAAGTGCTAATCTAAGACCGAACACTTAAATGACCGAAATGATAGTCTATGACCGATCACTTTAAAATCGAGTGTCAGTACAAAACCGACCACTCAACAATAATATTATTAATATAAGACCGAGTACTTTAAATAACAGGAATGCTAGTCTATGACCGAGCACTTCAAGACCGAGTACTCAATGTATGACCAAGTACTTATAGAAATAATAGTTATGACCGAGCACTTCAAGACCGAGTACTCAATGTATGACCGAGTAATTTAAATTATAGAAATATTAGTCTATGACCGAGCACTTCAAGATCGAGTACTCAATGTATGACCGAGTACTTTAAATTATAGAAATACTAGTCTATGACCGAGTATCTCATAAGGCCGAACGCTCAACAATAAGGATTATCAATATAAAACCGAACGCTCTTCAAAGAAATAGAATTAACATAAAACCGAGTACTTCAAAAACTAAATGCTAGTCTAAGATCGAGCACTTACATGACCGAACACTCAGTGTATGACCGAGCGTTTTTAAACAGAATATATATATATATATATATATATATATATATATATATATATATATATATATATATATATCACAAAAGAAACTTTCATAACTCATTGAGAAGGACTTAGACTAAACAAAGTAGTAAGAAAATCAATATAAGCCTTCACAAGACCGATCGGTCATCAACTGATTTCCTACAGAGGGAATTCAGCCAAGACCGATCGTACTGGGGAAAATCGAATGGTCCTAATGACCCTCGGTCACACATACAAAATTTTACTAAGTTCAGTAGATCTATGACTAATTTCACACCAGAAAATCAAACATGCAATACACATAAACAGCCTACCATACTTCAAAAATCATCAATCATATACTCATTAAATCATACATCCATTCATATAAAATAGTCATAATTAAATTTTATAAGCTTCCCTTACCTCAACTTCCGAAATCCTAAGCTCTTAAGTGATATCAAGATGAAAAATCAAAAGTCTAGACTTCCTACACGTTCAGATTTTAGGATCAAGAGGCACCTAACATTAAGAGTTGAAACCAGGGTCAGGAAAAGTACTTGGTTGTTCACATGCAACCCAAAAATAGTGTTTGCATGCATTTAAAATGGAAGGTCTTCAAGGAAGGAAGAGTTTTTGTTCTTACCAGTCTAACACAGAAAAACCGATCGGTTGAACTGAAAAGTTGAACATCAAGAGTCTTTAGGAGTCGCTTGAGAAGTGATCGGAACAGTAAAATGGTGAGAATTCTAGAGAGAAGGAGGAGAATTTTTAAAGAGAAGGAGGAGAAAACGAAAGTTACAGAAGTTTGGAGAAGATGGGTTGCATGCAGAAAGTGACTGAATTTTGAAATCCCACTTTAAATACCAACGTCAAGACCAATCGGTCCAATCCCCTGCTGCTACTTGTTTTCCACTTCCGGAACTCTCTCATCCCCTCTCGGTGACATGTGTCCCACTCATGTGGAAAATTTATGAGATGCGACAGATTGTCTCCCACTCAAAAAAGATAATTTATGGGACGTGACATAAAACATCTAATACAATCTCATACAAGATTGTATAAATTACACATACCAGGAAGACATATTTGATAATGATTTATACATTGGAAACATATGATATAATCTCATTTGATTTTTTTTTTTAAAAAATCAACTTCCTCTTATAACATCCTTGATAGAGATAAATCATCGTCCAACTATAATGAATAATAATCTTATACATAAACTTAGTACACATGACTATTATGTTTGATCCTATAAATAAATAAATGAAAGTAAAAGTTCAATTTCCATCACTTTTGGACTCAAATAAATATAGCATACTCTCTACCTTCAACTCATTTAAAAAAAAGTACATAAAAAAGCACAAACTTTTTTTTAACAATTTGCCTAAGCATAGCCATAAAAGTTGGCTGGTAGAAGGAGCAGTTTCTATATTTGCCTATCACATGGCGTTGCACTCATTGTTTATTTGTTGATAGAGACGCTATTGGTACATTGCAAAGATCTAAAGGATGCATTTGATATTGATTTTAAATAGATTTATATATTCATCTAAGCTAATTATAAAAATAAATTTTGAGAATTCTTTTAGAAAAATTAATTAGTAAAGCACACCAATAATTAAAACTTGATTTAAACTTACATAATATACTTAACACTAGTTTCAACCCGATATTTTAAGATAATGGATTAACACAACACCGATAAACAAACTTCTAAAAAATATAATAAGTATTTTTTTCTGCTTAAAAAGTTTTTCTTTTTTTTATTAAAAAATTCAAACAAACTATCCGTACGTTTCTTTTTTATGCAACTCTTGTACACTAATCTTTGGGATTCTTAAAAGGTTTAAACACTTTGTAAACAAACAAAAAAAATTAATTTGAAGGAGTGGCAAAAAGCAATATGTAGAAAAAGGGAAATTTTTTTTTCATAAAAAATGCAATCTTTCCATCACAAAAGAATTTGGAATTGCAAAAATTAAAGACAGTACCTTTCAAATAACAAGTAACGATTCAAATGTTTCAAGTCTTTACCTTTCAAATAGCAAGTGAGGAGTCAAATACCAGATAGATTTTTTTTTATCAGGTCGGATTACGAGTACATGTACCCAATACATTTAAATTAAACTTAATCTTTACTTATGAATAAAAATGAACTAACTACATAGGCATGAATTAGTTTTTTTTTCTTTCTAAAGAAAAAAAAAAGTAGTTAACTTCCTTAGTTATCTTCTTATTGTTATTTATATAGAGCTCTTTTGTTTTATCTATATTTGAGGGTAATTGTAGCTGAAAACGTGATTGAACTCGTAAGAAATTTCTTTTATTTGATTGTTTTGTGTTACAGGGTATTGAGTGTAAAAATGGTATATTTAATTTAGATAGAAGGAGGGGTAAGTTGGTGATTTGGCATGCATTTGTAAGTTTGTGGTGGGGAAGTGAATAATGGAGGAAAGGGATGGACCTACAGTATAAGTAAAGAAGAAGAAGAAGAAGAAATAGCCGTTGGGACTTAGGGGTGCGGACAGAGAAGAAATAAAGATATGAGAAAAGAACAAATAAATATGTATAGTTTGTAAGGAAAAACTAGCCGTTTGTCTTTGCAAGAAAACTAGTAAGAAAGAAGAAAAGGGTACAATAGATATACATACATCTACTGTGCCCACCACACCCACCTGACAATTGTCTTCCGTTTTTCCTCTCTCTTCCCAACACAAGATTCCTCACCCCGCGCTCCCCACTCATCCTCACGTGCCCCTCTTTCTTCCCATTCCTACAAAATCTTCCTCTTCTTCCTCAATCACTCTCTTATGGACACTTTCTCTCACCAACTTTTTCTTCTTTAGTTCACTTCTTTCTTGCTTCCTTCCTTTTATTTTTCGTTTTGTTGTAATGGGGACCAAGAACCTCAACTCAAATAAGCATTTTCAAAATGGGGTGAGGAATGTGGGAAATGCTCATTTTTTGCGCTTGTTTTTCCTTTTGTGGTTTATTGTGGTGGCAGTGTTTGGTGAAGAGCGTTGGGATGGGGTTGTTGTCACACAGTCGAACTTCCTGGCACTTGAGGCATTCAAGCAAGAGTTGGTTGATCCCGAAGGCTTCCTCAGAAGCTGGAATGACAGTGGCTATGGAGCTTGTTCTGGAGGTTGGGTTGGTATCAAGTGTGCCCAGGGACAGGTTATTGTGATCCAGCTTCCATGGAAGGGGTTGAAGGGGCGTATCACCGAGAGGATTGGCCAACTTCAAGGGCTAAGAAAGCTTAGTCTCCACGATAACCAAATCGGTGGTTCGATCCCTTCATCACTGGGAGTTCTTCTCAATCTGAGAGGGGTTCAACTCTTCAACAATAGGTTCACAGGCTCCCTCCCTCCTTCTTTAGGTTCATGTCCTTTGCTTCAGTCTTTAGACCTCAGTAACAATCTGCTCAGCGGGACAATCCCGATCAGCCTTGGGAATGCCACTAAGCTTTATTGGCTTAACTTGAGCTTTAATTCCTTCTCTGGCCCTATACCAACTACCTTAACTCGCTTAACTTCTCTCACTTACATATCTCTTCAACACAACAATCTCTCGGGTTCTATTCCTAATTCGTGGGGTGGTAGCTTCAGGAACCACCTCTTTCGCCTCCAAAATCTGATCCTAGATTATAACTTCTTGAGTGGCACTATTCCTACTTCTTTGGGCAACTTGAGTGAACTCACAGAGATTTCTCTCAGTCATAACCAGCTTACAGGACCTATCCCAAATGAAATAGGAAGCCTTTATAGACTTAAGACGGTAGATTTTTCTAGTAATGCATTAAACGGAAGCTTGCCCGCCACTCTCTCTAATGTGTCCTCTCTCACTCTCTTGAATGTAGAGAACAACCACCTGGGTAATCAAATCCCAGAAGCCTTGGGCAGATTGCACAATCTATCTGTTCTAGTTCTTAGCAGAAACCAATTCAGTGGCCATATTCCTCAGAGTATTGGAAACATGTCAAAGCTTACACAGCTTGATTTGTCAATGAATAATCTCAGTGGAGAAATTCCAGCATCCTTTGAAGATCTGAGTGGTCTTGATTTCTTCAACGTTTCTCATAACAACCTCTCTGGTCCGGTTCCAGCCCTACTTGGGCATAAATTTAATTCAAGCTCATTTGTGGGAAATATTCAACTATGTGGATATAGCCCTTCCACCCCATGTCCCTCGCCAGCTCCTTTTGGTTCACCTAAAGAAATATCAGAAAACCATCGACACAAGAAACTAGGCACCAAAGACATAATTCTCATAGTAGCAGGAGTGCTCCTTGTTGTCCTGGTAACACTTTGCTGCATTCTGCTATTCTGCCTGATCAGAAAAAGAACAGCATCAAATGCAGAGGGTGGCCAGGCCACAGGGAGAGCATCTGCATCTGCTGCCACGACAGAAAAAGGAGTCCCTCCTGTCGCAGGTGAAGCTGAAGCTGGTGGTGGTGAGGCCGGAGGTAAGCTAGTCCACTTTGATGGACCATTGGCTTTTACAGCTGATGATCTCTTGTGTGCAACAGCAGAGATAATGGGAAAGAGTACGTATGGAACTGTTTACAAGGCTACATTAGAGGATGGAAGTCAGGCTGCAGTTAAACGATTGAGGGAAAAGATCACGAAAGGTCAGAGAGAATTCGAATCTGAAGTTAGTATTGTAGGAAGAATTCGACACCCAAATCTTTTGGCATTGAGAGCCTATTACTTAGGACCCAAAGGAGAAAAGCTTCTAGTATTTGACTACATGCCTAAGGGAAGTCTTGCTTCATTCCTACACGGTAAGATTGCAGTGATAATTTTTTCTTGTCATGGTACAGTTAAAAGTCGGTCTAATTTCTTGTCAACACACTATTGTATTGACAGTTTTCCATCTTTGTGCAGCTCGTGGGCCCGAAACAGCCATTGATTGGCCAACAAGGATGAAAATAGCGCAGGGAATGGCTCGTGGGTTGTTATACCTTCATTCCAATGAAAACATTATTCACGGAAACCTTACGTCCAGCAATGTGCTGTTGGATGAGAATACGAATGCTAAAATAGCTGATTTTGGCCTTTCTCGGTTGATGACAACTGCTGCTAATTCTAACGTGATTGCCACTGCTGGGGCATTGGGATACCGAGCACCTGAGCTCTCGAAGCTTAAGAAAGCCAACACAAAAACTGATGTATACAGTCTTGGTGTCATCTTGTTAGAACTCCTAACGGGGAAGCCACCTGGTGAGGCTTTGAATGGCGTGGATTTACCTCAGTGGGTTGCCTCCATTGTCAAAGAGGAGTGGACAAATGAAGTTTTCGATGTAGAGTTGATGAGAGATGCTTCAACATACGGCGACGAAATGCTGAACACGTTGAAGCTTGCTTTGCACTGTGTTGATCCTTCTCCATCAGCACGACCAGAAGTCCAGCAAGTCCTTCAGCAGCTTGAAGAGATTAGACCGGAGATATCCAGTTCGGGTGACGATGGAGCCATCCCTTCCACCAGTGAATGAGTATTTAGGACTAACGTAGTAGTAGAGTAGCTAGTTTATTATTCTTTCATTCTTACATCAATTTCTTTTTGGCCTGCTAGGAATTCTAGTGTCTGTATATATAGTAGTGTGCTTAAATCGGTAAGTGTTCTCTTTAACACTTATTGGTTCATTTTGTTATAAACTAGATCTGGTTCTCTTCCACCCTGGGTCTCACTTTCGCGTTAAATTCTTCTATTTCGTCACATATGTAGATAATTGCAGCGGTGAAAATCAAAAGCACAAATTTCCTGTGAAAATTTGAGTTTTAATTTAACAGTTAATAATAACACCACCAATCAGTGGATTCTAACAACCCAACGCATTTAAGGTTAGAAAGTCAGTTAATATATTCACAACAACAAAAATTAAACATGAAAATAAAGTACTACGTGCATATATAAATTCTAGGAAAAACTAAGCCCAGTGGATGAGAAAAAAAAAATTAAAATAGAAGGAAAAGTATATTTTGAGGAAGCCAACTTTTCTTCCAGTCTCTCTCCAATCAAATACAAAAAACAATCGCCATCTCTCTGTCATTCCCTTCTCCAGTTTACCAAGTTCGTAAAGTGAAACCACAAACGAATATAGTATTAAACTAATGAAACCAAAATATATAGGTACCACATAAAAAAGGAACCATTAGGGGTTAGACACTCAACTGCGTTCACAAAAAAGAAATTAAAAATTAAAACAAGAAATGTACAGCTCTGAGTAGTTAAAAACATTGATATCTTGAATGTCATCGGAAAAAAAAAAGATATATGCATATACAACTCTAGGGTTAAAACTAAAAGTTCGTCTAAAGTAATGTAACTACATAAAATTAAATTAATGAAACCAAAATCTATAATTACTGCATAGAAAAGGTGAAATCAGAATTTACACCAAGCGCATTTTAGCTGCTGTCTCTTGAGTAAGCAGCTGTTTCTTCCGCAAGCTTCTCCCACACAGCTGCCATCTTCTCCGCATAGCCTGCCTGTAAAATGGATGACGTGGATTAGCAACTTTTTTGAACCACAAAAGATAAACGCCGTCTAAACGTAACAGCTAACAGAACTTAGAACATAAATGAACCTTACTTGATTGACAACAAACCCTCGCAGCATGCTTTGAAAGTCGCTATTTCTCTCTTGGTCAATTCTTTCAAGTTCGCTCCTATTGTTCTCCTGCAAACATTTCCATACTCATAAGACAATATTCCATGATAGAGACTTCCCAACGATATTTTATAAACATTTTAATTGATGTTTTGTTTTTCTTAATAGAAATACAATTTTGAACTAAATATGAAGAACACGTAAGGAAATCACATCTTAATCTGGAGACTAAAGGAAACTCGGATATAATGGAACAAATTGCTAAGAGCTAAAACACTAGGACCTATTTTTACAAAAGATGAAAAGACCATCCCAGATATATGGAACTCAACAAAAATGAAAATTGGAAGGTGAAATTTTCCTCCCCCTGGATTCCGTAGTCCTCTCTCATTTGATGTGATTCAAATTTTCCCTTTGTTCCATTGAAGCAACCCAAATATTTTTGGTGATTGCAGAAAACAAAGAAGCATATTACAAAAAGTACCATAAGAGAGAATAACAGATGAACTATAGTATTTTGGTTCAGGTGAATCACGCTATTTGGAATCTACCGTTCTATAGAGCCAAAATTAATCAGCTGAATCTTCATTTTTCATGGGATGCTTCTGCTAATAGTTTCTCCAAAACAAAATATCAGATGATGCTAACATTATAACAAATTGTACTATTAAAGCAAATTTTCATATATACAAACTTTAATCATAAATCAATACAATTGTACTCCCATCCCAATGAAACCAAATTTATAGATTCACTTTTGATTAATTAACTGGGCCGGTTAAATTTGAAAAGCCAGTGAATTGTTTATCTAGTTTTCAGTTTGTTTAACCAATAAAGCAGAAGCAAGAGGAAGAGGAACAAAGAACTAGAGGGAAAAAACAGATGAGCAGGTCAAACATGCAAACAGCGGTATTAGTTTGAACTGGCTTTCAATTTTAGATGTTGACTTCTTATGAGAGGAAACGTTGATGAGTCAGTACCAATAAGCTGTGAGCACTATATATAAGAAAGACCAAGAAACCACCTATAACTCAAAACCTTAAAACAATGAGCTTGTGAGTCTACTTTCTAATATACTACTTATATTGCTCATTCCTAATCAATGGTGACCCTTTGTTTACAACGAGATATGAGTTTCCAAACCCTTATCAGAAAGACTTTCAATACAAGGAAATCTTCAAATACATCTCTTCAACCACTCAACCACTCAGGTGTTCGTTCCACGTTATTGAAACATTTGTTGGGTTCTCGCGAGGAGAACCACCAAAGAGATTTGACACTAATGTGCCATGAGCATTAATAAGAGAGACCAAGGCATCACCTCCAATCCAAAAATTTAAAGCAATGAATTTGTGGATCTTCTTTCTTATATACAGTTCATCTTGCTCATTGCTACTCAATGTAGGACCAAACTTAGTCTTGGAACCTGAATAATCTCCCCTTCAATGTGAGTTCCTTCCCCTAAGCAACAACCGTTACTGCCATTTTTATCACAAGGGGACATACTTACCTAAACCTTCTTGTCAGGAAGACTCTCAATACAAGGAATCTTCAAATACAAAACTCTTCAACCACTTGTGTTCACTCCACGTTCACCACACCAATTTGTTGGAATCCAAACATTAGAGTTGTTTATCTCAAACAAATAATGGTTTAATACAAGTTATTTATTAAAGACCCTTCATGTATAATCAACATATGAGATGGATTTCCCTCTTCTTACCTTTTGTATGCATAATATGCTTCAATGATTTAAACTCATGATTTATATGCTATATGACTGGATTTTTCACTCTATTTCTAGTTGAGGCTTTGAAGCACTATGCAAAATATTGATTAACTTTGAAGCAATGAGCAACATATTGATAACTTTGAAGCCATAGTATAGAATATAAGTTTGAATAGTCTACTTCCAATGTTGGATCTCGATGCACTAAACAATATAACAATGGTTATCCTTTCTTTGCTTCACTACTTCAATGATCAAAGTAAGATCTAAAAATAAACCATTAGATTTACATACTGAAATGGCAATAGATCTAGAATCAAATTTGAACTTGTAACCAAATCTGCTATTGACTGAAATTTTAAGTTGAGGCAGCCCTCAATGAAACAATTTATACGTGCATCAAAATATGGTTCGTGTAACTAGTATAGTCTATTTTATTTCATTCTGACACTTGGCTACAAATTCACTTGCATTTGAAGTATCAAGAAAATCAAGTGAAAATCTATTTCTAGCAGGTCAAATTTATTATCAAAAAGTAATTGATACTGATTTCATTAAGAACATTTATGATAATTTAATGTATCCCATCAATTTTCCCACAATGTATTACCATTTAATATAACTGCGAACATGAGATGAAGACAAATATAGACAATATTCTTCAATGCATGACAAATATGGAGGAGGCATGCAATGTAGTGGTATGCCAGAGAAAATATGAGAAAAGTCAGTTGAGAGTGAAAATGAGTTAATATGCAGGGAGATAAGATAATAGCTCATAGTTTCCAGAGTACAGCTAAGTCAGAGTTACACGTGCCAAAGAAGGGAGAGGATAACCCAGCAAAAGGTTGTAAAAAACGTTACCTTGATTCGTTCATACTCTCTATCTGCACAAATTTTAGCATTCTCAGTAACTCTGATGGCTTCTTTTAACTCTTCAATTTTCCGCAACCTAGACTTGTCTCCACCAAATATTTTGGATGAAGCAACCTCAAGCTTTTCCACCCGCGAATGTAAAGAAGCTAGTTCTGATGAGAGTGTTTGAACAGTCAACAACGCACTTGATCTGTCAGAAAATGCATTGTTGACAGCTAGCATTGTGCCAAGGTATTCATGTAATTTATCCTGCAACATGAAGAAGATAATAGTCAAAACAGAAATGAGTTAGGGATAAGTATGTCAGGAGGTTAAAGCATCTATAATCAAGATAGTTTCCAGCTTTCCACCATAGATTTTTAAAAAACTAAGAGCTTCTATCATGAGTCACAAGAATATTTGTACTTGCCAAATGTTTGATTGTCTGTGTATTCAGCTCTCTATATAACCTGCTTGCTTTAACAGCTGCAGTTGCCACATTTTTCATGTCAGCAGCTCGTACCCTCTGAGACTCAAATATGGCGTCTTCTGTCTCAAATTTAGTTAGCTTTACAAAAGCCATCCCTAGTTCACCCACTGTTTCACCCATGTCTTGCTGAAACTTGACTAGGGATTCAGCCTGTAGGTGTCAATGCAGGTAAACAAAATCCAGCTCAGAGATCAAAGAAGAAAAAAACAACAATTTTTATTCAGTTCCACAAAACAAAAATGGACATGGTTATTCAATTTGATAAAGGAGCATATTTTAAACAAATCTAAATCCAATAATCACAGAGACACTTAAGAGGAATGTTTTCAATTCGACCACAGGACAATAAATATTTTAAAGCTATTTCAAGAAGTAATTAAGAGAGCTTATTTCCCCAGAGTAAGCTAATCCAAAACATGCATTGCAAGTGTATTTGGAAGTGCTTTTATGGAACATGTTTAAACATATCCTACGTTAAGTGCTTAAGAAGATATTTGCCTATATGGTCATGCTAATAACCTTAAAAGCAACTTAAATCATCTTATAAACCCTTTAATTTCCTTCAATGATTTCAATACTGACTAAAGCTTATCAATGTAAGCTTATTGAATGAACTTATTGAACAACCACTTAGTCAAGCTCAATGCCCAGATACAACATGAAAAGCTAACTAACAAACATGGTAGCCAAAAGCTTATAAATAACTTAAGAAATACTTAGTTATACTGACTACCCAAATCCAGTTGGCTAACCTTATATATAATGTACTTATTGAAGAAGCAATTAGTTAAGCTGATTACCCAGAATGCACCATAGTCAACTAATAAACATAAAAGCCAAAAACTTAAAATGAACTTAATAAGCTAGTTAAGCTCATCACCCAGATGCAGGTAGTTAATCCTATGATAATGAACTTATGGAATAAGCACTTAGTTATGCCGATTGCCGAAATATTCCATATAAACAACCAAGAAAGCTCATAAACTAATAAAGCACTCAGTTAAACTCATTATCCAAATGCACCACAATGTGAACAAACAACCATTAAAACCAAAAACCAAAGAAACACAAAACCTGCTGAGAAACATTGCTAAGATGGTGCTCAAAGTCCACCAACTTATCCTTCCTCTCGATAAATTCCTTATCCTCCTCCACAACCAAGGGCTTGCTCCCAACCCAATCAATGGTAACAGACTGCTTCAACTCCTTGAAAATCCTGAGTAAGTCCCTCCCGCCCTTAGCCGGTTGAGCCACCTCAGTTACCTCCGCCTCTCCCCCAAACAGCTGCCTCGGTAGCCTCACGGCGCCGTCGAGCATCCGCGATGCGACATCGGTGGTCCTCGCCAGTGGAAGCCGCCCCTTTGCCTCGAGAAACACCCTCAGCTCCTCGCTTCGGCCGATCACCGGGTGCGCCGCCAGCTTCCTGAGGTACTTCTCCAGCGCCACGCGCCGCTGCTCCACGAACTCCTGCTTCTGCATCACCTGGCTCTCCACAGTGCTCTTGTCCGGCCTCACCGGGATGAAGAACCCACGGTAGGTCTCCGACAGCCGGTCGGCGAGCGTCACGACGTCGCGAAACCTCCTCCGGACGGCGAATTCGGTGCCTTCGCCGCCGAATTCGGGGAAGTTGGTGCGTGTGGTGATAAGATAGGTGTAGAAGGTGGCAGAACCGGGGACAAGGGAGGTCGCAAGGTCCTGCTCCTTCTGAGGATCACTAACAACGATTTGGAGGTAATCTTCGCTGCCGGATCGGGCGGGGGTTTTGTCAATGGCTTGGTCGTGGCCGTTGGAATCGAAGGAGGTGAAGATCGCATCGGCGTAGGAGGGAGGGTCGAGGAACGAGTTGAAAGGGGAATTAGGGCTATGCGGAGGCGTAGGGCGTTGGCTCTGGCGGTGGACGTAGTCGTCGCCGTCGTCGTCGAGAATCAGCGACTCCATTACTTCGTCGTCTTGAGAGGCGTGCATAATCTGATGCTGTTCGTCATTGAAATCTTGACTCATCATTTTGGAGGATATAGTTATCAGGTTTCGTAGCGGTTCGAAATCATAGTGTGAGTGAGAGTGTGAGGGAGAAGTGAACGAGTTATGACTCTGTGCTGTAGGCGAGTCAACTCGCCTAAGAAAAAATAAGATAGGGCTGATGGGGCCAGGGAATGGGTTCCAGTGCGACCAAACCTAAGAAGCATGCGAAACGCGTTTATCTTGTTTGTGATGCAGAGAAGAAGCCAAACGAAACCCTTAGAATTAGAAATAAGTGCTTTCTTCAAAGCCCAGAACTCAGGGCAGTGTTTCTTTCCAGCCTCACACAATGTTATTCATGTAAATGACAACTGTTCCTTCTTTCTTTTTCTTTTTCTTTTTCTGATGAACGTTGGTTTCGATATTTATTTTTGTCAAGGAAAATTTTCTGTTTTCTGTTTTCGATGACTTTCATTCTTCTCTTAAACATCGCAAAGTTCTCTTCACAATCACTTTTTCGATTAACCAAACTTTTATGTAAAAATATTATTTATCTATTTACAAGTTACATTGGATTTCTTCTCTCCAAAATGCCAAATTTTTGTTTAACAGTTATTTGTTTCACAGCTTTAATTTAAATAACTGATTTGGGAGTAACGTACCGGACATTAATTGAAGCACAGGTCTAATAAAAGTTGTTTGGGAGTGTGGGATACATTAATTGAAAGAGTAGACTAATAAAAGTTGTTAGGAAATGTGAGATTAAGTGAATGGTTGAATTGTTTGAAATATAAATATTTAAATTTTGTTGAGAAGTCGTGTTTAAATTGTTTGGATGATATATGTAGATGTAACATATTTTTTTTATTTTAAATATTTATTTATAAGTTTTGTAGTATTTTTCTTTTTGTTAAAGTTGACTTATATACGGTTCAAAATAAATAATCATACTTTAATTTTTAGTTAATTATTTTTAGAGTTGATTCATTTTGATCTTGTTCAGAATATCTAGAATCATAAATAATGATCATTTGAGTTTCATAATTTTTCGTCTAGATTTTGGAATTGATCTGCTTTAATTTTATAGTACAATAATATATTATTAATTTTAATAAAAATTAAATCATATATCATAAATAACATTTCAAAAACATGTATTGTTATATTAACATTGATGACAAACATAATATTTTTAGCAACATAAATTAGATGTAAAATATATATATATATATATATATATATATATATATATATATATATATATATATATATATATATATATATATAATCGTGTATTTTCCCAACTTCTACTTAAGATGTCATTTTTTATCCTTTAGTTGTGTGATTTTGAATCTTTGTTATTAATGAGTGTATATTTATGTTCATATTTTAGATTTAATTTTAAAATTTTAGTGAAATAATTGTATTTAAATGATTGATTTGAATAAGATTTTTTATGATTGGCTTTATTGAGTTTGATAATTAAAAAAATTTAAAATGTGATTTTTAGTTGCATAAATTAATTCGGATAATCTAATGTTTATTGATGTAGTTGAAATTAATGTTTGAATTGCAATTTTGAAAAGGGAAGAAAGGGCTAAAGTGTAAATAGAGGAAAGATTTTGCTTCTCTGCAATTTTGATTAAGAAAGATGTAAATGGAATTTAGGAAACAATTTAGTTGGTATTTTAAAGATAATTAATTAAATATAGAAATATCAACAAAAAATATATTCTAAATATTTTTATAATTATATAAATCTTTTAATTATTTGGAAGATATAAGATAAAAGATTTTTATCAAGATATTCAGAGTCCAAGACCAATCAAGCCTTATATAAAGAAACCCAGGAGAGGCAGAAATCATAATTCATTCATCCATTCAGACTCCTCCACTAGAAGAAATAATTCACCGCTCATCTTACTTTTATTTTATCATGTATTTCTTCTATTCATGGAGGGCTAAGCTTTTATGGCTATTCCACTATGGACTCTGATGTTAAGTTGGATTAATGAATTTAATTCTTTTGATTATTGATTTGAGTTATTCTTCTCCTATGTCTTTCATCTTTGAATAATGATTTTTGAATCAAAATGTGTTTGAATCTACATTGATATTGATCATATGAGTCAAGGGTTTTTAGGTGTGATTGAGAATTTACTTTGGTTGAATTTAGGAACTTTCATATGATTAAATGTGTTCTTGCTACTAATTGAGAATGTACTTTGATTGGTAGTAAGAATTTTAACTATAATTAATTTAGAATTTACTTTGAATGATTAACTTTTAATTTGGTTATGAGATTTAAGAATAGACATGATTAAACATAATAGGATTTGGTTGAGAATGTAGTTAAATTCATTGTGAATAATCTAGAAATGTTTTGCATTTGATTAATCATGTCTATTCAACCAAAATACATTCTTAATCAAATCCTATTATGTTTAATCATGTCTATTCTTAAATCTCATAACCAAATTAAAAGTTAATCAATCAAAGTAAATTCTCAATTAATTATAATTGAAATTCTTATCACCGATCAAAGTACATTCTCAATTAGTAACAAGAACACATTTAATCATATGAAAGTTTCTAAGTTCAGCCAAAGTAAATTCTCAATCAAACCTAAAAACCCTTGGCTCATATGATCAATATGCATGTAGACTGAAACACCTTTTGATGAAAAAATCATTACTTTTAATATGTTTGAAAGATGAAAGACATAGGAGAATAATAACTCATCTCAATAATCAAAAGAATCAAATTCATTAATTCAACTTAACCTTAGAATCCATAATGAAATGGAGTTGAATACATGGTAAAATAGAAGTGAGAGGAGTGGTGAATGATTGCTTCACGTGGGAAGTCTGAATGGATGAATGAGTTATTATTTCTACATCTTCTGGGTCTCTTTGTATAGGATTTGATTGGGCTTGAACTTTGAATATTTTGTTGATAAGATTTTTTATTGTTATTTAGACTTAGCTTCTTTTGTCTGTTGACCGGTCGGTTTGGTTGTTTGTTTTGTGTGGTTTACCGGGTGCGCGTTTTGGGCTTGTTTTGTTTGCCGGTTTTGACCTGTTGCGCGTTTACGTTGGTTATAAATAGTAACCAACCCTGCTCCTCAATAACAACTTTAATTCAATAATATTCAGTATTTATTCTCTCGCTCCGCTCTCTCTCTCTCTCTCTCTCTTTTTTCTCTGGTTCTAGGGTTTTCTCGAAACGCTCCAAGAACCCAACTATTGGCGCTCACCGTGGGGCAAGGATTCAAGAATTCCCAAGGAGCAATGGCAACCAAGTTCGACGTAGAAAAGTTCAACGGCGCTAATGACTTCGGGCTGTGGAAGATCAAGATGGAGGCAATCTTGATACAACAGGGATGTGATGAAGCGTTGAAGGGTGAGTCGAGGATGAGTGATGCCATGACTCAAGAAGAGAAGAAGAAGATGGGAGATAAGGCAAGGAGTGCAATCATCTTGTGCCTTGGTGATAAGGTACTGAGGGAGGTTGCGAAGGAGAAGACTGCCGCTGAAATCTGGGCAAAACTGGAGTCTCTGTACATGACGAGATCGTTGGCTCATAGGTTGTGCCTGAAGCAGAAACTCTTTTCGTTCAAGATGTCAGAATCAAGAACGATAGAGGAGCAGATTGCAGAATTCAGCAAGATAGTTGATGATCTGGAGAATATTGAAGTGAAGTTGGAGGATGAAGATAAAGTTGTCATCCTGTTGAATGCGCTTCCAAGAACCTTTGAGCATTTCAGGGATGCGTTACTCTACGGGAAAGATCAAGTGATCACGTTAGAGGAGGTTTTGACGTCAATTCGAACCAAGGAGTTCCAAAAACTTCAAGATTCAAAGACAACCGAGGAAGGAGCGTCCGGATTGATCTCGGTGAAAGGGAAAGGGAAGAAGCAGTCTGGAAAAGAGAAGAAGCTGAATCCGGACGGTACGAAGCAGGTGCGTTGCTTCAAGTGCCAGAAGATGGGTCATATCAAGAAGTTATGCCCGGAGAAAGGAAAGGCCGGTTGGCCACAAGAAACCGCTGATGTGGCAGAGGCGTCTGAGGGATATGAGTCGGCTGGAGTGCTGGTGGCTTCGTCTGAAGATCCTCAAAGGAGCTGGGTCATGGATTTCGACTGCTCCTATCACATGTGCCCGGTGAAGGAGTTTTTTGAGAATCTTGATCAGAAAGAGCATGGAAATGTACTGCTCGGAAATAACAAAGTTTGCCGAGTGCAAGGTGTGGGGTCGGTGAGGCTGAAGATGTTTGACAATCGTGAGATGGTGTTGCAGGCTGTTAGGTATGTGCCCGAACTAAAGAGAAATTTGATTTCTATTAGTGCATTTGATCTTGGAGGTTACACCACTAAAGTTGAAGATGGAGTAATGAGGGTTTGTTCTGGAGATTCTGTGGTTGCCAAAGGCAGAAGGAGGAACGACTTGTACATTCTGGAGGGATCAACTGTCATTGGTCATGTCTCAGTAGCAAGTGGGACCGAGAATACTACCCGGTTATGGCACTTGAGGATGGGACACATCAGTGAGAAGGGTCTTGAAGAATTGGAAAAGCAAGGCTTGCTTCTGGGAGACAAACTACAGAAGCTGGATTTCTGTGACCATTGTGTCTTAGGGAAATCACACAGGATACCGTTCGGAAAAGGGAAACACTCAACCGAACGCCCCTTTGAATATGTCCATGCTGACTTATGGGGACCGGCAAGAACCTTAACTCATGGTGGAGGAGCGTATTTCTTAAGTATAATTGATGATTTCTCAAGGAGAGTGTGGATTTACGTTCTAAAAAATAATTGGGGTGTAGGCTGAAATGCCTAAGAACCAATTGGGGTGTAGGCTGAAATGCCTAAGAACCGATAATGGGCTGGAGTTCGTTTCAGAGGAGTTTAATGGTTTTTGCAAAGAGAAAGGGATCAGGAGGCACAGAACGGTCGTTGGAACTCCGCAACAGAATGGCTTGGCCGAACGGATGAATAGAACCATTTTGGAGAGGGTCCGGTGCATGTTGCTGGGATCAGGGTTGTCAAAGGCTTTCTGGGGAGAGGCTGCCAATACGGTCGTCTATCTGATTAACAGGAGTCCGTCTTCAGCTCTCAATTTTAAAACGTCAATGGAAGTGTGGAGTGGACGACCGGCTGATTACTCACACTTGAGAGTGTTTGGTTCTTTGGCGTTTGCTCATGTCAGGGGTGATAAGCTGGATTCCCGGGCGGCGAAATGTATCTTTCTTGGATACGGCGAAGGAGTTAAGGGATACAGGTTATGGAGGTTAGATTCACCTTCAAAACTAATCATTAGTAGGGATGTCATTTTTGATGAAACAAGGATGGCGATGCACCCTGAAAACTCTGGAAGTGAGAAGAAGATTCTCGTGGAGGTGGAGCATACTACTAATGGAGCTGGCACGCCCGGTGGGACTGAGGAAAACCAAACGGGTGAAGGGCAAGTTGAAAACGGTCGGACGATAGAGGAGAACCGATCGGATGAATTTCGAACAGACCTTGGTGATGATACAGATGGTATGTCTGGCGAGGGAAGTCATGGAAAAGCTGCTGGTGTTGATTTGAGAAACTATCAGCTTGTTCGTGACAGAGAAAGAAGGATCTCCAAGCCAACCAAACGGTTTGGAGAGGCGGATCTAATCTGCTACGCCCTGAATGCTGCTGAAGATCTTAATCGATCGGATGAACCAAGAAGTTATAAGGAGGCCCTTGACAGCAGCGACCGGCATCTTTGGCAGGGTGCTATGGAAGAAGAGTTGGAGGCTTTGAAAAAGAATAGCACCTGGAGATTGGTGGATCTGCCGAAAGGTAAGAAGGTCATAGGTTCGAAATGAATTTTCAAGAAAAAGGAAGCTACACCGGGCGGTGAGAAAGCGAGGTACAAAGCTAGGCTTGTTGCCAAAGGCTTTACTCAGATTGAAGGCGTAGACTATCATGAGATCTTTGCTCCAGTGGTTAAGCATTGTTCGGTCAGAATTCTGATGGCAATAGTTGCGCATTGCAATTTGCATCTTGAACAGTTGGACGTTCGGACAGCTTTTCTGCACGGCGATTTGGAGGAAACCATCTATATGAAGCAACCAGACGGTTTCGCTGTGGATGATAGGGTGTGTCTGTTGCAGAAGTCACTTTATGGCTTGAAGCAAAGCCCAAGGCAGTGGTACAGGAAATTTGATGACTTTCTGATAAAGCTGAACTTCAAGCGGTGCAATTATGATGACTGTGTTTACACTCTGAATCATGACGGTGAAATGTTATATCTCCTGCTTTATGTGGATGATATCCTAATTGCTAGCAGTGACAGGGGCATGATTGGTGAGACGAAAGCAAGGTTGGCGGATTGGGTGTCTACCGGT
Organism: Vigna mungo; assembly: GCA_036885675.1. Taxonomy (NCBI): domain Eukaryota; kingdom Viridiplantae; phylum Streptophyta; class Magnoliopsida; order Fabales; family Fabaceae; genus Vigna; species Vigna mungo. Next base: position 5,793,243 of record CP144690.1, read on the forward strand.
CGGTCACTAATTGTTTGACCGGCCGTGTCCGTGTTTTGTTTTTTTTTTTTTTGTTTTTGAAGCAAGTCTAGGTGGAGAATTGTTATTTAGACTTAGCTTCTTTTGTCTGTTGACCGGTCGGTCTGGTTGTTTGTTTTGTGTGGTTTACCGGGTGCGCGTTTTGGGCTTGTTTTGTTTGCCGGTTTTGGCCTGTTGCGCGTTTACGTTGGTTATAAATAGTAACCAACCCCGCTCCTCAATAACAACCTTAATTCAATAATATTCAGTATTCATTCTCTCGCTCCGCTCTCTCTCTCTTTTTTTTCTCTGGTTCTAGGGTTTTCTCGAAACGCTCCAAGAACCCAACATTTATCTTATATTTTTCAAATATTTAAAAGATTTAGATAATTATAAAAATATTTAGAAGATCTTTTCTGATAATATTTCTAGATTTAATTAATTGTCTTTAAAATATCAACTGAATTGTCTTCTAAATTCCATTTTTACGTCCTTCTTAATTTTTTAAAATTATATAGAAGCTCAAATTTTTTCTCTATTTATGTTTTAGTTTGTTTTCTCTTTTTTCAAAATTGTAATTTAAACTTTAATTTTAGCTGCATCAACAAACATTATATTATTCAAAATAATTTATGCAACTAAAAATCATATTTTAAATATTTTTATTGTCAAACCCAATAAAACCAATCATCACAAATTTTATTCAAATCAATCATTAAACACAATTATTCCACTAAAATTTTAAAATTAAATCTAAAATCTAAAAATAAATATACACTTATCAATTATCTAATTAATTGCTAAAAGTCAACCCGCAAAAATGTAATTAGCTTGGATGAGTTTATGAAGTTTAATACGAAATCCTTACAACAATATTAATAATAGGTTAAAGAGGTGAAGAATATTTTTGCCACTGTTATAAATTGTTGTAATTTGAAAATCATAATCTATTAGTAGTGTAAAAAATGTCTCGCAATCATTAAACTCCGTCGAATAATGTTAATAGTAAGACTTAAACCTTTTTACCTTAATTTTTTTTTTAATTAATGACACCTAAATTTACATTTCAATTCTCAACAAGAGTGTCTTAACAATATTTTAAATATTATAACATTTCCAATTTCGATTTTTAAGGAATATAAAATGGTTTATTAAACCGTTATTTTTATTTTTTTAATTATAGAATATATAAAGTTGTTTTTGTTTGAATTACAAAAATATACACATTCTTTAATTTTTATTTTTACTGTTTTTTTATCTAAATGTGTTAGTATAATGTTAATATAACACGTTTTAAATTAATTTTATAATGTGAATTTTATAGCACGTTAAAAAGAATGCATGTATGTATTTTATTCAAATTTACAAAATTGATTAAGAGAAACAGAAATGAAAATAAATTATAGTGAATGAAAGACAGTAAATTACGTAAAAATAGTTTTATTAATAACGAAACTTATATAACATTTATCAGTTTTCACTTTTATTTTTTTTTTACTAGCTATTTAAATTATTTTTTTAATATTTTGAAACACTTTTTATGAATAAAATCATGATGAAGAAATAAGTTTCAAAAATTAATTTTAACGATGTTATTTTAATATAATTTAAATAGGAACAGTTTAATTATATAAATATTTATTTATCATAACATATAAAAATGAAATCCTTATTTATACATAAAATAAGTGACGTGTTATAATATATTTAATAAGTAATTAAAAAAAAGTATTCATATATAGTTGTTATCAAATATTAATTAGAGTTACTTTTTTAAACTCTAAAACTTTAAAATAAATTAAATATAGTTTCTTATATTGATTTAATATATTTAAAATCATAATTAATTGGTGCATGTTTGTATATTGATTATAATTTTGTTGATAGTTTAGTTTGCTCTTTTTGTAAGGTTTGATTTTTGGATAAATTCGAATATGCTTTTGCTATATATAATTATATTTATTTTTTTTTGGAAATACTTTAAGTGTGTAAATTCTTTTATTGACTGCTACATTTAAAAATTGAAAGAAAGGATAATATGCTTATCTTTTTAAGCAAATTCTGACTTATTTTTCTAAGCGAGTCGGCTTATTAAAGGGTAAATTACTACAAAATAATGTAAGCCCATATCGAAAAGGATTTATCCTATGACTTTTGTTAAGACATTGACATAGATAGTTTTTGTGTCTTATACTCTAAAAGTATTAATGTCAAGCGTATTAAATACTATTTTCATTTATCAAAACGTATTTTAAAAATAAAACTATAACATATAAAGTTTATATATCTAAATATTAAGTATGTTAAGTGATATTCTTATGATTAATTATGATATATTTTTTCAAAATTTTATGATAGAAATATGTTTAATTTCTCATTTTTACATGAGTTTCAATATGAAAGGGGAATGTTATTATATTGGTATTTGATATATTTTAAAAAGTACAAAAGCAAATATATTAAAGAATCATAAATATTCGGTTAAGGATTCAATCAATTAAGTTTTTATAGATTTAATTTTTATGTCACCTTCTTACCAATAAAAATATCTTATGTGTATAACAATCGTCTTTTCAAACAAAGAATTATGATTCTTCACCTTCTTTGTCAAAGTCTTTTCTTATCTGAATACATTGTAAATCCATAGTCATGTCACTCAACATTTCTTGCTCTCTACACACGATTCATCTAATTATTTGCACACTTGTTTTCTTGTTAACAATGAAAAAATCTCCTTAACTACTTTTGTCTTTGGTAACCGATCATGTTTATGCAAGTTTATTTTTTAAGAAAACAAGTCTAGGATATCATCATATGTGACAAAAAGGGCATCGAATTGTTTTGAGAATTTTGTTGTAACATCCCATTTTAGTAGAACAAAACTACCAAAATAAAATCTTACATGGATGATAACTTACCAGAAAAACTACAAACTACTAGAACATAGGATTCTACCCTTGAAGAGTAAAAATATCTATCTGGTTGCTTTTCTCTCAACAAACCGATAGATCCACTGAAAGATGTCATCCCTAAGCTCACACCGGTTAAGGTGATCATTGCAAAAGAGAAAACAATACACAGACAAACAAACACAGAAGCAAGGGTAAGCTAATTGAAAAAGAATCATTCATAATAATATAAACACAATATACAAGTTCCAACACACCATAGAGTTCTCATTATTCTCTTCCCAAACAATGACTCAGGCTTGGCCAAACCTTTTAATCCACTAGTATAATTGTCGAGCCACGAATAGATATGCACCTGTGTGGTAGAACAATTGACTTACTCAAAGCTGTCACACAAGGTTAGTCCTTAAAACATTCTTTGCCACCGTGAAGAAAGGCCCTCAGGCTAAGACCTCTTGCTCCTCTCACGACATGACTCATCACTCTCTAATTGAGCACAAATGATCATTATAGGTTAAGGATAACCATCATATCGGCTTCTTACAACTTATACTAGTCCCTATTGAAATCACAATAAGAAATTCCTCCTTGGAATTTCTTTTCGGAACCTTGAACCACATACCTTCACTTTAATTCTCATCTAAACTCATACATCATTTCCAAATAAATCAATACATCACTTAAAACCACATAAAACAAAGAAGAAAAGAGTAAACCAAAACCTGTGTCAGTTGCTCAACAATCACACTTGTTGAGCAACTAAAGAATGACAGTGCCCACAGACCCCAAACCTCTTGCTCAGCGACCCAGCTCGTTGTGCGAATAAAATGACAGTGTTCCCAGACCCCAACCATTCGCTCAGTGCACCCTCTCGTTGAGCGAAGTCCTCAGGCAGAAGACAAACCTCTACAATCACTCATTGAGCGAATTCACTCGCTTAGCGAGTCTGCATAATCAGTAGCACCAAATCTGCAAAATTACGCAACCTGCACCCTATTTACCAATTCCAACTATTTTTCCTAACTTCTAACTCTCCTAAATTGCGTTATACCCTATTGGACTTGAATAAATGTTCACAAACATTATTAACATCAATCTAAAGGGTTTTCTAACTCCATTCCACTTCAAAACCTCCAAAACACCAACTTATAGACCCAAAACGAATTTCACCATTTTTAGCTCATAAGTAAGCAAATAAGAGGTCAAGTCAAGTCACAATTGACCTCATTACAAACCCCAACCACTCAGATTCACTCTAGAACACTCCTATACAATTTTCACTACTCAAGTTCCCAATTATGCACCAAAAACTCTTCCAATCACTTCTGACTTACAATCACCACTCTTCCAAACAACTTTCTCTCTACTATACTCATTCTATACATGCATTCTTCACTTATCTCGCCACATACACAAGTCAATTATCATTTTAAACAACATTTATATTTATTCAATTCATCATGCCCATCAAAACAACACACAATTCAAACATCAACATTTACATACATTATATTTTCATACTCTCACACATCAACACATACTTTGTCACTAAAATTTAAACTAAAACACCATCTTCCCTTACCTCAAATCAAAAGCACAACTCAAAGAAACTCTGATAGTTTGCTTGCACCGCAAGGACATTCTAGAAACGCCAACAAATCACCAATTAGTGATAGAAAACAACTCTTAGAACTTAAATTAAGTCAAGAATTGAAGAAGGAACCACTTGACACATGCAACTAGATTTCTTTGCATGGTCAAGGATTAAGAAAATACCAAGAAAAGGGGATGAAAACTTACTTGCTCTAAATGACAAACTGATCGGTTGGATTTGAAGACCTTGAAGCCATGGTCGTTTAGACACCTCCTGATCGTCAAATAGATGACTTGAGATCAAGAAATCTTAGAGAGAAGATAGAGAACTCTAGAAAAGTGGTTTTTTAAAAAATATACATTCTAAAATAATGAAACTCGTTTATAACAAAACTATTTAATATTAAAATAATCGAGTCTCATTATTTTTAAACTATCTATCACTTATAAAAATACCATTTTTGGAATTTCACATTTGTAAGTGCTGCTATTTTTTTTTTCATATGGAACAAATACACTCCAGTTCTAAATTGATAACCTGAATATAAAAGGGGAATATCTGATGAATTATTAAAAATACTCTAAAATAAGATATTGATTTATAATAACTTAAACAGTTAAATATTTCACGCAATTTTAAAATATCGTATAATATTTTAATTTAATTTAGTTTTCTTAAAGCATCATATAATTCAATTTAATTTATTTATATTATAACATAAATAATTATTTTACATATTTGAATTAACAAATTTTAAATTACAAAAAAGTATGTAACTAATAAGAAAGACATATATATTTAACTAGTTTTAAAATATGAGTTAACTCGTATATAAAATATATGTTAATATTTCTAATAAAAATTTTAAAATAGAAATGAGCTAAATATATTTTTGGTTATTCAAATTTTAATTTTATTTAGTCTATTATTTAAAAATGATTAAATATAATGTCTTATTATCTAACACCATCAGTACTGTTTATGTTTATGTTTATATATATATATATATATATATATATATATATATATATATATATATATATATATATATATATATATATATATTCTTTTGGTTACTTTTCCGTTACAAAAGTGTCATGTTTGTATAAATAATTATTTTACATATTTGAATTCACAAGTGTTAAATTAGTAAAGTAGAAAAGAGTATATAACTAATAAGAAAGACATTAATCTAACTAGTTTTAAAATATAAGTCAACTCATACATAAAATATATGTGTGTATCTCTAATACAAAACTTTAAAATACAGAATTTAATTTTTTTTATATATATTATTTAGTTCACCAATATCTATTTAATGTGAGATTTTTTATTTTATTCTTAAATTTCTAACGTCAAAATAAATTATATTTAATAGAATTAAAAAATATTTTTTTCTTAATGAGTAATAGATAATAATAAGATGATTTATTGATTTGTTTTCACTTTTATATTTTTTTTTATTCAATTAAGTTTTTATTTTTGTACAAAAAATTTAATATAATCTATTTCGTTAAATTAACGGTTTGAAGTTATACGGTCAAAACTTAAGTTTATTACATATCAAGTTATTTTTTATCTTGAAATTCCTCTAATGTATACATTGCACGTTTAAAAAATAAAGAATAGATGTAAAATTTGTCCTTTGCAGAATAATCATCATATAAAATTTAGCGTCCTTGTGACATAAATTGGATGCCTCACACATGGAACATGCATATAAAAGTTCATACAACATCAGTGAGTTGGATGAACTTGCAAGGATTACAGTAACATGTGCATTTTACAACATAGGAAACATGCCACTTTCAGCGTGGTGTTTAAGAAAGACACGTTTGTCGCAAATGATGGATTACTTTGCTGTTCAGTTTAATTTCCTTATTCTCTTTAATTATTCTAGATTTGAGAAATAAATTGCTAAAGTTGGCACCCACTTATAACTAACCATGAAAAGGAAAACCCAAACAAAAAATAATATAAAGTGACTAACTAGCAAACAACTATTTTACCAGACAAATGAAAAGCTCTTGCGAGAGAGACCAAGCACCAGAAATTTTTGACAACGAATTGCTTTCTGCTCTTGTGTCAATTCTCCCCTTTCTTTCACACTCTCTGTAACGACTTTTCAAGTACTTCCTTTTTTTTTCCAACACAAGAATTTCAGAAAGTCAGTAACAAACTCTACCAACTTTCATGTATCATGTTCTTTCTTCATTTCTTGTTCACCTATCCTATTGGTCCTTGCTTTCCCATCTCCATCCAGTTAATCTCTGTCACACATTGACATGCTTTCATTCTCTGCATCTAACGGTTTTTGTTTTGTCTTGTCACATACCACAACAATCTTTAGCTTCTCCTCCGCTAGATACATCTTGTTACCATCAACTCAAATATACTTTCGGTTAAATTGGTCCGAGGGTCGATCGGTTGTATTTTCTTGTTCTGTTTTATGCTTAAATCGTTCAATCTTTTATCATCCATTCCGACTCCAACATTAAGTTAAATATGTTTTATAAAAAAGTTTATATTTTATTAGGATAGATCAAGATCTAGACGTGGACATCAATTATATATTTATAGAGCTTCTGATAATCAAACACATTAATTAACTATTACTATAATATATTTTTAGATAATCAAATTCAATAATCAATAATTAATAATATAATATATTTGTAAAACTTAAGACAATACGATAAATTAATACTGCTAACCCCAATCGATATGTTTCATGTAATTCAATACTCATCATGTCAACTCAAATACAGTGAAAATACCACGTCAATAGAGACAAGTTATATCTTCCATCTTCCTTCAAATCTAAGATTAGTTTGCATTACGATGGATTCTAAAATAGACTTGTCCAACCTTTAAGAGAGTCTAGAGTAGTTAGTTCGTTTACTGTATCAGTTATGTAACTCATCCAAGAGAACCAGTAGCATGCATGTGTTCTGATATACATGCAGTTGCCACGTTCTTGTGAATTTTTTCACCATTATGTGAAAGAAACTAGTTTTCTTAGTAAATGTTTTGTTTTTTGAATTCTTGAATTGGTTACTAATTAATGTTCATAATACGTTATATAACAAACAGATCATTAGGGAAACGAAATCCTCCATCATATGGTCAAACATCTGAGAAAGTGTATCGTAACATGTGGCAATATGGTGATCAAGCCCTGAAAATGTTCGTGAAAGTGATTATTATTACTATTTATTATTGTTGATAATTATACATCTAAGTGAAGTACGTATTCTTGAGTATGACAGGCTTATAATTCTCGTTGATCATTCATCCACGTTTGAAATATCGTGAGATAGGCCACCTAATTTAATACTCGATCTCAAGTTGCATTTTCCATGAGTATCTCTAACTAGATTCTTGGTGGACTCAATCAAATCGTGTTAATGGCATACCATTCTCTAATTTTAAATAATGCTAGTTTCTTTCCTATCAATAGCCACTTGAATCATAACAAAACTATTGGCCTATATATCTTGAACAACCAACCTAAAAGAAAATCAATTAACCTGACATAAGATCAGAGGCTTAACAACAAGCCTTTAACATTTAATCATTTGTTGGTTAATTATAGATCAAGGAAATAATATTCAAGTAGCAATAACGTTTTAAAACAGAGTGTTTAGTCTAAACAAAGGGCCAACTGTGTTTTCAAAAGTCATAGTTGTTTTTAATGTGCTAGTTTTTTCATCAAAAGGGATTACCAATCTTTTTAACAAGTGATTTATTTTCTCCAACCACCGGAACAAGAAAAAAGTCAAATTGGACTAACCCAAAATGAATTTTCACTTTTCTCCACTTTCCAAACTTGGCTTACAATTAAACAATACTCAATCAATCCCAAGATAACAAGAACCAAAACAGTTTGACGAGGTAATGTTACTTGCACTGAATAACACGGTAGCTCGCTACAGGCAAACCATTTCAGAACATATGGTAACTGCTTGGCAAAAAAGATGCATAGGACAAGCTTGACTTGGCCAGCAAAGATAAAAAAAAGTAAAAACCTTTTTGCTGTGCTTTTTGGTTGTGGTCCCTTTGAAATGTCGCATACTTTTACAATAATAAAAGGAGTGATTGCAATTGCACCGCGTTAAATGCCAATTAAAAGAAAATGGAGTAAATTATTCTAAACCCATCTTAAGTATAAATTATTCCTGAACTGTCTGGGAGTAATTATGCTTGGAGAAAATTCAACCTCCTAATGAAGACTTGAGAAGCAAGCATTCAGGAACGTAATTAACTAGTGGGTGCAACAACTTTTATAAGGTTGAACTAAGTTTCTTAAGTGCCTCTGACCAATTTGCCGTAACAAAATTACCTAATCTGCCAAACTCAATCACCCTATCTTTCTCCTTTGATCTCTCCTATAAAAGCACCTTCTCCCACTATCTCTTCCATTGCAATTTCCAACCTTAACCATCATTGCCACACTACAACAATGGAAGCTCTCAAGACCATTTTCTTGGCTCTTTTTCTTGTCTTAGCTTCAGCATTGTATTCGGCCAATGCCAAAATCCAGGAGCATGAGTTTGTTGTAAGTTCTTCTTTCCCTCACTTAGTTTTTTTTCTCTCTTTCTCTTTCTTGCTAAGATAATCATTAACTTGTTCCCGTTTGTGACGAGACAGATTCAAGCAACACCAGTGAAGAGGCTGTGCAGCACTCACAGCACCATCACTGTGAATGGACAATTCCCTGGCCCAACTTTGGAAGTCAACAATGGAGACACTTTAGTCGTCAAAGTCACTAACAAAGCTCGTTACAATGTCACCATTCACTGGTATCATATCAATGGCTTCACTTCTCACCGTTAAATAAGCTTCATTCATTACTTTAAACAATCACATATTCATTCAACAGTTTTTTTAATCTTTTCCCTTTAGATTAATCATCTTATTCTACCCATATGACACTTGGCAAGAAAATTTTCTGGCTGTAGAAACACAATATAAAAAAAAGCATTAAATAACTTTTACACTATTTTTTTAACAAAAACGTCTTTGTCTTTGTATTCTTGACATGTGCTCGTGGTCCATCGGCATACATTAAAAACTCTCTTTTTCACTTAATTGCAAGAGTTTCACTTGAATACAGTTATACCAGTATTTATGCTGCATGCCACGTTCATCACTTCATGCATGGAATGGAACTTTTAGAAGGAAAATATTAGTTTTTGTTGCTATTCTAGCTATTTGATTTACTGTATTTGTTCAGGCATGGTATTCGGCAAATGAGAACAGGTTGGGCTGATGGACCAGAATTTGTAACTCAGTGTCCTATTCGGCCTGGTGAGAGTTACACCTATCGTTTCACCATTCAAGGTCAAGAAGGCACACTTTGGTGGCATGCTCATAGCTCATGGCTAAGAGCCACTGTTTACGGTGCTTTAATCATTCACCCCAGAGAGGGAGAGGCATATCCTTTCGCTAAGCCAAAACGCGAGACACCAATTCTTCTAGGTAATCATCATTATAATTATACTAATTAATTCACATACATGGGTATAATAATTGTTGGTAATGATGATTAAGAAAAAGATATTGTGGGATCTGCTATTTTCTTTTTCTTTTGACAAATGCTATGCACTTGATGAAGACGGTTTAACGGTGAAAACAATGATGATCATTTATTAGGGGAATGGTGGGACGCAAATCCGATCGATGTTCTGAGACAAGCCACACAAACAGGAGCAGCTCCAAATATTTCTGATGCATACACCATCAACGGTCAACCTGGCGATCTTTACAAGTGTTCTAGCCAAGGTCTGATATATTAATATTATTATTATTATTGCTTAATTTTCATTCAACTCATAAACACATCTGCATAAGACCATTAAAAATGAAACAATATTTGCATAAGACAGCTTTGGAACAACCAACCAAGGTTATTCTGGTCCCAGGAAACTAAGTAAAAAAAAAACATTGTCCAATGATTTTATAAATCTGATGTATATTCTGTTGATGATTGGCAATGTAGGCACCACTGTTGTTCCAATAGATTCTGGTGAGACCAACCTCCTTCGAGTCATCAATGCTGCACTCAACCAACCACTTTTCTTCAGTGTGGCCAACCACAAACTCACAGTGGTTGGTGCCGATGCCTCCTACCTTAAACCCTTCACCACCTCAGTCATCATGCTGGGTCCAGGCCAAACCACCGATGTTCTCATCCAAGGTGACCAACCACCCTCACGCTACTACATGGCTGCACGTGCCTATCAATCCGCACAAAACGCCCCTTTTGACAACACCACAACCACAGCCATTCTCAACTACAAATCTGCACCATGTCCTGCAAAGGGTATCTCCATCAAACCCCTTATGCCCTCTCTCCCAGCTTACAACGACACCAACACAGTCACTGCCTTCAGTAAAAGCTTGAGAAGCCCCAGACAAGTTGAAGTCCCTGCAGAAATCGATGACGACCTTTTCTTCACCATTGGCCTTGGCCTCAACAATTGCCCTCCAAATTTCAGCCCAAACCAATGCCAGGGTCCAAATGGAACACGCTTCACTGCCAGCATGAACAACGTCTCTTTCGTTCTCCCCAACAACGTCTCCATCTTGCAGGCTCATCACCTTGGAGTCCAAGGAGTGTTCACCACTGACTTCCCTACACAGCCTCCTCTGAAATTTGATTACACTGGTAATGTGAGTCGCTCACTGTGGCAACCCATTCCCGGGACTAAGGTGACCAAGTTGAAGTTTGGATCCAGAGTGCAGATTGTGTTGCAGGACACTAGCATCGTGACCCCTGAGAACCACCCGATCCACCTTCATGGGTATGATTTCTACATAGTAGCAGAAGGGTTCGGAAATTTTGACCCCAAGAAAGACACTTCCAAGTTCAACCTTGTTGATCCACCTATGAGGAACACCGTTGCAGTACCTGTGAATGGATGGGCAGTTATCCGATTTGTTGCCGACAACCCAGGTAAAGTCAATTACTCCAAATAAAAACAGTACATGTCCTAAGGAAAAATTATTACATGATGACAAAATTCACATGACATGTAATCATGTCACGTAGATATTGCTTAATGAACACTCCATGATCTTAGATTACTTAATACCTGTTAATATACTGAAAGTATGAATTTTCTTCATACCATCAGTTATCATGATGTGTAAGATCATCTTATGATTGCTTGTTAATGCAAGAATTTACTTAAAGTTTGATGTTTAATGAAGGGTGATGTGATATTTGTAGGAGCTTGGATCATGCACTGTCACTTGGATGTTCACATCGGGTGGGGTTTGGCCACTGTGCTCTTGGTGGATAATGGAGTTGGGCTGTTGCAGTCCATAGAGGCTCCTCCAGAGGATCTGCCTCTCTGTTAGAATAATCAAAAGCAGAAATATTGAATTTGTATCTGTAGTTCGTAATTTTTCCTAGTTCATTGATGTTTCCCTGTATTAGGGGTATTTCTTCTTTTGCTCTGTTTTTGTCGTTTTTTTCATATAGAGATAACCAGGGATTAAAAGAGACGGTGATGTGATTTCAACACAACATGCCGTCTTATCTATTAATAAGCCCGATTCATTAAACTGATGTTAGCAGTTTTCTTCCCATTGTGGTTTATGTTATCTATCAACAAAGATGAGTTTTGATCCCTCACTTTTCTTATTCAATAGTTTAGTGTGCTTCTTTGAACGTGTGTGTTCCATAGAAGAATTTAATGGCTTTGACAAAGTAAAACACGACACAGTTTAAGAAATAAGAGCAGTGCATAGAATAATTAGAATTGATGAAGTGGAACATTGTGGTATGAGGCAGACGACCAAATATGAGGCCAAAGTGTTACATGTGTTATATTGTGGAAAAGGTCAATGCGGGTGCAACAGCATTGGACTGAGTTGTAAGTAACATAACAAGAGTTCATTTTGCACAAGTAATGTTGATGGGTAAGACCAAAAACATTCTGGTCTCCAACTCTTTACTTTTGCCAACAAATTTGAAAACTATAATTTGATACACATACTCTTTCTTATTTTTTATTTTCTTATTTTTCTAAAAACTACAAAAAAATTATTTTTTTATGACCATTTTATCTTTGTTAGATGTAATGAATATAAATGTGTCATACTATCATTACTCAACAAATTTAGGAATTCAAGAAGAAAAATGATTATTTGACACACCTAAATTTTTTATATTCATTTGATACTACCCTTATTTTTTACTTTTTTTTCTTGAAAAAACACAATAGTTTACACTTTTATGACTATTTTATCTTTTTATTTTGTGTCAAATGAATGTAAAAGTGTGTCATCGTACCATTATTCATTGAGGAATGCACAAAAATCACAAGCATATATCAAATTCTCAATTACATTACTTCTTATTATATCACTTTAATATTCAATTAAATTCTCGTTCTCAAATTTATTTTCAATTAATCACTCATACATAGTCTCCCACTTCTTCATTGATCTCTTAAATTTGAGACATACGAAAATGGATGTTTTCCTTGTTCACTTTTATGAATGCTTCAAAACGAAATTTGTATCTAACATTACAATTCTTATCATAAATCTAAATCTTTGTCAGTTTATGCATAAATTGAAATAGATGGTATTCTTCATTCTTAGTTTAATATATAAGAATATTCTAAAGCGTCATTAGTTGTAACTGTGACATCCCAAAATATCATATACACATATAATATAATAGGATTCAGCTATTATAATATGTGAAAGCAGTTAAGATATAGAGATAACCGCATTTAAATATATACAGTCATCCAAAATATAGAAGAAATTAAAACGACTCATAACTTGAGTACAAGTTTCCAAAGTTCCCTAAAATACAAGGTTACTAAACTCTAAAGAGGCCAAAAGAGTGTGTTCCAAACGTACCGAACTATTTAAAATAAAAGATAGAAGTTTTTCAAAATAACGATCTATTCAACCAAGAGCTAGTAGAAGTCCTAAGTACTAGACGACTGCACCTTCTTCATGCTCCAATGTTTGCTCCAAGGGCACATCATCAGCTACTGCTCACATCCAAAGGATTGGATGATCATCGCAAGGGGGAAGGCAAGCACATACAACAAACAATGCAAGGGTGAGCTAGGTATAAAAAGCATGTTATCAATCAAGTATTTCAAGCATGCAAGGACCATAAACAATGCAGACTAAAACCAAATGCATTTTTATTGATACCAATGACCGACCACGTGATTTAACCATCCGGACTAGTATGAAATGTCGAGTTCCAAGGGTTTGTGCACTTGTAGTGGCCCTACTGCTTTGCAAAGCCATTGCCGAGGGGTTTCACTCGACCACACACAAGTGTAAGCCCTTTACAACGGTATAGGCCTTCCAAGAAGCGTTTATCCTAGGACCTCCTGTTATTCTCACCACATGAATCATCACTCTCTGCTTGAGCTTGGATGATCATTAGAATGTCAGGATAAACCCCATCGGGAACTTCGACCATTCATATGGTCAATCACAACAAACTACGGGGCACCACCATGTAACCTCCCTTGAGGATCATGGAATTACGTCCATCAATCATACTTTGAACATACATGCTTTCAAACTATAATTTACCATTTTAATTCAATCTTGAATCAATAATGTACCTCATAAACCACTTTGATTCATCAAACATAAAATTTCATAGTCATTCAAGTGCATTCTTACTATATTGTCTCATACCAAACCCATACACCATCACACAACATCAACCATGTCATAAAACAACTCACATTACATACTTTCACAAAATCATCACTTATTAACACAAATTTCTTTATGACTTTTAATTATCAATACTGACGTAATTCAAACAGCTTGGAGACCCTCACCAATGGCTCCGAAAGGGTCAAAAACCCCCAGAACGACCTCAAGAACGTCCAAAACGGACATCCGGAACCCCACCAACTATAAAAAACAAAAGCAGTAGCAAGAAAGGGTGCCCAACGCCCTTTAAGGGCGCCCGGACGCCATAATTCTGGAAAAATGTCGAATCAAAGGGCGCCCAGCCCCCTTTTGGGGCGCCCAGGCGTGGATTCTACAGATTTTGCAGAACTCACCCACTCTCATTTCGTTTTAGACCTTTTTATGCATTTCTTCCACCCTTAATTCATCCTACAGGTTGAATTAAACTTGTTTAAGTGATCCTAACTCTTTCTAAACACATTATGAAGTATTTATGCATTTTTTTAGACTCTAAAATCTCCAATTTCACAACTTAAAGACTCAAACCAAAATTTACCAATTAGAAACTATTTTTAGCAAATTTAGCATTTCAAACAAGTCTCAAATGACCCAATCAAATTGTCCCCACTCCCCATTTACGCCCTAGACCTCAGTTACTCAAAAACACCCTCTCACTTCCTCTAAACTCACTCCAAACACTAGTTTTCCTCAACCTAAAAACCCAATTCCACTTCTATCATTTATAACCTTATTTTCACCAATTTTATAGTCCTAACTTGCCTAGGCTGCCTCAATAGTTCAAATATGTCCAAGACCTCTAACTCTAAAATTCTCTATCTAAACAATGTTGTAACAGATTTTACACCCTCAATCACTCCCAACCTGGCTAATTAAAGTAAACTAAACTCACCCAACTCAATTTCCATCATCATGAATCTCACAACTTTCACATCTCAACTTTCAAAGCATACATGTCTCAAATCCACCCAACATAAATTCAAATAGCAATATACACTAAAAGAAAACAGTTTCACATGCATCATCACATAATCATCACAAATTCTAATTTACACCTACGAGAATTCTACAAAATCGGAATTAACCCAACTCCCCTTACCTTGGATTCTCGCAGCACCGTTCATAGTTTTGTCCCTCTACAGTTCCACACACAGCAAGGGCACCGCGACACTCTACAAATCACCAAATGGTGATAGAAACGGCTCTTAGAGCTAGAAGGAACAGAGAAAAAACGAAATGATGGGTATTCTAGGCACATGCATCTTGTCCTAGGTTCCCAAAACAGTGAAGGAAGAGGATAGAACCACTTACCGGCCATAAACGAAAAATTAATCGGATGGATAGAAAGCCCTCCACTTTGGAAACGTGTAGACACCACCTATTCGAAAATCCAATGGTTGATTAAGTAGAAATGGTAGAGAGAATGAAGAGAGAACGATGAACTGATTTTTCTAGAAAGAGAATGTTATGAGCTTTTGAACCTGATTTCATAAAGTTGATATATATATATATATATATATATATATATATATATATATATAATAATAATAATAAAGAAATAAAATTCAGATTCTCACAATAACGTAATAATAACAATCGTAGTATTATTGTTGTTGTTATTGTTTGAAGAAAATAATATGTAAAAAGATCGTGGAAGGTGCCTTACCATTTTCGTCATAATTTGCATAAGAATGATAAAATAATTCCTATTACTTTGTAAAAGTTTTGGTCACTAATTATATTTTATTGTTTCAATTCATATTATCATATTCGTTTTTAATATTTTTGTTGATGCTCTAAAGTGCAATCATTATATTCATTTTTAAAACAGAGAATGCTAACAATTGTTAAAAGTACAAAGAAAATTTAATCAAGAGATTTTCATGCAAAAATATATGCAACAGAGAAATTTGGTTCATATATGAACCAAATTTCTAAATTTTTTAGACGAAAAATAATTTTTTATTAATTTATTGAAAAATTAAACTATTCTTTATGTAAAATGTGACAAAAATAAATAAATTACTTATTTAATTTATTTTGACATAGCGAGACAATTTTATATAAATGGGTAAAAGAACAAATTATTTTTAGTGATAGGTTTTGGTCAAACATAATGTTCATAAATTGTATCTTAATTCTATGTAAGATAAAATGTTGGTCTCTCTTGCCTTTTATATCAAACTTGTCAAAGAACATTTCTTTTCAGTTGGTCTTTTTAAATATTAGACATCGTTCTCTTCCAAACAAATATCTAACAAATATATGATATTAGACACTAAAGAGATTCGATGTCAAACTGTTAATTTTGTTTACAAACTGATTTTTTTTTATATAGATTTTTTTCTAGATTAACGTTGAATGGAAACATTACAATAGTCTGTTTTGCACTAGTGTATATATCCTTCACATTATTGCACTTATATAAACACAAAAAACTTATTAAAATTATGTTCTTATATTTACAACCATATTGAGTGTTCATTTGATCAAATCTATCTAGATCTTTTTCATCGTTTTTCTTATTACCATTAACAAAATATTATAAAATAAGAACCATTTATTATATAAGATCAAAAGTATCTTTATTATAAATTCAAATAAAAATTTTCATTCCAAAACTAAAAAAAAAATTCGCCTCAGAAAAGTAATTGATCTATTTTTTAAATATATGTAAACAAAGATAATTTTTTCTTCAATATTTTTTCAAAATTTTTAAAAGTTTGAATAACTTTCTACTGTAACATCCCAAAATATCATATTCACATATAATATAATAGGATTCAACTATTACAATATGTGAAAGCAGTTAAGAGATAAAGATGACAACATTTAAATATTTATACAGTCATCCAAAATTTAGAATAAATTAAAACGAATAGGAATTAAGATACAAAGGTCTAAAGTTTCTCAAAATATGATAGGCTAAAAGGAAGTAAAAACAAGATAAACGCCTAAGCACTAGGTGCTGGATCTTCCTCGGTTTCCAACGCCTGCTCCAGAGGTACATCGTCACCTACTGCTCACATCCAAAGGATTGGATGATCATCGCAAGGGAGGAAGGCAAACACACACAACATACAAGTGCAAGGGTGAGCTAGGTCTCAAACAAACATACAATTCGTGGCACATTAATCTAACATTACCGAGAGCATTCGTTTACATACAAGCATATAAGCCATCATAAACACAAGCGCTTATTTCATAAACTCAATTAAAACAATCATCCTATCATATAAAGACCTCTAGACTCGTCCGGACTAAGAATGTATATAGAGCTGGGGCGGGTTGTGCACTTGTGGTGGACTCTACTGCTTTGCAAAGCCATTGCCGAGGGGTTTCACCCGACCACACACAAGGCGAGTCCGTTACCGCGGAATAGACCTATAGTGGAAGCGTCTACCCTAGGACCTCCCACTACTCTCACCACCCGCGTCGATCCTCTCTAATTGAGATTGAAAGACCGTCAGAGTATTAGGGATAACCCCCCATAGTGGAAGCCTCTTACATACATTCAAAACACTAATTTGATCTCACCCAGAGATCTTATTTGATTTTCAAATACCACCACTTCATCCATTAATCATATTTCACTCCACCAATCCATGTTGAATAAATCTTTCAATCTCATTCAGAAGCATATTAGTTCACACATAATTCATACCTCAAAGATCATTCAAGTAATCCTACAATCTCATTCAAAAGCGTAATAAAACATATACAACTCCTACACTACATATTTTCACAAAAACATCACTTATTACTACCAATTTCTTTATGAACTTTAATTATCAATATTTAAGTAATTCAAACAGCTCCGAAACCATCACCAACGGTTCCGGAAGGGTCAAAAACCCCCAGAACGACCTAAAGAACGTCCAAAACGGACGTCCGGAACCCCCCAAACTATAAAAAAATAAAAGCAATTACAGAAAATGGCGCCCCAGCGCCCTTTAGGGGCGCCCGGGCGTGAAAATTTAGCTGAAACAGCGAGTTGAAGGGCGCCCAGCGCCCCTCAGGGGCGCCCAGGCGTGGATTCTACAGAATTTCTGCAGATTTTGCAGAACTCACCCACTCTCATTTCGTTTTAGGCCTTTTGGTGGATTTCTAGTACTCCTAACTTGATCTATATGTTGATTTAAACTTGTCTAGATCTTTCTAACCCATCCTAACACAATTCTCTAGTTGATATGCATAGATTTTACCTCTAAAAACTCTTTTTCATGAACTTAAGGTACCAATCCTGAATTTATCAATTCCAAATCATTTTAGACCATTTTGGCACCTCCTACAAGTCACAAATGACTAAATCAAATTGTCCCCACTGCCCACTTACACCCTAGGCCTCAATTACTCAAAACCACCCTCTCACTTCCTCTAAACTCACTCAGAACACTATTTTTCCTCAACCTAATGACTCAACTCCACTTCTACCATTTAGAACCTCATCTTAACCAATTTTATAGTTCCAACAAGTTATAATTGACTCATCCAAGCTGGCCAAACTGCCCAAATACATTCAAGACCCTTAAGGCTAAAAATCACTACCTCACTTCCTCTAAATGACCAAGAATTGACCCGAAAGACACTTGATTTCATTCCCAACAGTATCACAACATAATTTTCATACTAAAACAGTCCCAACATACATAATTAATCAATCTAAACCATTCCAAAACAGCACACTATCATCACACACCAAATTCACATATCAAACACATCCTTACATGCATTTCAAGTCACTAAAACTCATTTCATGCCTCCAACAACATACCATTCCAAAATTATCATGCATTCACATCACACAACTAAAATTCCAAAAATAGAACTAGCTCCCCTTACCTTTAGTGCGAATAACTATGCTCACTAAGACCCCAAACGCGCCCTTTTTACTTCCAAGACGCAAGATCACCTATGAATCATCAATTGATGATGGAGAATGAACTTTAGAACTAAATAGGTACTAGATTTGAAAGAGAAAACAAAATGAGCCACATGCAGTAAATTTGATAGCATGCTCACAGCCCTAAAGAAAAGGAAAAAGGGGTTTTCTTACTCGTTGAAGAAAAGAGGATTTGATTGGATGAAAACAAAGCTCTCAGCGTCCAGATTGCTTATGAGCTTCTTATTTAATGAAAGAACGGATAAATTTTGATTTATAGCGGGTGGAAGTAGAGCATTGAAGCAAGAAGAAGAAGCTGGGTTTTGTTTTTTTGGAGAAGCTGTCATGGCAAAGAAAATAAAAGATTGATCTTGGAAGATAAGGTTTTAATAAAAAATTCTATTTTAAAATGTTGCCCATAGCTCTGCTGCCACGTGTGTATTGTTTTTATCTATTAATTAATTTTTTTTTTTCAGACTTTACATCTACAAACTATCACTAAAGCATAATAAAGATTAGAATAAAGATATAACATGGGATCTTAAATCGGTTATTGAAGAAACAATGTGATAAATAACATAATAATAAGTTCGTAAACTCTGAAAACCTTTTAAGAATAAAAGTAAAATAAAATAAATATATTTATATAATATTAAAAAGAAAAAAGAGTAAAATACTACATCGGGTATTAAGTAGTATAATTCTTTATTCATACACGTCTTATTTCTTTTTAGTGTTATTAATGTATTCAATGTCATTAGATGATAAATCTATTTCTTCTTCATACTATGTACATTGGATTTATCCTTAGGTATATATAGTTTGATTGATATACTAAAACTTTTTAATTTTTAATATATTGAATATAAATTGGAACGAGTTATTCAAATTTGTAGAATTCACCGGTTAACAATTTTGACAATATTATGAAAGAAAAATCAAATTGAATATAAATTATCAAAATTAGAACCTTTAAAAAAAATAAATCTCATATTAAATAAAGTAAAAAATAAGAACTAAAAGAGTATTCAAACCATAATTTTATAAAACAAAATCATATTTAAATAAATTGATTATTACATGTCATATCAACCTAAAATATAATAACGATCCTTTATCTTATTCAACATTTTTAAAACGAATATACTTTACTTTGCAATTATATTAAATACAAAAGAGATAGGAAAATATAAGAACAAAGGTTAGATTTTGCTATTTGACTATAGTCTAATGAGAAAGACGGTATATATATTTAACTTTTTCTTTTTTGGAAAAGCACATCATGATCATATTTTGGATAATGACTAAGAGGGGAAAATGATCTAGAAACAGTGTGTGATATTATTTTAGAAAGGGTTAAATTTGGGTCAAATTCATCATTTAATACACGCAAGTTGACAAAGTTTCCTCACACCACGTATCAAACACCACTCTCACTCTGTCTTACCAAAAACAATGTTCATTTCTCAACTCAATAATCCTAAATCTTTTCTCCTCAATTCCCAAGTGCTTGCCATCTAGAAATTATTAGATGCTTGAAGAATATATAAATATTCCCATAAATTGAGGATATAACACTTTAATAGTGTAAACTTTTTCAATACATGCTGTTTTTATCTAAATTTTTTTTGTATAAAATAATCTATTTTCAATATAATGAAAATAAGTTAGAAATCTCAAATCAATGAGTGATATTTAAACATATTAACATATATAAGAAAAAATGAATTTTCATTTCATAAATTTGTTTTGTAAGTTGAGTTAGAAGGTGTAATTTTGATCAAACCTATCTCCATAGTTATTTTTTTCTTTATATGTAAGGATGGAAAGATCTAAATGGATAATAGTATGGAATCATCGAAAAGGAAGTTTCTGTTTCACTCTTGCACAAGTTAGAACCACCGTTCATAACAAATATTGTTAGGTTTGGTCGTTTGAATAATAGTGGATATGATCGAACCGCAAGTCATAAGCCACGTGTACCATTCCCTCAAGTACAAGTGGCATATATATGACTGGCCACGTGTCCCACGTGCATGGGTCACTTCTTAACAAAAATCACATGGTGCTCATCCTCATTACTTGGATTGGACATTGGGACTATAACACTCAAATTAGCTTCTTCTTCTTCTTTTTTCTGTTCAAATCTTTAATATTATCTATTTATAGTAATAAAAACTTTTTCATTTTATCTCTAGATGGCATGTGACCACTTTACTTGCATATCACATATTCATTTTATCATCACAACTTTTCAAAGGCAAATTTTAATCTTATTTTTAGATTTTCATAATTTGAATATGTAAATTTTTATTTTTTTTTTAGGATTTTAGTTATTTATATATGATTTCAATTTTTTTAAAATTAAAACAAGTTTATTTTCCACGGTTGGCCTAATATATATCGCTTCAAAATTTAAAAATTCTGATTCGGTATCTACCGCTTTGGACCATTCTACAGATTCCTTTCTGTTTATTATTATTCCTTCTAGAATCACGAAACGGTGTGTTAAGCAGTTTTAGTAAAAAAATAGAAAATAAAAACAGAAAAAACTTCTTTCTACTTATCATTGTCATTTTATTCATACACATTATCCATTATTTTTTATTAGGAAAAAAATCGTATTATTTTACTAATTATAACAATAATTTAAGTAAAAAAAAAAACAAGAACTCGTTTAGAGAACTCGCCTTGTAATTAGGCTCTTTTATCCCACTTCTTCAAAAACTGATTTTTTTTATTAAATTAATAAAAAAAACAAGAGAAGTATTTGACTCCCTTAAATTTTAGAAAGTTGATTTGATTTAATTTTCTTTTTTGTTTTTGCTGTATTTTTTAATGCATGAAAATTGTAACGAGTAAGATTCATGAACGTAGAAGCTAGAAAGCTACTAGTGTGAACAAGCAGATCTCGTACAATCGGGCCGTGGGCCCAGTTTCATTACAGTGAGGCCCGCTTTCCAGGCGTCAGCAGCAGGGATGAAACAGCAATATAAGTATATATAATAATCACAATAAAGATTAACATCAGGAGATATTTTATTCAGTAAAAGGACAAGATATTTAAGTTAGATATACTATAAGAATGGCATAATGGAGAATATACCGAAAAGATAGGGACATAATGGAAAAGACGAAGGAGATTAAAAAGAGCAGGTACTTGAGAGGAAAGAAAACGAGCGAGCGTTTTAGTGGCTCGGGAAGGTTCGAGGGCCACGTGCCAGCTGGTTCGGGAGTCCGAAGCATGATAACGCGACTAAGAAAACGCCACGTCACCAGTTCTGGTTGCATTTTAAAATATCAGAAAAATCTAGAGAAGGCTATAAATAAAGATTACAGGGTGCAGCCCAGAGATTTTCTGAATCCGCCATAACCACATCAAACCAACACAAACCTTGTTACTCTTCACTCCAAACCAAAACACAGACACACTACCGAGGAAAAACAAAAAGGAACAAGCCTAAAATTAAATATACAGCGTTTTCTCTACTAGGTTAGTAGCATTGGATTCTTCCTCTCTGTTTATACTGCACGCTTTTTAATTTCTTCACTGCAATTTTTTTTTCATTATTGTTTATAGGTTTAGTTTTTGGTTATTTATCTGTCTGTATCGTAATATCGTTTTTTCTTAAAGGAGAAAACTTTCTGGGCAAGTTTATTTTTTATTTTTTACATTTTTTTATATTTTGGCTTTAGCTTTATCTATTACTTGGGGGTTACGAAAATTCGTTTCTTGGTTGAATTTATCATAGATACTGTAGTCAATAAGAGCATGTTGCGAAATCCTGTTTGTGATTGTCCACCTTTGTGTTGTGTTTTGTTCTTTTGAGCTGCTGGTTACTGAATAGTTTATTTATTTGTTTTGAAGTTCAGATTTTGAATTCGGTTATTGAGTTTTGCTGAGGACTTAGCAGTGAAGTTTTGTGGAGATGGGTGCTTATGATCAAGTTTCTGTGCGGCCTTTGGATTCTTCTAGAAAGAGGAAAAGTAGGAGCAGAGGGGATGGTTCTAGATCTGTGGCTGAGACCATTGCAAAGTGGAAGGAATACAATGAGCATCTTTATTCTGGCAAAGATGATGGTAGATCAACTCGGAAGGCACCAGCTAAAGGGTCAAAGAAAGGATGCATGAAAGGGAAAGGAGGACCCCAGAACTATGAGTGTAACTACAGAGGAGTTAGGCAGAGAACTTGGGGGAAATGGGTGGGTGAGATTAGGGAGCCAAATAGAGGGAGTAGGCTTTGGTTAGGAACCTTTTCTACTGCTCAAGAAGCTGCTCTTGCTTATGATGAAGCTGCTAGAGCCATGTATGGTCCATGTGCACGCCTCAACTTCCCCCACATCTCAGATTATGCTTCTCTCAAGGAATCCTTTAAGGACTCTTTCTTGGCTGCTTCATCTTCATGTTCTTCGACAACATCGGACACTACTACTACTACTACCACATCCAATCGATCAGAGGTCTGTGCAGCTGAGGATGCTAAGGAGAATATTCTACCTGCCCTTGATAAGGCCAACCGTAATGTTTGTCACAAGGCTTATGAACATGCCTCACCAACTAGCAGAATGAAGCTAGAGCCGAAGGATGAGGCTGTGGATCGCCTAGACCCGGGGGCTGGAGAAGGAATACATCATGCTGAGCAGGCAGAGGATGTAAATGAAGACCAGATGGACTTTTCGTGGATTGATGCTTTGGATTTTAATAATGATGATTACTCCAAAAGCTTTTCCAATGATGAGTTATTTCAGGTGGATGAACTTTTGGGGCTAATAGATAATAACCCAGTTGATGACTCTGGGTTGATGCAAGGTTTGGATTTTGGACAAACAGGATTTCCTGGAGATAGTAATCCTCAGCTTGATAATACGTCATCAAGCTTTGTTTATCAGTTGCAAAATCCAGATGCCAAGTTGCTGGGAAGTTTACCCCATATGGAACAGACAACATCTGGGTTTGATTATGGATTAGATTTCCTGAAAACAGTTGTGCCAGAGGACTATAATAGTGTAGGGGAAGAACCCCAATTTCTTAACTTGGACGATGTTCTGAACCATGATTCAAAGGAAATGCTAGCAAGAAAGGAATGATGTTTTTGTCGATGTTGTTTTTGCATGAAGTCTACCTCATTTTCATCTGGTTCAAGCATCACAAGTAATCTGTCTCCAGGGTTGTTGTCCCCTTTTAGCAATATATAAGTGCCTTAGACGAATACAGTTATACAACTAATATACAAGAAATTTAAAATCTTTATGTTCTTTTAAATATGCTGATTCTCTGTAGGATTTTTTAAAATGGAGAATTTAGCTGACAAAATTTGTTAATTCTTTCATTTACATGTTTTCTTTTTGGACTGCCTTTAACTTCATAGGTGGAGCTAAGGAGTAGGCTGTTCAAAGTCGTTTGTTGTTGTTGTCAACTGTAGTATCTTGAGCACTGACATGACAGAAGATTTCTTGTTATGTACGAGGGACAACTAGTATATGTCTGTATTGCATACTTTTGTGTATAAAAACTGAACAAGTAGGCGAATGTATATATTGAAAATTATTCTGAATTTTGTTGCTGTCTTTACTCTGTTCTTTATTTACTGGTTTTGGTCCTTGGGGATTCTATTGCTTGCGAGTTAATCAATCTTATCAGTCTTAGTTAATCTTGTTATCTTTAATTGATATAAAGTTGTAAAATGGTTCCAGAATTTCCTTCAATTAGATAAATTAATAATTTTATTACCTATATTCCTTCTTCATCAATTCGCAGTAAACAATATAATATTCATATTAAAAGGATGGTCAATGTCGGGAAATATTTGTGATAAATTTTTAATTTTTAATTTTTTCTTTTTTATAAAGTTTATTTTTTTTGTAAAATAATATTTTTATTTGAGTTTTTAATAAAATAAGAATGTAATTTTGATTTAAATTAAGTAATTTGTATTAATTATATACTTTAGAAAGAAAAAATTGGAGTGTTACACCAAAAAGGTCTTATAACATTTTGAATTTTTTTCATCAATTTTTATTTAAATTATTTAGAAAAATATATTTAAAAATAGAAGACGAATTTGAGAGTTTCGAAATTTCAAATTCTCAAACACCAAATGAATATGGTTTTTAATTTGTTTTCAACAACAGAACTGAAAAATTATGAAATTGCGTTTCATATCAAAGCAACTACAACATTTTAGCCTGGTGAAACTCAATTGTAACACAGTTATATAATAAAATACTAATTAAAATAATAACAAGAAAATAATAAAGCTCTTAAACTTGTTTATTTGTGCGGGTTGCCGGACTTTTATTTAATTTTACTATTCATTTTAGTCATATGAATAAGTCTCATTTTATTTAAATTTATTTAATTCTTCTTTAAATTAAAATCAATAAAGAGGATTGTTAGTAAGAAACTCAATAAAACATAATTCTAATATAGTTTGCATTATAGGCTAATCTTCATTAAAAATTGTAAAATCAGGAGAGAATCATATAACAAGATACTAGACTTAAAAAAACTGTTATTTCCAATAAATTACAAAGAGTGGGTTAAAAATAATGAGTTATCAGTACTTTTAATTTAAATAATAATCTAACTATAGCAATCCATATTTAATGCATTGCTTAGTGTCGTCCACCTGTCACCATTTCAGCTCCTTTGGATTGAGTGACAGACATGATTCTATGTGCATTTAATTTCCCAATCTCGGAAATTGTGCGGCTGCAAGAAGGATGAAAAGCTTCTGATAATGGAATCCATGTGGCAGCTGGAGGATGGACCAACCGTCCGGATTGAAGGCTGTATTTAAGGTAGGATTTTCAAACATTTCCACTTTTATGCATGCAACCTTTCTTCTTCCTCAGAACTTCAGTTTCAGAAACTCCATTTTTCTCCTCCTTCTCTCTAAAACTACCAACTTCTCTCTAAATTTCTAACACTTTCCCTTCCTCTAACCACCTCACCCCTTTTAGATTAAATCTTCCTAGCATCAAGACCTTCAAATTGCACCGATCAGAATCTGGTTTGGAGAACTTTGGACTTTGAAAGCCTTAGAAGTAGTTATTGCCCAAGACTTAGAAGTTTAGCTTGGAATTAAGGTAAGGGAAGCTTATAAAATTTAATTATGATTTCTTGTATGGTTGAAAACATGATTTAATGTATGTTTGATGGTCTATATGGTATGATGAAATGTGTATGCTGTGTTGAACTGTTTATCTTGGTTAAGAACTTAGAAGAATGTATGAAAACTTAGAAAAACTTGATTCTGCATTCGAAGGGTCATTAGGACCATTCGGTTTCCCCTTCAAACCTTTGATCCGGTTCCCTTATGTTGAAATTAAAATATGCTATTAGTTAGTCGTTCGGATTGTTCGGTCTTACACTGAACACTCGGTTTATATTGATGATGTTTATTGAAAGTGTTAGGTATTGTACCAGTACTTGAAATTCTTAAAACGTCCGGTTTATAATATTATTATTTGAAGAGTGCTTGGTCTTCTACTAACACTTATCTTTGAAACACTCAGTTTCGTATCAGTATTATTGTTCACTTAAAAAGACGTTCGGTCATAAACCAAGCATTCGGTTTTACAAGCTTTTGGTCTTAGACTGACACTTGATTCCTCAAGGAGTGTCTGGTCTTGTACTAACACTCGACCAATTGAAGAGAACTCTGTTATTTCACATAACGTTCGGTCTCGTTAAATTGTATTCAGTTATTGAGCATTTGGACTTCTTCATAAATCAATTATATCTTTGAACTTCTTGGTTGCACATGATACTCAGTTTTTCTTTGTGATAGACTGTTCGGTCTGCTACTGAATTTTCTTTGATACTCCATTTCCTTGTGTTAGACCATTCGGTCATGTACTAGAGTTTTCTTTGATAATTAGTCTTCCCTTCAGTGTGAACCCTTTGGTCATGTATTTAATCTTGCCTTAGTGTATCAGAAGTGATGGTGTGAGATTGTGTTGAATTGGTTAAGTGAGAGAATTCCACTGGAGGAATATCTTATGGTTGTTAATGGTTTGTAAAGTATGAACATGGTCAGACTTTGTTGTCGTCCTGATCCTGATATTTCGTGATGACGCTTTCTCATGTAGAGGAAGGTTATTCATGCGTGGGAATGGCAGGAGGTCCGCGGTCATAAGACCAGATGATCATTGTAGGACTAACCTCGGGTGACAGCTGATAGTTCAGGCAGCTACCACGCCACACTCGGTGCTAGGGACGTCGAGCTACGTGATTCATACGGTTCGGACAATGTCTATGTGTTTAGAGATAATAGTAAACACGTTTGGTTTATGTGAATATGAATGTGTTGATGAATATGTGTTCGGTTTGCATGTTTGTACGTATGTTGAAATGATTAATTAAATTTACATAAGCTTACCCTTATCTGTTTTGTCTTGCCTATGTTGTCGTTCGGTATTTGACCGTACGGTTTGTTCTCTTCACTGCAATGATCATCCTTTGGGGTGTGAGCAGAGGGTGCTCAAGAAGACACTTTGGAGGAAGCTTTGCAAGCGGAGCAACCCCTGGACGTATTGCTAGAGAACTGTGCAGGACCGTCCGGTCCTTAGATTAGGTTCCTTATTTTAATTAGAATAGGCAGACCGATTCGGTTAAGTATTTTGTAAAACTGTTCGGTCTAGAGATTCTTTTTGTATTGACTTTCGGTCGGGTACTGTACCACGACCGTTCGGTCTGAAGCTGTAATGTATTCAAACTTCTTTACTTTGTACAGTTTCAACCTTTATCTAATACTATGTGTTCCTCTTCTTTTACTTATTTCTCTCCATTGTTCTTTAGTATTATTATTTTAACTTCTACAATAAATTATATATATTTTCGTTATATATTTATTGGGATGTTACACTAATGGTATCAGAACAGTTTTATTCCTTAGAATGCCTGTAGGTTATGAGTATGCCTTGCTTGTGTTGTGTACTCACATGATCAGTTAGATTTTCTAACCTCTTATTCAAACTCATGGATCTTTCTTTCTGTTGACAACAGAAGATGGCTCCAAGACCTCCCCCTTAACCTGCCGATCGGGATACGTCCAGCAGTAACAACAACCTGTTGGAATCGGTATTAGCGACACTTCAACAACAAAATGCCAACCTGATCCAACAGAACTCCAACCTAGCGCAACAGAATGCACTGACCTTGCAGAACTCAGAAGTCGCTAGGGTATCGGCAGAGGCAACGCAAAGACAGATAAAGGAAATGATGACGAACGAAATGCAGTCTAGCAGACCGTTCGGTTCTTCCTCTAATGCCCAGGCTGAATGGAGTCTAGAGAGTTTTCTACAGCACCGTCCGGCCAAATTTGATGGGAAGTGCAGTGCGGATGAGGCCGATCACTGGCTTCGAGACATGGAAAGAATTTATGATGCTAAAAGATGTGGAGGGGTTTACAGATTGGCTTTCACCGAATACCTACTGACAGGTGAAGCCGGACACTGGTGGAGTAGTACCAAGATGTTGTTGGAAGATGAACACACCCCTGTTACTTGGGAAATATTTAAGAAAAAGTTCTATGAAGAATATTTTCCAAATAGTGTACGGTTTGCCAAGGAGGTGGAGTTTCTCCAGTTGGTGCAAGGAGGGATGACTGTAACTGAGTACGCTAACCGGTTTAAACACCTTATGCGGTTTTATCACTAGTACAAAAATCATATTTTATGACGTACAAAAACAAACTATGATGTACATAGTTTTGTACGTTATAATAGGTCTACACATTCATTTTATGACGTAACAAAAATTTACGTAACATGTATTGTTCATGACGGCATCTTAGTTATATATCTCTTTAACATATATTTGGGGATGTTGTAACATGTATTTTATTGGATTTAATATGTGATTTTTGTTCTTATATATCATTCAATTTAATTAATTTATTTTTACCTAATTTAGAATCTTCAATTTATACTTCAATTATTAATATATTTTTTAGAAAAATATAAAATTTTTAAATTTTTCTTTCTTATTTATTGAAATACATTAATTTAGTAAATTTTTGCTATGTCATAAAATGAATGTGTAGACCTATTATAACGTACAAAACTATGTACGTCATAGTTCGTTTTTGTACATCATAAAATATGAGTTTTGTACTAGTGTATACTATGAGGATGGACGAGGTGTGGCAGGGCCGAAAATTTGAAAATGGATTGAGAGAAGACCTGAAACCGGTCATTATACAAAAACCTCTTATTGTCCCGCCGAATTGTCCGTCGGATTAGTTGTTTCCCCCGTAGTTGGATTAGTGATGGCCGGATTAGTTGTCTTCCCCGTAGCCGGATTAGTGATGACCGGATGAATAGGCAGGGGGTAGTTGGACAATGCGGAGGCCCGTCGTCACTGAGTTTAATTAATTCTTTATAATACGTACTCGCATCTTTATAGATCTTGAATGACGCGTTGACCCTATTTTCTTCCAGACGTAGGATCGCTGAGTTTAAGCAAACCTTAACAAGATTCTTATGCGATTCTATTTCTTTATGGTAAGACTCTAGATCAGTCATGTTCGCCATGAAAAAAATTGATATAAAAGAAACAAAGAAGACTAACTGATACAGATGCTCCACAATTGATGCTTCAGCACGGAGGGCAGCGGGAAGAATGATGAAATTGGTGGACGGTTGATGCTTCAGCACGGAGGGCGGCAGGAAGAATGATGAAATTAGTGGACGGTTGATGCTTCAGCACGGAGGGCAGCAGGAAGAATGATGAAATTGGTGGACAGTTGATGCTTCAGCACGGAGAGCAGCGGGAAGAATGATGAAATTGGTGGAGGTAAAGACTCATATATACATGCATTATATAGCAAGGTTTAGGCAGAAGCAATAACAGTTTCAAAAAAAAAAAATCTAATCAAGGCAGGAATACGGTTAAAACAATATGTTTCGGTGAATATTTTGGGAACCGAAAGGATTGACCTTGATGACGTCGTCTTCTGTCCTTCTGTCTGTTTCTTCTAGATCTTGACCATCCGTTTTGCACTGGCTTCAACCGTCCGATGATCTTCTAATTTTGACCGGGGGGGAGGTACCTGAAAAGGTACTCCGACGCTCAAGTTAGGCGTGAATAACAGATTCTCAGTAGGAGAGAATTTAGATGATTCTCTGTGAGAGAGAATTAGCAGTGTATAATGTATTCTAGCAGAGAGTATGCTAAATGTATAGTATGAATGAATTGTACCTTGTTTGGAGCCTCCTAGCCTTTATTTATAGGCTTTGGTTTGATATAAGATTAACAGAAATATAAACAAACTTACTTGACATATCTCCGTTTGAATACGTTATAATATCTCTGTTTGGATATTATTTGATACGTTTGATATATCTGTTTGATATATTTCTATGTGGATTGACATATCTCTATTTGGATATGTTTTAATATATCTGTTTGATATATCTCTGACGTAATGGACCGTGAGCCCAATAAGGGTTGATCCAAGTGATCAGCCGTTAGCCCAATAAGGCCGTTCGGTGTAACCGACCGCTGAAGGTTTACCACCGTACATCAGCCCCCCAAGTCCGAGGGAAATGACGGTGTGTATACTGATTTGGCCGAAGGACTTTTAAAAGTGTAGTTGTCGTTCGGTGTGAAAGTAGTTTGGTTTGGGTGTGAGTAAGCCGGGTAGTTGTACAGGCCTGTTTGGTTCTGTGAGTGACTTGAAAACGACATGGTTGGCTTGTCGTTTAAGCTAAAAAACACAATTGTTTTTTTCCCGCGTTGGGGTAGTGGCAGAGTCGCCAAAAAGGAGCCCTTGGATCAAATGCATCCAACGGTGCAGATAGCGCAGGCGGTTTTGTAACCTCCACGCCTTTAATATTTGGTGAAACCGAAACGAGCCGTTACATTTGCATTTCCATCTTCGTCTCTGTCTCTGGCATTTCTTCCTCCAAGCTTTGACCTTTCTTCCTCCAAGTTTCGACCTTTCTTCCTTCAAGTTTCGACTTTTCTTCCTTGTTTCACGCACCCAATCTCAGGTAACCATAGCTTCCTCCTCAATCGTTTATGATTTTTCTGATAGTGACGAGGGGGAGCGCAGTGACTCACGGGTTGCTCAACCGGTGGTTACGGGTTGTGTCGAGTTTTTGCTTAGTGGAGATAAGGTTTTTGTCCATGGGGGAGTTGATGTTGATGGCCCTGAAGAGGGTTGTTCCTCTTCTCCGGAAGAATATTTATGGGCCTCTCGTGAGGTGGGTGAACAGAGTAGTATGTTTATTAGTAGGGAAATCTTGCTAGGTTGGGTGAGGGACAACTGCGTTCTCCGAAACCTAGGTTATAATCGTGCCCTTAGGTTGATAGCTTGTAGAAGAGATGAAAGAGTCTTTCATGGGGAAGACATTGTTGGGGGGAACTGTTTTTATGTTTACATGTATACTCTGTATGATATGTATGTTAGGCTACCTTTGACTAGGTTTCAGATGGATGTTTTGCAATGCTTGAACGTAGCCCCTTCTCAGTTGCATCCAAACGGTTGGGGCTACATTCAAGCGTTCGCTGTATTATGTCAGGCCTTGGATATAGAACCAACGACCAAAATATTCTTGTTTTTCTTTAAGACCCGTCCTAACGCCAAGAGAGGTTGGGTGTCCTTGACGTCTATGGCCAAGAATTCCATTTTTAATTTATTTGCCGAGTCATATAAGGACTTCAAAAACCACTTTTTTAAAGTGTCCATAACCGAGATGGGTCGGTCCTTCTTTTTGAGTGATACCGGGAGCCCTAGATTTCCCTTGTACTGGACCAGAAATCCCCGCACACTAACTTCCTGGTTAGTAGAGGATATGACCGACGTTGAGCAGAGGAATTTGGATAGGTTGGTCGAGTTACCCCGTCCATATTCCCTAAGGAAGATGGTAAATTGCTTGAAATACAACGACCTGAAGTCAAGGGTGTCTGGTAGGTCTCTTTACCAAATGTTTCCCCATTATGTTGTACCGATTGTAACTTGTGTGTTTATACCATATTGCAGAAGTTATGGCGAAAAAAGGTGGCCGAGATTGGTTCAAGGAGACCCGAGCGACCAATCAAGCAACCGGTTCTCAAACCGTCCGTTCCAGTGGCGCTATGCCCGACCCTACCACGATCGTGCATGTAGACGAGACCCCATCTTCTCCGGTTCAATCTCTGACTCGGAAAAGGAAAGCGAGTAAGGCTGAGGGGGCGTCTAAAGGAAAAAAGACGGCGGTTGATCCCGTGGAATCAGTTGAAGAGCGATCCCTACCGCTAGGCATGGCAGATCCTGGATTCGATCTTAGACATAAGATCTCTAAGATCGAATTTAACTTTGATGTTGCCGAGGAGAAAGCGATGGCGGCTATGTCCGAACAACAGATGGCGGGGTTTCTGCTCGACCACATACTGCAATGTGGTGTCGCGGCTTACAAAATAGGCTATGCGTTGAACCGTGGGGACGTTCTAAATGAGGTCGAACGTCTAAAAAAGGAACTGGGAGAAGCCCATGCTGCTCATGCTAGTTGCGCGAGGAATGCTGAAGAAGCCGCTAAGGTGATAGCGGAAGGTCGCACTATGACCGAACAATTGAAGAAGCTAAGTACTCAAATGCAGAACGAGCGGGATGACCTTTTGAAAGAAATGAAGTCGGCCAGAAAAACCATCTCTCAACTGGATGTCATTCAGAAAGAGAGGGATGAGCTGAAAAAAGCTTCGGAGGAGTGGAAGAATACCGAGGAAGAGATGTACGCTGCCATTCGCCAGGAGCACACCAAAGGTTTCAAGAAGGCGTTGAGGCAGATGACTTGCTTAGCCAAGGTGTCTCCTGAAGGTCTTAGTTTTGACGTGTACCAAGATGTCTACCAGGGGCAAATGACGTCAATTGATGATATCCCGGATGGTATCTTCACCGAGGAAGGGGATCTAGCCGAGCCGGTGGAGGAGGCCGCCGAAGAAGAAGGGCAAGAGAAAGAGACCAATGTAGAGGCCTAAGACTTTGAAAATTTTATCATTTTGCCCCAAGTTTGTAATATTGTGCACTCTGATTGTTTGAACTTGTTTTCTTCTGCTTTGCTTTGAATTGATTTTATGAATGGAATGTCTCTATTATATTGATTGCTTGAAATGTTCGGCGAGTGTGTTTGGCTCGAGGTGGAGTGTTTATATGACCGTTCAACGGCTAGTTAGCACGTTTGGATTCTGATAGATACGCTAAGTCGTAGCATACTAATGACATGTAATTCCGGTGAATTTCTAGACTCGTTGGTCTAGGGGCGTGTTGGCCCTTAGAATTTCTAGATTCGTTGATCTAGAGGACGCGGTGGCCCTTAGAATTTCTAGACTCTTTGGTCTAGAGGACTCGGTGGCCCTTAAAATTCCTAGATTTGTTGATCTAGAGGACGCGATGGCCCTTAGAATTTCTAGACTCGTTGGTCTAGAGGACTCAGTGGCCCTTAAAATTCCTAGATTCGTTGATCTAGGGGACGCGGTGGCCCTTAGAATTTCTAGACTCGTTGGTCTAGAGGACTTGGTGGTTCGGCAGACGTGTTGGTCGCCGGTAGTCTGGAATCGTTCGTTCTGGACAATAATGTATTCATAAATTGCATATGGAAATTACACTGGTTTGTTGAACTGGAATACTTCCTTGAAAATACACTGGAAATATGAAATTGTTTGCAAAAAACAATATATGAAATAGTAAATGAAAATCTAACTGTAATAGAACTTGAGGTGGGTGGCGTTCCAGGTGTTGGGAATGTTCTTCCCATCAAGATGTTCTAGGCGGTATGCCCCGTTCTTCAAATCTTCCCCTATGCGAAAAGGTCATTCCCAGTTGTCGGCTAGTTTGTCGTGCGCTCTGTTTTTCCGAGCATCTTCCCGTTTGCACCAAACCAGATCTCCTTCAGTGAAATTGCGGGGCTTAACTTTGGTGTTATAGTGCCGAGTAATGAGTCGCTTCTGAGCTTCATTTTTTATTAAGGCTGTCTCGCGCCGTTCGGGCAGAGTGTCTAAGTTCACTCTCAATTGCTCGTCATTGAGGTGCATGTCTTGTATGTTTCATCGGAGGGATGGTTCTCCTACTTCGACCGGTAACATGACGTCAGTCCCGTACCTAAGGTTGAAAGGAGTCTCGCCGGTAGAACCGTGCGGTGTACAGCGATAGGCCCAAAGTACTTCGGGTAATTCTTCCACCCATAAACCCTTGGCTTGTCCTAGGCGCTTTTTCAGTTCAGAGATTATGGCTTTGTTTGCCGCTTCCGCCTGACTGTTCATTTGCGGATGTTCAACTGAGCTGGTGACGTGTTTGATGCCCAGCCCTTGAAGGAAATCTTCCAACGTTCGGTTGATGAATTGCCGACCGTTATTGGTAATGATTTTTTGTGGGATGTCGAATCTGCATACCAAGTGCCAGATAAAACTTTGTACTTTCCGAGCGCTTATTATTGCGAGGGCTTCTGCTTCGATCCACTTGGTGAAGTAATCAATCGCCACAAGAAGGTATTTGCATTGTCCTTTCCCGACCGGTAAGAGGCCGGTTATGTCCATTCCCCACTGGGCGAAAGGCCATGGGGAGACGATCACTAGTAGTTTCAAGGGAGGAATTCGAGTATCGTGTCCGTGAGATTGGCAGGAGATGCATTTTTGTACAAACTCTGCACAATCTTTTTCAATGGTGGGCCAATAGAAACCCGCTCGTAAGATTTTGGCCCGAAGCATCCTTTTGCCTGACTGTGTGCCACAGATCCCGTGGTGTAGTTCCTGCATAATATATGTGGCTTCATCTCCTGATAAGCACTTTAGTAACAGGGTGGTATATCCACGTCGATACAGGTCATCTCCGACAAACGTATAGCGGGCGATTCGCTTGGAATCGGCTACGTTTACTAGTCTGCCCTGTTCCTGCTGGATCATCAACTGGATTATGTCGTGTCGCCAGTCGGCTTTTGAAGAAGTAAGGTCGATGGAACATGTTTCTAGTAGAGGTTTTTCCAGCGTGGTTTTGATCACTGAAGTCAGTTGAGACTTTTCCCGGGCGTGCGTCAGTTTAGACAGTAAATCTGCTCTGGAGTTTTGCGTCCTGGGTACATGTGTAATATTGAAACTGGAAAATGATTTGACCAAATCACTAACCTTGTGATAATATCGCAACAGGTGATTGTCTTTGACTTGGAAGGTCCCGTTAATGTGTCTGACGACCAGCAGAGAGTCCATCCGGCATTCAAAGTGCTCGATTTCCAGTTCTGCGGCCAAGAGTAATCCGCTTATTAGGGCCTCGTATTCTGCTTGGTTGTTGCTGAGTTGGAAGTTGAAGGATACGACCTGTTCGACCAGGAGACCGTTCGGTCCTTCGAGAACTATGCCGGCTCCGCCTCCTCTTTTGTCCGAGGATCCGTCCATGTTTAAATACCACGTGGGAGATGTTACCGTCGGAGGGAGCTCGGCCGCAAAGTCGGTCAGATGTTGGCCTTCGATGGAGCCCTGTGGTTCAAAGCGTAGACCGAATTCTGATAGTTCGATGGACCAAGCGACCATGCGACCTGCTAGGTCGGGTTTCCTGAGGATTTTGGCGATCGGGCGGTTCATCCGGATCACAACTTGGTGGCTCTGGAAGTATGGTCGGAGTCTTCGTGCTACCGTAAGCAGGGCTAAAGCCACTTTCTCCATCTAAGAATACCGTTCTTTGGCTCCTTGCATAGTTCTTCATAGTTCTGCTAACAAAGTATATTAGCTTAAAGACAGGGGATTCTTGAATGAGGGCCGCACTTACTGAGTGGTTGGAAGCTACTAAGTATAATTGTAGCTCGAACCCCTCGGTTGGTCGTGCCATGATGGGCGGAGATGTAAGTATGTTTTTGACTGTGGAGAAGGCGGTCTCGCATTGATCATCCCAGTGCCGAGGTACGTTTTGTTTCATATTTTTTAGTATCGGTTTGATATGGTCTAAGAGTTTCGGAATAAACCGTGATAGTGCGGTGAGACGACCGACCAAGCATTGGACTTCTTTTAGCTTGGTTGCGCTCCGCGTGTCCAGAATTGCTCGGCATTTGTCTGGGTCGGCCTCTATTCCCCAGTTTGTCAACATGAAGCCTAGGAATTTTCCGGCCTGTACACCGAATGTACATTTTAACGGATTCAGCCGTAAATCGTACCGTTTCAGTTGTTGGAAAACTTCCGCCAAGTCCTTCAGGTGTTGTTGGTGGGAGGAACTTTTTACCACCATATCATCGACATAAACCTCCATGCACCGCCCAATTTGATCACGGAAGACTTTGTCCATGAGTCGTTGATAAGTAGCGCCCGCATTTTTCAGGCCGAACGACATTACTTCGAAGCAGTAGTTGGTGTGTTCGGTTATGAAGGCTGTCTTTTCTCGATCTGGAACGTGCATTGAGATTTGGTTATATCCTGAATATGCGTCGAGAAAGCTCAAGACTATGTGTCCTGAAACGTCGTCCACCAGCTGGTCGATGCTAGGAAGGGGGTAGTTGTCTTTGGGACAGACCTTGTTGAGATCGGTAAAGTCGACGCACATTCGCCACTGACCATTTTTTTTCTTTTCCATCACAACGTTTGCCAGCCAGGTGGTGTACCTAATTTCTCGGACGAATCCGGCCTTGACCAGTTTGTCCACCTCGTTTCGTACGGCTTCTCTCTTCGCGGTACCAAATCTTCGTTTTTTCTGAGCTACCGGACGAGCTTCCCGAAATATTGATAGCTTGTGAGTGATTATACTGGGATGAATCCCAGGCATGTCGAAGGTGGTCCATGCAAAAAATTTGTTATTAGACCTCAATAGTGTACTTAGGTCGTTTTCTTGTTCCGGGGTCAGATCGGCCCCGATGGTAGTGGTCTGTTCGACGTTTCTGCTGAGGACGAACGGTTTGACTTCCCTTTGGGGTTGGATTCGGTCGTCTGTGTTGTTTCTGGGATCCAGGTCGACAAGTATCGCCTTGGGTCGTTTTCCTTTGTGGTAGGGTGTGGCTTTTAAAGCGGCAGCGTAACACTGGCGGGCGGTTTTCTGATCTGCACGAACTGTACATATGGTTCCTTTATCCGAAGGGAACTTCATTGCTAAGTGAGGGGTTGAAACAATTGCGCCAAAGGCATTTAGGCACGGTCGTCCCAGAAGGGCGTTATAAGAAGTATTTGCCTCCACCAGCAAGAAGCGTACGCAGAGCTCTTTGGCCTCGTTACCTGTGCCTAGTCGGATCCTGAGGTCGAGATATCCCCGAGTATCCACTCGTTCCCCTGCGAACCCGACGATCTGCTCGTTAAAGGGTGTAATAGCGTCCTCTGGATATTCCATCTTCTGGAAGGTTGTCAAGTACAGGATATTGACCGAGCTACCCTGGTCAACCAGAACCTTACTCACATCGTACTGTGCTATTCGGGCGGTGATGACCATGGGATCATCCTGTTCGGGATCCGGGGCATGAAAGTCCATGTCGGTGAAGGTGATGTCCGGCATTAATAAAGTGTTATTGGTTATTGAGTGGACGCTTCGTAAACTCCTCAAATGTCTTTTGCGGGCCGAGGATGAGGCCCCACCGCCTGCAAAGCCACCTGAGATTGTGTCAATCCTGTCTCTCGGGGTTGTGTCTCGTTTCCGAGGTCGGCTTCGAGAGCGCTCGCGAGAGCGTTCGGTATTTATGTCCGAAGGTTCGGGGCTTCTCCGCGTCCTTCTAGGTGATCGCCCCCGTCGATTTGTTCCTGTATGGACAAATTCTCGTAGGTGTTCGGCACGAATCAGTCTTTCAATCTCGTCTTTAAGGACTTGACAGCCCTCTGTGGTGTGTCCTTGGTTGTCAAGATACCGACAGGCCTTAGTTTCATCCGCATCCCTCGATGTTTGGCGTTTGCGGACGATAATTAGATTAGCCTGCAGGGCTTTTTCAAATATTCTTTCCCTCGGAGCAGTGAGAGGGGCATACCGGTTGTACCGGGGATTGTAGGGAGCTAGAGGGTCCCTTCATGGAGGTTTTTGGTTACGACCTCTGTCCCTGTGCCATCGACTTTCTCGTTTGGCCTCAGTTGCAGAGGCATCCACTTTTTGGCGGAAATGTCGTTGATCCTCCATTTTGATGAATTTGTTCATCTTCTCCTGCAACTCCTCCATTGTTTTGGGTAACTCGGCATACAGACTTTCCGAGACGTACCCTGGTTTTAGGCAATTAGGTAAATTGACCCCTTTTACCCTTCACGCTGCCTCAGTGTATCTGCTCATGAATGTTCTCAGCGGTTCATCTCTTCCCTGCCTGAGATTAACGAGCTCGGCGGCAGTTATTGTCTCTTTCCGGTTGGCCGCATATTGTTTTTTGAACAGAGTGGTGACAGTATGAAAGTTGTCAACAGAGTTGGGAGGAAGGGTATAATACCATTCCTGAGCCTCGCCCTTCAAGGATAAAGAGAACACTCGGCACTTAACCGAATCGTTGCTGGAGTAGAAGGCCATGGAGTCAATGAAATTCCTGAGATGGTGCTCCGAGTCGGACGTTCCGTCAAACCTCTCTATTTGTGGGGGAGGCCGGTCAGGCATTGGTGCTTGCATGACGGCCTCTGTGAAGGGTAACAGATCAGGCGAGCGACGGGAGTTGTTTTGGTTGCTGTTGTTGTTGCCATCATCATTACGACTATTGTCGTCAGTTGTCTCTGGTCGTTTCTCTTTGAGTTGGATAATTTCTTCCACTAGCTTCTGATATGTTTCTTGTTGCTGACGAATGAGCTGATTCTGTTCTTCCAATTGAGTCTGGAGTTGTCTTAGCTGCTCTCTAGGGTTAATGTCATCCATGCTTCTGGTGGTCACCATAGGGAGTCTTCACTTTCGGTCCCACAGTGGGCGCCAAAATGTTTCGGTGAATATTTTGGGGACCGAAAGGACTAACCTTGATGACGTCGTCTTCTGTCCTTCTGTCTATTTCTTCTGGATCTTGACTGTCCGTTCTGCTGGCTTCGACCGTCCGATGATCTTCTAGTTTTGATCGGGGGGTGGGGAGGTACCTGAAAAGGTACTCCGACGCTCAAGTTAGGCGTGAATAACAGATTCTCAGTATGAGAGAATTTAGATGATTCTCTGTGAGAGAGAATTAGCAGTGTATAATGTATTCTAGCAAAGAGTATGCTAAATGTATAGTATGAATGAATCGTACCTTGTTTGGAGCCTCCTAACCTTTATTTATAGGCTTTGGTTTGATATAAGATTAACAGAAATATAAACAAACTTACTTGACATATCTCCATTTGGATACGTTATAATATCTCTGTTTGGATATTATTTGATACGTTTGATATATCTGTTTGATATATTTATATGTGGATTGACATATCTGTGTTTAAATATGTTTTAATATAACTGTTTGATATATCTCTGACGTAATGGACCGTGAGCCCAATAAAGATTGATCCAAGTGATGGGCCGTTAGCCCAATAAAACCGTTCGATGTAACCGACCGCTGGAGGTTTACCGTACACAATAAAAATATAACAATTAGAAAAAGTAATAATTTTATTACCTTTCTTCATCAACTCGCAGTAAACAATATAACATTCATATTAAAAGGGTGGTCAATAATGTCGGGAAATATTTGAGATAAATTTTTAGTTTTATATTTTTTCTTTTTATATTTTTTTTTAAATTAATAATTTTATTTGAATTTTTAATAAAATAAGAATGTAATTTTGTATCAATTATATATTTTAGGAAGAAAAAATTGGAGTGTTACACCAAAATGCTCTTCTAACATTTTGAATTTTTTTCATAATTTTTATTTTAAATTATTCGGAATATATATATATATATATATATATATATATATATATATATATATATATATATATATATATTTAAAAATAGAAAACGAATTTGAGAATCTCGAAATTTCAATTTCTCAAACACCAAATGAATATGGTTTTTAATTTGTTTTCAGCAACAGAACTGAAAAATTATGAAATTCGTTTCATTTCAAAGCAACTACAATATTTTTAGCAAAAATATGATTGAAAAAAAAATCTGAAAACATTAAGTTCACTTATAAGATTAACTACAAAAAATTGAGTTAAATTTTAAGGAGAAGAGTATTTTAAATATCAAAAATATGTTTTAATATTTAAATCTTATATTATACATTCCATAAATAATATTTGAAGAATTTTGTAAAATTATTTTATGACAACTATTTTAGAAAATAAAATTTTATTGTAGTTAAATTTAATCTGTTAACTTTTATTAAGTAAATTTTAATTAAGTGAATTTTTGAATTATAAATTTTAGATTAAATGAAATAAATTATTAATATGTTTTTAAAATTATAAATTAGTAGCAAGTCAAAACAACCATCATATAAAATTATTTTGTTTATTTAATAATTCTTAATAATTTATATTATATTTTATTAATTAAAAATAAATATTAATTGTTGTCGGGGACCATTCTGCTGCAACAATTTAAAACTATTCATAATCTTGAAAGCTAACTAATGGTACCTAAAACATATAAATAAATATTAAAAAATTATAAATAAATAATTATAATTTCTAGTTTTGTTAATTGATTTTACTTGTAAAATCCTTTGTTATTGTGTAAAATGATGATAGTAGTTTTACATGAGACAAATTAGGAATAAGCTAATTATAATAATCATCACAATGATATAGGTAATTAAATTTCATAAAAATGGTTGGTAGATTTTTCAGTAATTTCATTTTTTAAATCTATTAGTGATTTCATCAATCTCATAATGCACTCCCAATCTTTTAAAATATAGGTCGAATGTGAGTCAAATTGTCGTATTGATATGCACTGCAAGTGATGCAAAATAAATGTAAACGGATCAAGCTAAAAATACTAAGTTTGTTTGAGGGTTACTCTCTGTACCACCCTGTTGCACCTTGCACCACCATATTTTTCTTAAATTTAAAAACTAATTTTATATTTTAAAAAATCCTACACTCTCATATTTTTTCTTCAACCGATTTCAAAATAGTTAAAGAAAAAAATTTTCAAAAGATTTTGACATTCGTAAAAAAATTTTCAAACTTGGAATTTTTGAAAAAAATTCTTAAACAAATGTTGAAATTCGTTAAAGAATTTTTTTTTTAAAAGATTACAAAATCTGTTAAATAATTTTTTATAAACAAATTTTAAAATTCATTTAAATTTTTTTTAAAAATTTTAATGAATTTTGAAATTTATTAAAGAAGTATATTATTGACATGTGGTGTTACAGGAAGCAATATGAAAGTGGTAGAGGGAGTAACTCTGAGTTTGTTTTGTTCTTTTTTGTTACGAGTAGACTGCATGACCCGTATTTTTATTTCTACAAAATTTTATATAATCAAATATAATAAAAAAAAGAGTAAGGCTGTCTATCTCAACAAGTGTTTACTGTATGTTTTAGGATCTTGATTTTCTTAAAATACTTCTGGATTCCACAACTCAAGTAGTTCTGATTCCTATATTCATATATGCAATGATATAATAATGTCAACAAAGGGCATTTTGGACAAAACAACATAGTCAGTCTGATTTTTCTTTCAAGAAAGAAATCCTTGCATGTACTGTCACCTTAAGTTTCGTTACATTTAAGCATAATCATTCTGTTTTGTTTTTTACATTAAATCATTAAAGCAGCCCCATTTAACTTTTACCAATTATACTCATATTTAAAATCTTAAGATTTTTGTTTTTAACAACATAAAATCCTTATATTTTATGTCTCCCTGTATACAACACCAATAAAATCATAAAATGATGAGTTATGATTTGTGGGGCCCACCATTCAGTCATCAGAGTCTTTGGTTTAACTCATGATGATAGGTAGTTGTCACCATACCCCACCATTTACTATGCTCAGCTTCTTCAAACATTTCCTTCAATTTTATTTTCACTTAATATTAATGTCTGCAGATCAGATATAAAATGTTGTCAATATACTGATTTTAAAATACATTTATTAAAAATGTAAATATTTGTAGAATAATTTTATATTACCATTCAAACGCAATGCATAATTGGCATAACTTTGTAAAAGTTAAAATATAATAATTTGTAGTTGAATGGTACCAAATATGATTTGTCTTTTATTAAAACATTCTTAAATTATAAATTTAATGATCCTCTTAATTATGGAATTGATTTTAATGATACTATAAATATCACACTCATTCTTATCAATCTAATTCAATCCAAGTTCACAAACAACATCAATTCATTGCTTTTATCTACTCTAAATTACTGTCTATTATTCATAAGAAACATTAATTTATATATCCATTCAACATATCAAACATCATTCAAAATATCTCATTTTGTAACATATATCTCATGATTTCAACTTCCATTTGGTATTATCCATTTCAAAACTTCATATAACCACATTCTAGCCAAAATCTCAACCTCCTGAACCATTTCCACTTTGCATTATTAATCAATATACACAAAAACACAATTTCTATTCATTCTAGAGCAATTCCTACATGTTAACAATTTAAGTATTTTATTATCATGGAGTCTTCCAACATCCAAAATATTATCCACATAAAAATATTACACAGAGAATAAAAAACTCAAAGTTACCTTAAATTAAACCTCCTCTGAAATTTCTTTTTTTTACCATTAGCATTACTATTTTGGATAGAGTTGAATTATTACTTAAAACAATTTCTTGATCATATGTTCAAATGCTATTTTCTCTTCGTTTTGATATGTTGTCTTCCAACCGATCAGGACTACTTGCTAAAGGTGTTCGATACTAAAGTCACTTTAGGTTTAATCGATTAATTTGTAATAAATGTGTAGTAAAAGGTTCCAACAACCATACATTTGTTATGTATTTATAATTTTCTTCATAGACTTTTGATTATGGTTAGTCTAATCACGACTCAAATCTATTTCTATTTAAATCTTATCACTAATAAGTATAAATTAACAAGATGACTAGCTAATTCTGATCCAGACCGATTGATCTCCTCTAGGATTGGTCATGATATTTCAATCAATATACATCAACCGATACATATAATAACATTACTAATTAAATAAAATAAATTATTGGTTTCCCTTACCTTAATGTAAGTTACTAATATAATTCTTTCTTATCTAGACAACTTTAATATTTAAAATTGTATTTTCTACACACACAAAAACCCAATCAATAATCATAATATCTATGGTCACAAAAAACATATTAAAGATATAAAGATTGCATGGAAAAAGCTCATGTAAAAAAATAGATTAATTTATAGAAAACAAACAAAAAATTAACTTATTTTATTTTAAAATTTAATTGATATAAAATGTTCTAGTTGTTCAATTTGACGTAGTATAATTTGATTTTGAAAAGAGTGACAAATTAAGGTAAAAATTGAAAGAGAAAAAAGAAGTAAAAAAGTTACAAATACACGAAAAAAAATGTAAAAAGTCACTTGGAGGTTTACAAAATATATATATATATATATATATATATATATATATATATATATATATATATATATATAT
This sequence comes from Vigna mungo, assembly GCA_036885675.1. NCBI lineage: Eukaryota > Viridiplantae > Streptophyta > Magnoliopsida > Fabales > Fabaceae > Vigna > Vigna mungo. The sequence goes on from CP144690.1 coordinate 5,836,802, forward strand.
ATATATATATATATATAAAAGGATAATGATATTTGACTTTGTTTTTTAATAACATTTTAACTTCGCCTTGTGTTAAGAAACTATTTGATGACATACTCCCCAACAAGCTTCTCCAGTGTCCTCTACTTGTATTTTTTTTATGTTATTTGTATAAGTTTTTAGCTTACATGAAACATAGGTTATTATAAATACACAGATTCGCCATTATATTGTGACTTTTAAGATAAATGAGAATTGAGTTTCCAAAATCCAAAATCAATTCCTTTTTGAAAGTCAAAGCTAGAGAATCCTAGGGATCCTCCCCAGCCACCTTTCACTCACACTCTCATTCTCTCATTTTTCATATCAGTTTCTCTCTTAACCACAAAGCATTTTCTCTTCAATTTGCTTCAGCCTTGTGGTGCACGTCAGCTCCATTAACCACATCTTCATTTCTCGTTGCCTCTCGAGATTTCCTTGTCCTCGAGCCTCATTCTCTCTCTCGAGACCTCATTATCATCGAACCACATCTTCATTTCTCTCTACCTCTCGAGAATTCACCAACGCCAAACAACATCATCTTCTCTAGATTTCTCCTTTTCCTCATCACATAAGCATCGAAAATGATCCTTTATTATCTTCTTGCGCTTCACAGTTCTCATCAACATCGAACATCATCATGCACCTAGGGTTTCCTTCACCATCTGGGGTTTTCAAATATTAGTTTATCTTTTCCACCGTTTATATCGTCTTCTACCACCAAACCTCGAACATTCACCGAACAAACTTAGAATTCAGGGTTTTGTATGTTTGTTCTTTCTTTTGTGACGAAGACATCAGAGAAGAACTTTGGAAGCTTCAAGCTAGGGTTTGATCCGACTTATGTTTTATGCCATCTTCACACACGACGTCTTCCATCACTATTGGTCCACATGGCCTGAATTTTTAAAAAAAAATGACTTGGAAAATCCTATTTTAGGGATTTGGGTTTCACGATATCACTCATTTTGGTTCGAAATTTGTTTTTGTTCTTGAAGTTGGTTTTTATTGTGGGATCTCTTTTCCGAAGGAGGTACGTCGTTGTAACCAATTTGTCCATCGATGTTCGTGTCAAAGTGCCACCGTGCGTTAGCTGTGGGTTTCACTTTTTTGTTCTGGTAGATGTTTTGGCATACGAACTTCATTTCTTGATGGCTCTTCTTCGTTATCAAACAGTGGGTACCATAAGTGCATTGTTCATCGAACCACCATTCAACCATATGTGGAGCTCAACTTCTGAACTTACGTGCTTCATTTGACGTGGGTTTTTGTGCTTCGTTGTTCAGGTTTCCAGTTTGCTTTCTTCTTCGTTAAGGTTGTTCGATTATTTGGAGTTTTTATAATTTTTGTCAAAGTTTATGTTTTTGTTATTTGTTCTTTGGTGGTTGTATATTTTAAGAGTTGTTGTTGTTAGGTGTAAAGTTTCAATTTTTTACACACACTTCTTTTTTGTACACTGTTTCCTTTTACATCAATGGATTCCATTCCACAAAAAGGTGAAATCAAGATAAGTAAATGTGTAATAGTGAAAAGTCGTTATGTTCAAGTGGTGGAGTTATTGTTATGAAATTTATGGAATTATGGGATGGTGTTGATTAATACGATGAGAAAACAATGTCCAATTACATAATCGTAAGTAATCGGACTTGTTTTAGTTTGGTCCTTTGGTAAGAGATTGGGCATTTTCATAATTATGTCCACAATTGATTGTTTTTCAAGAGAAACTTCAACCCTTTATGGAGAAGTATGTTTATGATTGAATTCTAGATAATGACAATGTCTATAAAGAGGAATTGTTGCAAAGCTTAGACTACCATAGATGTTATTGTAGAATTAGGTCTGCTGCAATGTAGTCTGTGGTTTATTTTCCATGATATATTACTTATTTAACAATTACAAGTTGGATAAGGTATTCATTACGTTTAATGTACACAATTGTTGTTACAGATCTTGTAATAAATGTATTAATCACATTTAATGATAATATGTGGTCATTATTGTCTGCATAAATGAGTTGTTTGTGCATTAAGTTATCAATGAATATTTTTTTCCAATTCAAAATTAATGTGAAGAATTGTGTTGACAACCTTGTCTAGAAGCTTGGTTTTAGGTCCCCATTTATTTGATCCTTAATTCTCACCCAATTGTGCAGTCTGATTTTTACCATTTTTTTGTTGATAGAGTTAGTTAAATATGTGGTATACATTGTCTATGCATCCAATTGACAATGCATATTTTTTCCAATTCAAAATTGATGTTAAGAATTGTGTTGATCTCCATGTGCAGAAAGTTGGTTGTAGGTAGAGTTGACAAAATAGGTCATAACTCGCGGGTCAACCTGGCCCACCACAGGTTCGGGCTGGGTTTTGTTTGAAAAATCGTATTTTTTTTATGCGGGTCAGATTTCAACCTGACTCATTTAAACCCGACTCATGCGAATTGAACCTGTGGTTGGCCGGGTTGACCCACCAACCTACCTACTTCATTTTATTTTATTAAAATTTAATTTTAATTTTATTAAAAAATATTGATTATTTTTTTGCTTGAAAAAATTATCTAAGTCCCCTATTTTCAAAATTAATTAAACACCCATGTTTGGAGTTAAATTTGGGAGTAAAATTTGTTTAGATTTGAATTATACAAAGTTTGTTATTTTTTTTATTTAAAACAAATTGTAATTAAGTGAGCTAGTGAGCCAACCCGTTTACCCATCAACCCATGGTGGATTGGGCCAGGTTCGAGTTTTTCTGGCTCACTAATAAATGAGTCGGGTTGGGTTGGCTTACTAAGTGACCAACCCATGGTGGGTTGGGCTCGGTGGCTCGTTTTGACAGTTATAGTTGTAGGTATCCACTTATTTCATGCTTGGTGATTTTTATAAATATTGGGAGGTTGATGATAGACTTAGTTAAATGTGTGGTCATTATTACCTGTATAAATGAGTTGTTTGTGCATTAAGTTGTCAATGAATATAGTTTTCCAATTCAAAATTTAGAGTTGTCAAAACGGGTAACCCGGCCCGACCCGGCCCGGTCCACCACGGGTTGGTCACTTAGTGAGCCAACCCAATGCGGCTCATTTATTAGCGAGCCAGAAAAACTTGAACCCAGCCCGACCCACCACGGGTTGGTGGGTAAACGGGTTGGCTCACTAGCTCATTTAATTACATTTTTTTAAAATAAAAATATACAAACTTTCTATAATTTAAATTTAAACAAATTTCACTCCCAAAAAATCATGTTAAAGACAATTCAAAATAATAATAAAAAGTACAATATAATCCAAATTCAAATATATCAAAAAAGAACCAGTACTCAACAACATCAACAAAAAATTAATAGTTTAATTTGTAACATAATTTCCCAAATTCAAAGATATCAAAAAGAGCTTGTTCAAATAATGTATACTCAAATTGTTTAAATAAAATGAACAAACTCTGATACAAGCATGTCAGAACAGGAAAAAAAAAATCATTCCATGTCTTCAAATCTCCCACAACAAAAAACAAATTCGCAAACCCCTATTTTTGTCATTATAGGGTTTTTGAAAAAAAAAAGAGAAGTGAGAAAAAAATGTGGAGAAAAGAGAAGAAAAAAGGAAGGATGTTTTACCTGCTCCTTGAATAATTTTAGTGAAGTGAGAGTGAGAGCACTGTCAAATGAGAACAAGTACCGTGGGAGTGATTTGTGATAGCAGAGGTTACTTTTTTGGTATACACAGTGAGTAAAGAGAGTATTTCTTTTAGGGTTTTATAAATAAAATAATAAATTAAAAAAATAAAATTAAGTAGGTGGGTTAGTGGGCCAACCCAGCTCACCACGGGTTCAACCCGCATGAACCGAGTCTAAATGAGCCGGGTTGAAATCTGACCCGCATATAGGTGGGTTGTATTTTTCAAACCCAACCTGGCCCGAACCCGTGACGGGCCGGGTTGGCCCGCGGGTTGTGACCCATTTTGATGGCTTTATCAAAATTGATGTGAAAAAGTGTATTGACCTCCTTATGCAGAAGCTTCGTTGTAGGTCCCCGCATATTTCATGTTTGGTCCTCATCCAATTGTGCATTTTGCTTTTTACAAATTTTGGGAGGTTGGTGATAAAGTTGGTTAAATGTATGGTCATTATTGCTTGCATAGATGAGTTATTTATGCATTAAGTATATCATGAATATTTTTTTTTCAATTCAAAATTGAGGTGAAAAATTGTGTTAACCTCCCTGTGCATAAGCTTAGTTGTAGGTCCCCACTCATTTCATCCTTGATTCACACATCATTATTTACAAATTTTAGATCTTGTTGATAGAGTTCTTTAAATATGTGGTCTTTATTGTCTCCATAGATAAGTTATTTGTACATTTGAATGACAATGAATATTTTTGCTCTTAAAAATTGATTTCAATATCTATGATGACCTTTTCTCTGCAGAAGCTTAACTGTAGGTCCCCACTTCTTTCATCATTAGTCCCCATCCAATTGTGCAGTTATGTTTATACAGTTTGTGGATGATGTTGATAAATTTCATTAATTATGTGGTTTGACATCTCCTAGTTATGAGCTTGGGATGTGCATTAACATGAGAATTAATAACTTCTTCCATTACCGTGACATAATTATATGAAAGGAAGAAGACGACAATATTGTTATCTACTTAACACCTGTTGTGTAGTACTACAATAACATAAGTAACACAATTAATGAAATTAACAATCATCAATCTTTGGAAGCACCAGAAGTTCCATCAGTGGAGGTGTGTGCATGTTTAGAAACACAAGGTTGTTGGGAGGGATCCACAAGTTAACGAAGTATTTCCTCAATTTTGTTGTCTACAAGCATATGAGGTTGAATGACTGGTTTGGATATATGTGTACAATTGTTGTTTCTTAATAGACCATTTAACTCCATTATAGCTTTGGTGTCATACCACAGTCGTAAATGAAACTACCAAAAGTTATAAAATAAAAATCAACCAATAAAAAAATTGTTCAAAGAAAGTAATGAATTTTCACTATTACACATTTACTTACCTTGCTTTCATCTTTTTGTGTAATGAAATTCATTGCTGTAAAAGAAAAACGTGTACAAAAAGGAAGTGTGTGTCAAGAAAAATGAAATTTTACACCCAATAACAATCCCTCAAATACACAACCAAAGAACAAATAACGAAAACATAAACTTTGACGAAAATAGTTTAAAAAATGATAAAAACTCCAAATAATCGAACAAACTTAACAAAGAAGAAAATGAAAAGAAAACTTGAACAACGAAGTACAAAAACTCATGTCAAACGAAGCACGCAAGTTCACAAGTTAACCTCGACAAATTGTTGAATGGTGGTTTGATGAACAACGCACCTCTCGTATACACTGTTTGATAACAAAGAAGAACCACTAAAGAATGAAGTTCCTCTGCCAAAACCTCTACCAGAACACAAAGTGCTAAACCCATGACCAACGCATGACAAAACTTTGACACAAACACCGATGGATCATTTGGCTGCAACAACACACTTCTTTCGGCAAAGAAATCCTACAACAAATACCAACTTTGAGAACGAAAATCAATTTTGAAACAAAATGAAAGAAACCACAAAATCCAAACCCGTAAAATTGGATTTTTCATATATATATTTTTTTTGTTTTAAATTTAAGCCATATGGACCAATAGTTTCTTAACACGTGATGAAATTAAGATGTTGTCAATAATCAAAATCAAAATATCATTATCCTATATATAAATATATAAGTTGTTAATAAAAGTTTAAATATTTTATTTTAAACATTTCATAATTCATACTACAAAAGTAAATTTGAATTAGATTAATTAGAAATTTCATTTTTGACCAAATTTTATACTTTTTAAAATAAGTATTTTTATTTTGTAATTGGATTTTTAAATAATGAATAAAATTGAAAAGAAAAGTTTATATAATAAAACAAAACAATTTAATATATGAAATAAAAATGAAAAACATAATATAAATAGAAATAATATGAAATAAAATTAATATATAAATAGTTTACATGATGTAAAAAATATGTTTAAAAATAAATGCTAATTTAAAATCGAGAAATATTATTTTATATTATCTATCGTTAATATTAATTAGAATATAATTATTGCATTGAATTAGTTAAACATCCACTAATCAACTCTTATTATATCGGTAAACAAATTCTACATGAATTTAGTTGAGTGATGTTTTTCAAAAAAAAGGCATGGTATTCCGTAAATAAATTACCGTTTAAATTATTGTTGGAACCAAATGAGAAAGATTTAAATGCTTACTTCGTTCCCATGTTAAGAGGTGATTTTCAGTTTAGTATCTAGTTTTAAAAATAAAGACATTGAGTCCCCATGTTACGAAAATTGTATGACTTCAGTCATATCCATTAAGTTGGTTTGAACGACGTTAAATGTTAATTGATGTAGCAAATTACTTATCCAGCGTGGCAAAAACACATTTTTTAGCAAGGACAGATATGAAAATATCCTTTAATTGGAAAAGCAAATGCATAGGGATTTGCCCTAACACATTAATCTCGAAAGAGCTTAGCTGAAGGAGCTCAGGTGAAGCAGGTGAGCTGAGGTGGGGTGCCCTAAGTTCTTCGTTCTAACATAGTGTGAATGTTCTTTGTTGTTTGTTGTTGTGAGGTGGGTGCCCTAAGTTCTTCGTTCTAACACAGTGTGAATGTTCTTTGTTGTTTGTTATTGTGAGGTGGGTGCCATGAGTTAAGGAAGGTTTTGTTCGTTTTATGAAGTAGGTGCCCTAAGTTGAATTGTTCTTGTTCTCTTCACTGTTAGAGGTTCCCTGTTTAGGATTGAGGTTGTTTTGTATGTGTGGACGAAGCATTATTGTGTACTTCCGCCAGGAAATGTCAATGAATTAATGTTCATCTTGCTCATGGGGGACCTCTCGTGGTGGTTCATCGAGAGGAATGGTTGACAACCAAATATGCTATTGTGGAGAGCTTGTTGTATTACGAGTCACAAAAATTGTTAAGAATGAGGGGAAGCATTTTTGGGGCTGCCTTAATTACAAGGTTTGTTTTCTTCCTTTTGTTTTTATTTTGGGGTACATTAGTTTGCTTTATCCTGAGATGTTTTTGGTTGGATGTTTTGAACAACGGAGTCGAAATGAAGAAGTGCGAGGATGTAATTTCTTCAAATGACGCACTGAAGATTATATAAATGAAATGGATAGTACAATTGGATGGCAAAGGAGAAATGTTATTAGTTTGGAAAAAACCACTTTTGGTTTGTCAGAAAAGGGAGAAGGTGTTATTGGGGTTGTTATGTTTGATGGGGTTCATTAACATCATCTTTGTATGTCTTATGTTTTAATTTTGTTGAAGTGGTGTTGATGAAGTTATATTGTAATGTTTGTTTGTTACTTAATGAAGATTCTGGTTGTAATGACATTGCGCTTGTAATGAGATTGCACTTAATGAAGTTGTTACTGGTATCAGAGTGTTTGTGTTATTCTTCAAGTGTTTGTGATATTGATAAAATGATTCTGGTTTCATGAACTTGTAACTGAAAATAGAAGATGAGACATTATATGTCATGAAATTTGATATCAGAGAAGGCAAAGTAATATGGCTATGACAATGGAAGATGAGACAACCCAAAATAATATGATATTGAAGATGAAACATCACTTAACAAAATACATCAGAGATGATCCAAAATGTTAAAAAGTGAAAAATACATCATATCCAAAATAATATTGTAGGTGAAACATGACCTTAATATTACAAAGCAACAATAAATAAAGTTCAAAGTACATATCCAAAATACAACAAAAATGTGAACAATATTGACAGTAGAACAATAACCTAAAGTGGTGTTGTAGTGTGATCGGTCTGGGGTTCTTGAGTAATTTGACTTGCTTGAGTGGGGTGTGGTGTAGCTTTGTGGTCTTATTGTTAACATGCTTGAGTGGGGTGTGGTGTAGCTTCGTGGTCTTGTTGTTGACTTCCTTAAGTGGGGTGTGGTGTAGCTTCCTGGTGTTGTTGTTGACTTCCTTGAGTGAGGTCTGGTGTAGCTTATCGGTGGTGTTGTTGACTTGCTTAAGGGCAATTAGTTCTTCTATGCCCTACTTGTCTACAAATGTCACGTCTCTTTGGGATTCTGGTTTGTCCAAGTTGTGTATCATCCCTATTTTGCTCCCAACTCTCCAGTCTTCTTTTTTTTCTTGGTCTACCTGGAAACACCCTATTCGGAGGAGGCAAAATATTAGGATTTGAAGCCATTTGCCATAGATAAGGTCCATTCACAGAGAAAATTATTGGAATGTAAGTTAACCTTCACAAATTGTTGAATGGTGGTTTGATGAACAACACACCTCTCGTATCCACTATTTGATAACAAAGAAGAGCCACTAAAAAATGAAGTTCCTCTGCCAGAACCTCTACCACAACACAAAGTGCGAAACCCACGACCAACACATGACAACACTTCGACACAAACACCAATGGATCATTTGGTTGTAGCGACACACTTCTTCCGACAAAGAAATCCCACAACAAAAACCAATTTTAAAAACGAAAATCAATTTTGAACCAAAATGAGAGAAACCATAAAATCCAAACCCGTAAAGTTGAATTTTTAAGATATTTTTTTGTTTTAAATTCGAGCCATATAAATCAATAGTTTCTTAACATGTGATGAAGTTAAAATGTTGTAAAGAAAGAGAATCAAAATATCATTATCCTATATATAAATATCTAAATTGTTAATAAAAGTTTAAATATTTTATTTTAAACATTTCATAATTCATAGTAAAAAGTACATTTGAATTAGATTAATCAGAAATTGAATTTTTTGACCAAATTTTATACTTTTTAAAATAAAGTATTTTTATTTTGTAATTAGATTTTTAAATAATGAGTAAAATTGAAAAGAAGAGTTTATATAATAAAATAAAACAATTTAATACAGGAAATAAAAATGAAAAACATGATATAATTTGAAATAATATAAAATAAAATTAATATTTAAATAATTTATATGATGTAAAAAATATGTTCAAAATTAAATAGTAATTTAAAATTGATAAATATTATTTTATATTATCTATCATTAATATAAATTAGAATACAATTATTACATTTGAATTAGTTAAACATCCACTAATCCAATTTTTATTATATCTGTAAACAAATTCTCCATGAATTTAGTTGAGTGATGTTTTTATAAAAAAGCGTGGTATCCCGTAAATAAATGACCGTTGAAATTATTGTTGAAACCAAACGAGAAACATCGACATGTGTGACATGCATTGAGTGTATGAAAATATTTTCTCACAATGTCAGGTTTTTGAGTGTAATTTGTTTGGTTCAGAAGACTAACAAACGTTGGTAATAGATACCTTTTCTGTCCCGCCTTTAACCGCGAATAAACAGCGTTCTCTCTCATGGTACGATGCGAAATTTAAGACTTTCGTGTTTTTTTTTTCATAGTTTTCTCCGCTGCTGTCCTGTTATTTACTTCACGGCTCACACCTTTTCATGCGCTACTTTACTCTTCTCTGTACCTACTTTATGCTCAACTACTCTATTTCAGCACCATCAATACCTCCCATTCAGAGTAACAAAAACACCCATTTTCACTCTTTTTTTACTTCCTCAAATGTCATTTTTACTACTTACATATGTTAATTGTATTTTTTTATACCAAACAAAATTATAAGGTTAGGTATTTGCTTAATAAATAAAGAATACTCATTTATTATACTGTTTTCTTAGTTTCACATGCTTATTAATAATTTCTTCCATGATTTAACAACATATTAATTTGATGTTTATGTTTTTTCTCTATAATAAATTGGTAATTCTTTGAAGTTTTACTTTATTCCATGAAGGGTAACATATTTTTTTTAAGTTCTGAAAATAAATATTTAAAAAGGTTAATATTTACTTGAAATTATTTATTTAATACAAGTGACTTTAAAATTGATTTTATTTCCATTTTTCTTGGTATAAAAATATTCATTTTTATGTTTTGAAAAATAATTCAAGTTTTTATCCAAAATAGAGGCAATTTTCAAAAAGAGATAATGAAATCTTTAGGTTGGTTATTTGCAAAAGATTTTTACAATATATGTTAGAAAAAGTAAAGAGTCCATGTCTACTTAATGAAGAATATTAATTTATTGGTATAAAAGAAACTGCAGTCTTTTTGTATTTTTTTTTCTTATAAAAAGAGTGCACTTTATTTTATCAGTTTCTTCATTATTTAAAATATAAATTGAAGTATTGAAAATAATTTTACATTTTCATTTTTAAATATATGCCTTCCAACAAGTATTAACTTTATAATATTGTTTTCTACTATATATATTTTTATATTTCTTAGATTATGCTACACACAAGTGCACAGATTCACGTACGTGTATCTTTTATACTTAGAAAACAATGTCAACAATTTTTTTTTAAATTAACACCATTTTACTTTTCCATCATTAAAATATTTATCAATTTAAAAGTTGTGATTATTTTAAAATATTTTCATCATAAAAACATAATATTAATAAAAATCGTTAAATCTTGAAAAACATCAACATTTTACTTATGTAAATAAAATTTTGTATAGTCTCTTTAAACAATATATCAGTTAAATATTTTTAAAATAGTAAAAATATTTATTGAATTGGGAGATGCACTAAAAACTATAAGCCAAAATCCCAAAAAAATATATACTTTACAAAAATTTAATAATTATTCAAAAAATTAAATACAAAATTTAAATTATTTATTTAATTCAAATCTCCCACACGTAACTTATAATTAAAAAAATTTAAATGAAACATGAAATTATTAATTACAAATGAATAATTTTTGTAGACATAATTATGAATTTCATTCCATCTATTTAATATGAAAATACTCAATTCATCCTTACAATCAACTTCTTTAATAAAATAATCTTAACACACAAAAAACAACAGAGCATCACAATTAATCAATTAATTATTCATAGAGAAATACAATTCATTATTCAATATACAAATTAAAATAGAAAAATATATTAGAAAGTTAAGCAAACTACTCTCTAATCATAAATAATAAATAAATAAATAAATAAGTTATTTAATGGGCATTTAATTCTTTAAACATTATTTGATCGGTATTTATTATATACAATAAATTTATTCACTATCTTCATTATAAAATTGAATAAAAAAGAAAATATATATTAAAAATTTAAAAAAGACATTTGTAAACTTGAAAATATTTCACATCAGAATTTGTTGTTTTATACCTAGATATTGCCGGCCTCAATTTCACTTCAGTCTTTTCTCTCTCTTCTCTGTTTTTTCTTTTTTCTCTCTCTCTCTCCTGAGTTATGCTTGAAACCGTGCTTAGATTCTCTCAGAACCAGCTTTTCTCCTTTGGTAAGGATAGATTTTCTCACTGTGCTTTCTCTGCCTTTCCCAGAAAATCTAAATGCCCGTGACCATGGTTACATTCCTTTTTTCAAGTCAATTTGAAGTCTATGTTGTGTTGATCATGATCTTAATCTGCTGAATATTTGGATATTTTTAGACTTGCTTATCAGAAGTAATCATTCTTTTGTAAAACAAGATAACATCTTTCGCTTTATTTTTGGCCTTTGGAGGAACAGAACACCCATGCCATTTCTGTGTATGCACAAATGGGTATCACAGATAATGATGTTTTTATTTGTCATTTCAGTATATAATTACCTGCCGAAGCTTAGAAACTCTTACACAGCATCATTTTGACACAAAAGTGTGTTATCCTTGTTGGAGAGTTGGTTTTAGGAAGAGATAAAACATGACAGGGTTTAACAGAGTTTTAGCCTATCTTCTTGTACTTCTTTTGGTAACCATCTTTGTACATATTTATAGACATGCATTTCTTCTCCTTCTTCAATGTTGGTTTTATTTTTTGAAGATCGAGAATGGGGTAATGCATATGACTCCTTTTTATTTGTTTGTCAGTGATTAACTTGTTTATTGTTTACTCTGTAAACAGATATGAAATGAAGGTTTATAAGTGAAAGTTTGTGTTCCTAGTATTGGTACAGAAGCTAACAGCATTAGCTTGTTGCTGTCCCAATCATGGTGAACAGAAAAAGACGGTTAGATCAAATCAAGCATCCATTCAATTCTCACCGTAAGCCTTTCATCTTATTTTTTAGGTTCTGTTGATCGCCACTGTGCAGGACAACACAAAAAAAAAATACAGTGAACATATTGAATATGGAACAGTTATAATTCCTTGATCAAAGAGAAAATGAACTTTAATTTACCAAACAAACTTAAACTTGATTGACCTTGTTTCAGTTTGACCTGGATATTGTGTACTATTTTCCACAACCATATATTCTCAATGTTACATTCCTTGGCAAAAAAATTAAAACTAATTTTCAATTTGTTTTTTGTAAGCAGCCTTTGAAGCTGTTGCCTTTGGATCATGGCAAGCTGTGAAGTTCATAAAGATTGAGGCAGGAACTATGTCTATACATTTTGTAGATAATCATTATGTGACTATGGAGAAAGGACCCTTGTCAGACATTCGGATAAGGTCAAGGAAAGCTACTTTATCTGATTGCTCCCGATTTCTGCGACCTGGAATTGACATATGTGTGCTATCTACCCCTCAACAATCTAATGATTCAGATGCAGTTGTTATGGACCCTGTAAGTGTTCTTTGTCCTCTGAATTTTATACATTTTACCTCTTTAATCCGAGGTAATAGAGTTCCATAAATCATGAAAGTTTTGACAGAATCTTCTAGACATCTATTAATAGTTTACAACACCTCACATAGCCAATGCAATACAACTGTTTCTGTGTGCATTTGGGGCAGCTGTGGATAAAGGGAAATCAGTTTCATTCCATGGTGTCACAGAAGCAATAGTTATATCACTTTACTAGACAGTCACTGTGGCTAATCCCTTTGTACATCACCGTGCATGTGTTTATTATCTTTGTTGTTACTGTTTTTATTACATGTGTTTAATTTGAGAATTTTATTTAGTTTCCAAAATGGCAAGTATGAGTTGGATTTTCTTTCTTTTCTGAACTGTAGGTTTGGTTGGATGCTAAAATAAGCTCTGTACAAAGAAAACCTCATGACTCTGAGTGCTCCTGTCAGTTTTATGTCAATTTCTATGTTCATCAAGGTTCACTTGGTGCAGAGTTAAGAACTCTTAGCAAGGAGATTAAAGTTATTGGAATCAAACAAATATCCATTCTCCAAAAACTTGACAATATTGCTTGTGAAGATCAGCACTATCGGTGGGCATCATCCGAGGACTGTTCCATGATATCACATACTAAATTACTTTTGGGCAAATTGTTATGTGATCTTTCATGGCTAGTTGTTACCTCTGCTTTAAAGAAGATTTCATTTTGTCTAAAATGTCTAGAAGAAAAGCTAGTCTATCAAATTTTGGGAAGAGGCAGTGATAACAGTTCATTGAATAAAGATTTTCACATTGATGTTGTGAATTTCAAAACAGAAAGTGGTTATATAGTATCCTTTGTTTATCAAGTAGCTACACGTAAAAGTAAGAGGATTGATCATGTACAGGAATCTCATGAAGATAAACTATTGCAATCTTATAATGTTGAGGGTGAGGGCTTGCGGCGATCTAAGCGTAGGAATGTACAACCAGAACGTTACATTGGTAGTGTTAATGTTTCTTCTGAGATTGATGTTGGTTCTTTCAGAAACAGACCACCAGTGAAGATAGACACATGGAAAGAAGAGGACGATGAAGAACTGCATATACCATTAGCATGCCTGTTTGGTTTGCAGAAGAACACTCCAGAAGGGGTTAATGAAAATCATCAAAAGGAGGCAAGCACCTGCCGGGAGCTTGTGATGCATAAGAGGAGAATGACTGCTAAGCAGGAGGTAAAGTCAGGAGAAAATTATCATAATGAAGATCAAAATCGACTTGCTATTGTTCCTCTTCCCGATCAAGATGATCCGTTACTTGTTGAGCATTGTGATGATTTCGATGAAAAGGTTACTAGAAGTTATGGTCATGAATCCTCTAAACATTATTCCAAATGTTATGATCTAACTAGTACTCCCAATAAATCGAAGAAGAAAGATGATAAATTGTTAGCTTTTGAGACTAATAACCATCCTGCTAAGTCAGATGATGTAGAAAAGACTGATGATTTGTCATTGAGATATCATTATAGTTATGGTGTCCCCAAGTCAAAGAACAAGAATTTAAGTGGTTTAGATGATATAATAGATCTTGGAAATAAATGGGAAGGGATTAGATCCAACAAAGAAGTTCAAAAGAAAAAATATCATGCATCGTATTCAAGAAGTAGAGATCATGGAGAAGAAAAAAGGTACAAATATAAAGACAGAACCTTAAATGCAGCTGCCTACAAGGATTTGATAAATTCGTACCTAAAGAATATTAATACAATATCTACTCAAGAAGAACCATCTATTACTGACCAGTGGAAGGAAAACAATACAACTAGTAGCATTGGGCAAAAGACAGAAACAGAAATGCCTGTTGAAGAGGATGCAGAAGAAGTATCTGAAATGGATATGTTGTGGAGAGAAATGGAAGTGTCATTGGCATCATGCTATCTAGAAGAGGTGTGTGACCATTTGACCTTTGCTTTCCCCTATTTGTTTTAGTTTTCCTAAGACTAATTCACTTCAACTGTTTTATCAGGATTCAAATGCTGCTACTGTCACTGAGACTGTGGAAATCCCGAACCGAGGCTGTCCACATGATTTCAGAATGAATGAAGAAATTGGAATTTACTGCTATAGATGTGGCTTTGTGGAAACTGAGATCAAATATATTACACCACCCTTTGTAAGTGAAGTTTAACTTAGATGTGAATTTGTATGCAATTTCCTTCTATTGCAATACTCTGCTTTCTTTTTCAAGCATCTGGATGGATTCAAATTCAATACTCATTAATATGTATGTCTATTGTATGAGGCTCTTATCAATATGGGAGAAGTGCAGCCTTACTCTCAAAAGGGTTGAAGCTGTTACAAGGGTATTAGCTTAGCATTTTCATGTATGACAAATTAGGAAGATATCTTTTATGTTTGCATTCATGGAATTTATATAAAGAAGTGTGATTTCTAGAAAGAGTAAATTAGTTGCTGATGTTAACCTCATTCACCTATTTTGGTTGGATGATTTGTCTATTTTCCCATTCTGTGGCTGATAACCTTTTTGTTATTGGTAGATTCAACATTCTTCATGGCACCAAGAGGAGAGGCACAGTGCTGAAGAAGATTCACGAACAAAGGTTGATGAGGATGATGACTTGGATCTTTTCCCCACCCCAGAATCTCCTAAGGGACCTGTGTCTCAAGAAAATGATAACGTTTGGGCATTGATTCCCGAACTTAGAACAAAGTTGCATGCTCATCAGAAGAAAGCCTTTGAGTTTCTTTGGCAAAACATTGCAGGGTCAATGGAACCTAGACTTATGGAAGCAACATCCAAAAGAATAGGTGGCTGTGTGGTATCTCATACTCCTGGTGCTGGAAAAACTTTTCTCATCATTGCTTTTCTTGTGAGCTACTTGAAGTTATTCCCAGGGAAGAGACCTCTTGTTCTTGCTCCAAAAACAACCCTCTATACTTGGTACAAAGAATTTATCAAGTGGGATATTCCTATACCAGTGTATCTGATTCATGGACGTAGAACATACCGGGTATTCAAGCAGAAATCACCGGTTGTTCTTCCTGGAGTTCCCAAGCCCACTGATGATGTGAAGCATGTTTTGGATTGCCTTGAGAAGATACAAAAATGGCATTCACACCCGAGTGTTCTGATAATGGGTTATACTTCATTTTTAACATTGATGCGTGAGGATTCAAAGTTTGCACACAGAAAATACATGGCCAAAGTGCTGAGGGAAAGCCCGGGGATCTTGGTTCTGGATGAAGGGCACAACCCCAGAAGCACTAAATCAAGGCTGAGAAAGGCTCTGATGAAAGTTCAAACAAAATTGAGAATACTGCTTTCTGGTACATTGTTTCAGAACAATTTCTGTGAATACTTCAACACTCTGTGCTTGGCAAGACCAAAGTTCATTCATGAAGTACTGAAAGCATTAGACTCCAAATACAGAAGGAAAGGAAAAGTGGCGAAAAAGGCAAGCCATTTATTAGAGTCACGGGCCAGAAAATTCTTCTTAGACAAAATTGCTAAGAAGATTGACTCTGATAAAGGTAGGGAGAGGCAGCAGGGTCTAAAGATGTTGAGAAATGTGACAAATGGATTCATAGATGTTTATGAAGGTGGTAGCTCTGACGGTCTACCTGGTTTACAAATTTATACACTGTTAATGAATTCAACCGATACACAGCATGAAATTTTGCTTAAACTACACAAGAAAATGGCGAAGTGCAATGGTTACCCCCTGGAATTAGAGCTTATGATAACTCTTGGTTCAATACATCCCTGGCTGGTGAAAACAGCAGTGTGTGCTGAGAAGTTTTTCACTTCTGAGCAATTGATGGAGCTAGAAAAATGCAAATTTGACCTGAAAATAGGGTCGAAGGTAAGATTTGTTTTGAGCCTTATCTACCGTGTTGTGAAAAACGAGAAGGTTCTGATATTTTGCCACAACATTGCACCAGTGAAGCTATTTATGGAATATTTTGAGAAGTTTTTTGGATGGCTAAGAGGTAGAGAAGTGTTGGTACTAACTGGGGAATTAGAACTGTTTGAAAGAGGGAGAGTAATGGACAAGTTTGAGGAACCTGGTGGAGTAGCAAAAGTACTTCTTGCTTCTATTACAGCTTGTGCTGAAGGCATTAGTTTGACAGCAGCTTCACGAGTTATTATGTTGGATTCAGAATGGAATCCTTCAAAAACCAAGCAAGCCATTGCTCGGGCCTTTCGGCCTGGTCAGCAGAAAGTTGTTTATGTTTATCAGCTTTTAGTGACAGGTTCATTGGAGGAAGATAAGTACAGAAGAACCACTTGGAAAGAATGGGTTTCAAGCATGATCTTCAGTGAGGCCTTTGTTGAAGACCCTTCTCAGTGGCAAGCTGAGAAGATTGAAGATGATATACTCAGAGAAATGGTTGCTGAAGATAGCTCTAAATCATTCCACATGATCATGAAGAATGAAAAGGCTTCTTCTACCAACAAATAAAAGGTAAATTCTCTCTCTACTTCCTCCTCTTTACAATGTTCTTGCCATAGATATTAATGCTAAGACAACTTAACTTTTATGTTCATTTGACATAGAGTATAAATATTTGACATAGAGTATAAATACAAGGTAAAATAATTATAAAAGTGTAAATTTTTGTATTTATGTAAAAAAAGAAAAAATAAAAAGTAAAAAACGATAGTGTCAAATCAATCTAAAAGTTTTAGATGTATAAAAGAATATTTTTCAAATACAAATATCATTCTTTCATTTATATATTTTTAAATGAGAAATTGTATAGAGTGGGAAGGTGGAAAAAATGTAGGATTGGAATTGACTTTAAGAACTATTTTAGTTCAAAATATATTTCTTATTTTATTTATATTTTAGAATGTGTAATTCAAAATATAAAATTTATATTACGAATTAAATTGTA
The DNA here is from genome assembly GCA_036885675.1 of Vigna mungo. Taxonomy (NCBI): domain Eukaryota; kingdom Viridiplantae; phylum Streptophyta; class Magnoliopsida; order Fabales; family Fabaceae; genus Vigna; species Vigna mungo. The sequence continues at coordinate 5,854,394 of CP144690.1, forward strand.
AAATCTGAAATATATTTGTATTTCAGATTATGTAATTCAATGAATTTTTTATTTTGTATTGTGAAAAACAAAAATTTATAGGAGTGCAGCAAGAAATAACCTATTATGCTTATGGTTGACACTCTTCTTTTTAACTTTCCTTGATTAACACAGGACTATTGGAAGCTGGAAAAATAAGAGCCCAAGCCCAAACATCTCAACAAGCTTCTTTCTGGAAAGCCCAATAATTATTATTATTTTTATTTTCTTCATTTGGGCAGACTGTAGTTTTTTTTTTTTATTTAATTTGATAAATTGGAGGTTTGATTCTACTAAGGGATAGCTTAGTGTGGTGGAGAATCAAACTCCAACGTGATTGTGAGCCCAATCCGAAAGATGCAAGTGGAATTGAGTGACACGTTGGTAAATTTTTTAAAATTTAATCTCTCCCTTTTTAGTGGAGGTGAGTTTTATATCCTTCTTGCTTATTTCTTGTCTATTGTGAAAGTAGTTTAGTTATACATACTAGTGAAAGTAGTTTAGTTTAGTGGGGGTGAGTTTTATATCCTTTACTTTTATATTAGTTATTAAAAAAAATTTAATATAAAATAAATTTACTTTCTAAAAGTACTTGAATAAAAGTATATTTTTTCTTTTATTTTAATTAATAAATTATACTATATAAATATTTCACTATCTTAAAAAAATTATAATTATAATATCAAGTATTTACTGTAAAGACTGGAAAAGTCACTCAAAGAAGGAGCACATGTGACAGTTGATGAATGGGTGGTGGTTAAAAGAAAATATATGTAAAATAAAACATAGTTTAAGTTATTAAAACGTAACTTGACAAGCACTCCCATTTTCATATCTGAAACGTATTTCTCTTCAAAGTCAGCTTCCTTTCCTTTGCTTCTCCTTTTGTCTCTTTTCATCTTTTCCCCAATCTGAACCAGTGAATCCCAGTTTTGGTAGTGTCCTAACGATCACATAGTAAAAGGCTTTGCTTCCATCCGATCAATTTTCCAATTTCTTCGCGGGTAAGTCGTTCTTCATTTTTCATGCGATTTGGGGCTGTAATCATGCAACAATGTTGCTGCATGTGACTCACTTTGCTTTTCATCCAAAATTATAGTTTCAATTAGGTCCTAAAATCTGTTTTCTATCTCCAATTGTCAGTCTATAGGTGATTCTTGCTTTTCTCTGAGGATCAAGAGAGTGGACAAATTTTTGTTATACTGTACTGTCAATTAGAGGTAAGGGAAGCTAGGTTTTAACTTCTAGCTTGTAGAATGCTATATGAAAAGCTATTTAATTTGAACGCATGTGTAAACCGTGTATAAGAATGTGTTGATGTTGGATTGGATCAATGTATGCATGTTCTGGAATGAGTATTTTCTGATATGTAAATTGTGTGCTTTGATATGTGCAGAATTGGGAACTGATATGACTATGTATATGATATAAATTTGAGTGTTTGTAATTGATAATCCAGATTACAGTAATAGCCAAGTGAATAACTAAATTAGTTATGGTGTTTGAGTCAAACTTAGGGAAGTAGAGTAGTGATTCTGTGAATTTGAGGTTAGAACCTGAGTTAGACTATTAGGGGCACTTAGTTAAGTCAATTGTGACTTATTAAGAGTACCAAAATGGTCTGAAATAGTTTCTAAATGGTAAGATTCAATTTGGGTCCATAAGTGAATAAATTGGCATAATTTGATCTTAATTCCCTGCATAACTACTAGAGATTTGTGTTAGGAATAGGTAGGAACCTTTAGACAAGTTCAATTCATCGTATAGATCAATTTGGGAGTGTTAGAAACTCATCAAAGTGTCCCAGATGCACTAAAACCAGAAAAATCAGGTTGTTGTCAAAAACTGATAAGAATAATCGATTATCCCATTTGATAATCGATTATTCTAGTTAGAAAGTCATATTTTCTTCAAAGTTCTCGTAGATAATCGATTATCACATGTAATAATCGATTATCATGCGTAAATAATCGATTATCATATGTAATAATCGATTATTGTTGTCAGGAAATCATCTAGGACTGTTTTGAGTGGTTTTCGGGGTTCCGGGTATCATTTTTTGACGTTCCTTAGGTCGTTCTGGGGGTTTTTGACCCTTCCGGAACTGTTGGTGATGGTTTCAAAGTCATTTCCCTTGTCTATGTATGAGTCCACCAGGTTTTAGGTTGTTTGTAGTCTTTTGAAGTGTAATTAGTGTTATATATATGTTTGTATGCAATGTAAAGTTGAAGGGTTACATGTACATGGTTTTATATGGATTCAATGTAATAATGTTATGGTATTTGGTGGTTCATGTCTTGAGTTAAGTTTCAAATTTAAAAGGTATGATTATTGGACGTAATTCCATGATCCTCAAGGGAGGTTACATGGTGGTGCCCTGTAGTTGTTGTGATTGACCGTATGAATGACCGGAGTTCAGGATGGGGTTTATCCTAACATTCTAATGACCATCCATGCTCAAGTAGAGAGTGATGAGTCATGTGGTGAGAATAGTAGGAGGTCCTAGGATAGGCGCTTTCACTGTAGGCCTATATCGCTGTAAAGGGCTTACACTTGTGTGTGGTCGGGTGAAACCCCTCGGCAATGGCTTTGCAAAGCAGTAGGGCCACAACAAGTGCACAAACCCCTGGAACTCGACATTTCATACTAGTCCGGATGGTCAAATCACGTTGTCGGTCATTGGTATCAGAATAACACATTTGGTCATAGTCTAGTAGTGTCATAACATGATAGGATGTTTGATTTAATCACATGTATGTATATGCCTTACCTTTTAACTGCTGAATGATAATTAACATGTTTTTAGAACCTAGCTACCCTTGCTCTTGTGTGTGTTGTATGTGTTGTGCCCTTTTTCTTTGAGATGATCATCCATTTGGATGTGAGCAAAGGGGGATGAGGCTTTCCTGGAGTAGACGTTGGAGGAGACTGATGTTGCTATTTCTAGTTCTTAGACCTTTTTAGATACATCCTGTATTTTAAAATACTCTTAAACTTGTACAGTTTTAATTCTGCCATTATTTTTGGGATGACTGTATAATATTATACTTCATCTGATAGCTCTTACTGCTTTATTATATTATAATTGTGTATCTGATAGCTCTTACTGCTTTATTATATTATAATTGTGAAATTCTATATTATATAGTTTCTATATAAATAGGATGTTACATTTACAATATATAAGTAATATCTTATATATAATTGTAAGATTTTTTTTTATGTTAAGTATTTTAAGTTTTTTAATTAAATATGTTTTTATAAGTAAATTAAGAAATTATGAAAAGGAGTTTTGTAAAATTTAAAGGATGATTATGTAAAAATTAAAAGATGATTGCAATCATGACGTTATAAACTATTGGATGAAACTAGGTTGTTAGTTTTATTAGTATTGTTTAATTCCTTTACTTTTTTTTTCTTTTGAAAGACTCTATGCTATAAGTAGAGCTTTAGTCCTTCTTTTGTATTTTGGATGACTGTATTATATATACGTTTCATCTGAATTTCCACTCCTAACTGTTTTACATTATTATAACATGTTGCATCCACTTGATATGTCTTAGGCGTATTTTTGGGATGTTACAGCAACAACTGAAGAAACTATAAATAAATTAAACTCAGAAGTATAATTATATTATATATGTAGTTAAAGAAATTAAAATTATAATTAAATTTATCATGTAAAACAACTTTTATATGTTTCAAAACTATTATATGATATTTAAGTATAAAAATATAACTTAAAACGTGACAGCAACTAAGGGTGGTATTAATGGATGGTGGTTTATGGATTTGTCTGTAAAAATGAGACGGATTGGATTTTTTAACTTGTAAGTCCATTTTGGTCTAATCCTTCTAACATATTAAATTAGTAGACAAAATTGTCTAACATGTTAGTTACTTTATTTTTTCAAATTTAAAAATTTAAAAATTAAATTATTTATATTATATTTTTGTAAAGTTATAAATATATAATATTATTATAATATAAATCATTAACCTATACTAATTAGATTCTACTTATTTGTTGTAATAGAATAATTTAACATTTAAATTGTAATAATTATTTTAATTTATTTAATTAAAAATATTAATTAATCAATTACAATATTTATATAATTAAATATGTCTTTAATATATATATATATATATATATATTGTTTGTTTCAGTCGGGTTTGGAGGTCCCTTAAAACATTCTAAAGGTCACCCATCTCAGAATTACTCCAGGCTAAGCACGCTTAACCATGGAGTTCTTATGGGTTAGGCTACTGAAAAGCAAATGCATTTTGGTGATATGAGTAGCCAAATCAATTCCTTTAAGCTATCTTTCAACTGTATAGTCTCATACCTATACAGTCTCCAGATCCCTCTCATTGCGGTGTATGTTCGATTCGTCCATGTGCCCCTTCCACTCAAAGCCTGCCAGGAGCCGCTCCTTGCCTATGCCCCCTGCACCATGCCTCTTGCACCGGCGATCACTCCCCGCCCTCGTGAGTGCCCGAGTGTCACATGCCCACCAGCCCTCGGTCGATTTGGTTGTGTACAGTAAATTTTACGTTACATTGATTCTTTTTTTCAACTTTAATATAACCTCACTTTAATAAATACTATTGATAAAACATGTGTTATGAACATTACTTTATTTACTATAAGAACTTTTTATTAAATTATAAACTGATTTTAATTATTGAAATAAAAATATTTTTAAATTATAACATAATATATATATGAAAAAGTAATTGTAAAACTTGTAAGGATTGAGAAAATAATAATTTGATGGGGCACACGTGGCAGTAGATGATGGGTTGAAATATTATCCTTTAAAAAATGTTAAAACTTCATAATTGAAGTTCATTTCATTGTCTGAAGCACCACTGTTTCCCCTCCCTATTCTCTCCTTCATCTCCCCACTTCCTCTTCACTTTAACTCAGATTTAAACCATTAAATTGTTGATCAGGAGCTACTTAGGCGCTTCAAGCTTCAAGAATCACTCTTGCAACCGATCAATTTCCCCATTCTTCAACTGGTAAGTTGAATTTTCGTTCTCTATGCAATTTTAGGGCCATGATCATGGAATTAATCTTACTGCATGTGGTTCATAGTACTTTTCCCCAATTTCTAGCTCCTATTAAGATCTGAAATTTATCTTCCATTTCCCAATTCTTCGATCTTTAGGTGATTCTAGAAACTTCTCATGGTGCCAAGCTCTGTTGATCTTCCTGAGAGTTTGAGCGATTCGGCTGAGAGGTAAAGGAAGCTGGATTTCATTCCTGTTCTGTGTTTTATTGTTATCATGAATGAGATTGTTATTTGTGATAGTGGTAGTTGAAATGCATGTGTGAAATTGGTATGAAATTGTATGGTTCTTGCTTGAAACAATGAAAATGTGAAGTAAAAATAATAGTATTAGCCTGTGTTTGATGTGAGCAGATAGTAGATCATTTTTGAATTGCATGATTAGGTTCATGTTGCAAGTTTCATTGTTTTAGGATGAGAATCCAGATTCTGCATAATTTTTCAGTATATGGCTAAGTTAATTTTTCAGCTTTTAAGTCAAATTTAGGGAACTTGAGTAGTGAATCTGAGAATTATAGCTTTGGTGTTGGAATAGGTTATTGGAATCATTTAGATAAGTCATTTTTGACTTATTAGGAACCTTAAACCAATCAAAAACAGAAAACAAGTGGTAGATTTGAATTTGACCCCATAAGTAAAGGAAATTAAGTTATTTGATCCAAATTCTCTGCATAATTGTTAGATATTAGTGTTTGGATTAGAATTGAACCTTAAACAAGTTAGATTCAACCTATACTTCGAATTAGGATCATTAGTATTCTATCAAAGTGCCTAGAACAAGTTTGGAGTGGTGGAGTTCTGCAAAATCTGCAGAAAAATAAGGTTACTGTCAAATACTGATAAGAATAATCAATTATCTCACTTGATAATCGATTATTTTAGTCAGAAAGTCATATTTTCTTCAAAGTTCTCGTAGATAATCGATTATCACATGTAATAATCGATTATCATACGTAAATAATCGATTATCATTTGTAATAATCGATTATTGTTGTCAGAAAATCATCCAAGACAGTTTTTAGTGGTTCTAGGGGTTCTAGGTATCATTTCTGGACGTTCTTTAGGTCGTTCTGGGGGGTTTTGACCCTTTCAGAGCCATTGGTGAGGGTCTCCAAGCTATTTGAATTACTTAAGTATGGGTAATTAAAGATTATAAAGATAATTGTGTTAATAAGTGATGTTTTGTGAAAATATATAATGTCTGAGTATGTATAAGTTGTTTTTGTGACATAACTAAAGAATAATTGTGTTCCATGTGGTGTGATATGACTCAATGATTTAAGTTGTATCTCGCGGTGAGATTATATTAAGTTTGAGAATGAATATAGTAAGCTCAGTCTTGGGTGTCTCCATTTTATATGGGCCAAGAATGAGTGATATTAAGTTAAGTTTCTGGAATGAATATAGTAAGCTCAGTCTTGGGTGTCTCCATTTTATATGGGCCAAGAATGAGTGATATTAAGTTAAGTTTCTGGAATGAATATAGGAAGCTCAGTCTTGGGTGTCTCCATTTTATATGGACCAAGAATGAGTGATATTAAGTTAATTTTCTGGAATGAATATAGGTAGCTCAGTCTTAGGGGTTTCCCTTAATGCTCTAATGACTATTCAATCTCACTTAGAGAAGATTAGTTCATGTGGTGAGAGTAGTAGGGGGTCCTAGTCTTGGTTGTCTCCATTTTATATGGGCCACGGTGAGTGATAACAGACTAACCTTGTGGTGGTAGGGTGGGACCCATAGCAATTGGCTTTGCAAACAGTAGAGGCCACCACAAGTGCATAACCCGCCATAGCTCGATATTCATTGCGGGTCCGGACGAGTCTAAGTGTAATTAACCTAATAAAACTGTCTTTTATGTTTATTGATTGATTATTCTTACATTTTGTTTGGCTTTATTTAACTTGCATACCTTTTTAGAAATCTAGCTTACCCTTGCACTGTTTGTGGTCTGTGATTACTTTCCCCCTTGCGATGATCATCCAATCCTTTGGATGTGAGCAGTAGTTGATGATGGATCCTTGGAGCGAACATTAAAGAACGAAGAAGACGCAGCTCCAATTCTTAGGACCTCCACCAGTTTTCATGATTTGTATTGTGGAAACGATGTTTAGGCCTCCTCGAACCTTTAGTTGGTTAGGTATTTTGAAATACTCTTGAGCTTGTAAAGTTTAAATTTATGGTCTATTTTGGATGAGTGTATTATATATACTTCATCTAACTCTACTCTTGACTGCTTTACTTTATTACATATGATGCATTCCACTCAATATGATTTATACATATATTTTTGGGATGTTACAAAACTAAATAGTTTTTATAATTTATTACAAGTAATATTTTTATTTTATTATAGTATTTAAAAAAGTAGTTACTAAAATAGAGTAAAATGGAAAAAATAATTTTTATCATAAATAATTATTTGAATTCGAAAAAATTGAAATTTAAAAACAAAATTGTATATAGAAAAAGTTAAAATTAAAAAAACAAAATTGTATATAGAATACTTTATTAATGAATAGTATAGATAAAATTTAAGTTTTAAAATTCAAATAGTGTCTATTAGCTCGAGTTTACCTCGGACACTTTTACTGTTATTAAGATCTAACTGTAGTAATAAAATTAGTTCTTCTGAAAATAATGAAATATCAGTTGAAATCTTTTAAAAGGAAATTATGAAAAAGTTATAAACACATTTACAACATGAAATATTTTATGTATTTCCCTATCTCGCCAAGTAGCATCTTTACGTCAAAACTAAACACGAGAAAAATATCATCCGATTTTAAAATTATCGGCACCAATAAAAATATAACCCACTTGAACAATATCGCTATCAACTTGTTCATACGCCGGACCTTCTAGACTCTTCCTTCAAACACGCTCTATTTCCAAAGATACCCTAAGAAACTCGTGCACGGCTTTTCATTTATAAACAAAGAAAAAAATAATCAAAAGAAAAAATGAAAAAGGAGAACGAAAATGGCGATAAAAATGGAAACTTGGTATTTGAATAAGAATGTTTTAACTTTTAAGAAGACGATGAGGGCAATGGAAAGTTTGGTGGTTTTAAGAAACAATAATTTTTAGCAAGTTAAGAAAAAATAATAATAGATGAAGTTTGAAAGTTGGAGTTTGGGATAAAGAAATAAGATAATTGAGAAAACCAAGTCTCTCAAGGATAGTTGCAAGTTGAGGATCCACTTGCACATTGCCTCCTACTATTCAATACTACCATTTATCTTTCTATTCTCTTTCTTTCTTTCTTTGTCACTTTCCCTCTCTTACACCAAAAACAACCATCTTTCTCTTTCTCTAACCACTCCAATTTCATTATTATGGCGTCATTATTGTTAATAACATCATCATTTCTCATCTAATTCTAACATTATTTTTGCTAACTATGTCATTAATTTTCTTTTAATGTACACATACTGTATGTGATTAGGAGTTTTAAATATTTAGGAAGATTAATGATTTAAGAAAAGAAACAAAAAATACTCCAACTTGAACTAATATTAATTAACTTTTGAAAGCTCACAAAGCAAGACTAGTCTCTCATCTTCCTACATCTTTCAAATTATATATATATATATGCTTGCTCTTGCAACAACAACCATTTGAGCAAAAACCCCTTTAACATAACATCACAAAAGCAAAGATCTTTGTTTGGTGGAGGGGGAGAAGAGAAATTAGGGAAACATATATCTATTACATGAACTACAAATGACTTGCCCTGTACAACTCCACCGATTCAGCCCTACAACCGATGCATCCACCGCCATAGCAAACGGCGTTAACTGTCCCAAGCCACCGCAGACGGTGCCGTCAACGCGACGTCTCTTGCCCAAGGGAAGCGTGCCGGAGGCGGCGGCGCGCCACCACACGCATGCGGTGGGGCCCGGCCAGTGCTGCTCCGTCGTCATTCAGGCGATCGAGGCGCCGGTCTCCGCCGTGTGGCCCGTGGTGCGACGCTTCGACAATCCGCAGAGGTACAAGCACTTCGTGAAGAGCTGCCACGTGGTCGCCGGCGACGGCATTCGCGTTGGCGCGCTCCGCGAGGTGCGCGTGGTCTCTGGCCTCCCGGCCGTTTCGAGCACCGAGCGACTCGAGATCCTTGACGACGAGCGGCACGTGATGAGCTTCAGCGTGATCGGCGGCGACCACCGCCTGAGGAACTATCGGTCTGTGACGACGCTGCACGGTGACGGTAACGGAGGCACGGTTGTGATCGAGTCCTACGTGGTTGACGTACCGCCAGGTAACACTAAGGAGGAGACTTGCGTCTTCGTGGACACAATCGTACGGTGCAATCTGCAGTCCCTCGCTCAGATCGCTGAAAACATGGCAAGTCAACACTGAACAAACAAATTTTCTTTTTTTTTTTTTCTTTTCCTTCATCGTTTATTTTTGTTTCGAATACGGCTTCGAATCACGTTCCGTTCCGTGTTTGAAATTGGTGGGAACCGACACCGTTAAGATTTGTTTTTGGAGAACTCAAGATCAGACTGCGATGATTGAAATGAATGTGACATATAATATATACATGATATATATATTATATAGTTCCTTCGTTCTATCCATCTTCTTTTATTCATTCTTCATTCTACTTCTGGATTTTGTCTGATCGAGAACTGCGAGTGCTTCTTTTGCACCGAATCTATGGTGTGCTCCATTTGTATTCAATTTTCATCTTCTTTATGTAATGTAAATATCCTTTTTTTTTTCATGTAGTAGAAGAGAATGATTCTAGTTGAATTTCAGATTATGTCATACACATGTGCTTATTTACCTTTTCATTTCAAATATAGCATGAAAACCTAATTCAAATTAATTATACAACTATTTAATGTGTTGATAATGCTTAATAATTGGTTCGTTCAATGCTTTAATTTCGAAAATAGGGTAATAAATATTCAGTTAATGAGTTAAATATGTTTTAAACTGTTTTTTCTTGCCCGTTAAGTCTTTCTGGTATAACATGTTGATTGTTCGATTAATTATAAAAATCACATTACGGAGCATAATATACAAATAATTAAGTGTGATGAAGTTCATAAATATTCAATGATTATTACTAGATTAAAATACAATGTTAAGTTCACAATACTTATTAATCAGAGAGAGTGCACAACCAAAAATTTTCCGAATTCACTAAAAAAATTGAATTTCTAAATATTTACTTAAAAAAAATATTCAAATCTCTAGTTTAAGATTTAATTTATTCAATTTTTTTTAAGTTTAATATTTCTTCTTGTCATATATTTTATATTATGATCACTAAAGTGAAATTTAGAATGACATTTACGCTCACAGACATATATAATTTCGAGATATATTTGAGAAATTATAACTTGTAAGAAGTAATATTTTTTTATTAAGAAAATTTGACTGGCATTGAAGAAATCAAATTGATTGTTGAACAACATTTAATATATTTTATTAAATGTATTAAATTTTTTAATTTTTAATAAAATAATTAATTTTGGCTGAATGAATTATTTGATTTCCATTATAGTATTTCTTCGAAAATAATCGTGCTTAAAATGTAATAAAATACAAAATATTGACATTTCTTTCGATAAGGATTCAAATCTTATCCAGCACTTTGTCAATTACTAATTCTTTTGTGCTAGGGCTAAGCCACACATATATATTTAATCACTCGTTTAGTTTAGATTCAATTGTATACACTTGATGTTTTCTTCCTTTTTAAAATATTTCATAATGTCGTAAATGAAATTCAACTTTTGAAATACTTTTCCCTAATAATCTCTTAATTTTATTTTTTTATTTCCATTTTTAATTTATTTTCCAACAATGTCCCTACATGCAATTAATAATATTTAATATAATACCACATAAGTCAAAAAAGAAAGAAATAAAGGATAATTCAGAAAAAAAAATTGAAATCTAAATTTATATCAATTAGTTATTCCTTAATCAACGTGTCATAATTTTAAAATATCATTGTTCTAAAATGAAGAAAAAATTAAATAACATATTCTGTAAAATAAAAAAATTAAAAAAAATAAAGAAAATTTCTTTTTCCATAAGGAGATGGGACGTGACGCGCTGGAGATTAAGAAATTGAAGAGATAAATAGCCATTCCGATTAGACTAATTGTCTTTGACTATTCCATCGCCCAAGCACACTCATTATTTTCCATTCATATATTTATTCCAGCCGAAAATAGCGTTGTGAACTTTGAGCAGTAACTGGTGAAAGAAAAGACTTTAAGATTTATTAAACTAATCTTATTAAATTTATTTTTACCATATTCGATAATTTTATATAATTTAGAAATTGAAACTAAAAGTAGGTTAAATATCTCTTTTATTTTTTACATATTTTAAAAGATAAAAATTATATTTTAAAGTGAATAATATTTTAAATATATAACGATTAATCATAAAAACGTTACTTTTATATATTTAAAACTAGTGATATCCAGTATAAAGCTGATAAAGAAATATTTGGTCTCTAAATTCGATAAAGTTTTCAATTGAAATAATTCAACATTCATCTTAAATCTTTAAAATTTATTTTTTATCATACCCAATAGTTTTATATCATCTAATCACATGAATCTTATATTTTGTATGAATCCAGATTAAATACAATTTAAATACTGTTTTTATTTTTCAATACATCTTTTAAAATAATATCTGATATAAGCATAATTTATATGAATGTGCATATAGTTAAATACAGCAAAAGCACGTTTTTAAGTGTTTTGGATAGGATGTTGAAATATTTTACTCAAAACATTCAAAGTTATTTTAAAGATTAAATGAGTTCTTTGATGATCTACATCATCCCAGTTATACTATTCTCTCTATTCTTCTTTCTCTAATTGTAGGATGAGTACTTGTGAAAAACAATTCTTATAATAAAGATAAGTAATAAGAATTCAAAATTACTTCACCTCCCTTTTAGAAACATATTTATAAATACTATAATAAATATACATTAAGTTTGACTGGTTTATTATCAATAAATAATATTATTCATATTAACTGTTAATCAATTACTATTATTTTCATTAATTATTCATTAATAATTATTATTGTTCATAATAATTCCGGATCTGTCAATCATTTCCTTACTAAAGGGTCCACCATCTGGTAGTGATGGTAATTAAGCACATTAAGTAAAAACCGAAACCTGATTATTCTGAAGTTTCATGTTTGTATTCCTCCCAATTCTTAATAAACCTCGAACATATATATAATAGAAATTTTCTGAGTTTATCCATATTCAGAGTCGGTGTGTGACGGAGAGCACTGTTGTTTAGAAGTTTCGTTGAAGCTTCTCTTAAATATTTTCCCCTATCCCATAACTGTAACTAAAACACATATACAGTACTTAACTCGGTATTAGTAAAAAAAGAACATCAGAATAGAAACCCTTTTTGTACATTAATAAAATCGAAAAAAGGGAACGTGAGTTGGACTTTTGCCGTATAATAAGGATTGTTCTGTACTATGTGTTTCGATTACGACGTTATATTACTTTTATTTTTCTATGGTGGATACGAACCAACCTTCGAAGAGCAACTTGGCTTGGTTGAACGGTGCGTAAAAAACGTCAAGTTGCAAATCTTTGCCTCCTTCATAATATTCTTTTTTTTTTTTTGTTACTATATCATTATAGAAACGTGAGCTGTAAGGTAGAAACTATCGTTGCAATGGCAAGTTGGGTTGCAAGTGGGTTTAATAATTTTTATTTTATACATAACTTTAGTTTGTCTGTACTTTACAATTATAAGAGAAATGTCCCATGGGGTCCTTTTACAGCACAAGATTTTCCAAATCAACCAAGATTTTTCTTCTATCTCTTAATCCGATTAACCATCGTTAATCCCAATGAAATATTCCTATCTCTATGTGTGGTTGGAGAGTCAGTTTTTGAAGGGTTCTTCTTCTTGCTTTCCAATATCATAATTCTTTATCAAATATAAACTCTACAATGATCACGAACGCACAAATATAATAGTCAAAAAATGAGATTAAACTTACGACATATAAATTTACAGTCTTTGAAAATTTATTCACCTCATTTTCTATATTTTTTTTTTTTAGATTAAGAAGTCCTTATAAACTGATCATTTGGAAAAACAGAAATGACAAACTTTCAAAGAAGTCCCCACAAAACTCTTCTAATGAAAGATGTGAATTAAGGATCTAATAATATTTCTTTAACATCAAGTAATGATGAGTAATTCTAAAATAATGTAAAACTAAGTTAATCATGAAATGAGACTAGAGCAATCAATTTAAGTTAAATAAAAAATATGTTTTGAATTTGTTCTTGTATAGTAAATATGTTCAGATATATTTTTCAAAAGAATTCTTAGACAGGTTCAGATTATAAAAAAAAAAATGTGTTTTACTTTCAAGTTGAACATGTATTTATAAACCACATCAAGAGACAAGACAATCAAACTTGATAATTGACAATTAGTGACTCTTATTGATACTATTAATTACTCACTAATGACCACCGTTATTGCTTAATGATTATTCTTAAATTTCTTCATTGTATGCCTCTTGCTCGATTCCTTTATGACTTCATTCTTTCATGGTTCGGTCTATGATTCGGTCGAGCCGTCCTATATGTACAATAATGGATCAGAATTAACCATGTATTTTATTATTTAATTATCATTAATATGTGTATGTGAAATTTATAACACTTAAATTTTTGCTTATATATTTTACCATCATAAAATATGGTACATTTTGTTAAATGTGCAACAAATATTTACATACCCTATAAGTAAGGTAAATGTATTGTATATATCGAACAATACAGATTGAAATGTCATGATTGATCGTCTAAGTCTGGAGGAGACTGATCGTTTACTATAAAAAATAATTAATCATCTAATTAATTTAAATAGATCAATAATCAAATTTAAATGGAATTGGATCAAGATTAAGTCAACCCTAGTGAGAAACACATGGAAAAAATTATAAATAATAATATTAATTGTTTAACCATTTGAACCTAAATGGGAGTTAAACATTAAGATATTTTTAACATGTACGCTCCATCAATTGGAGAACATATTATTTGATTAGGAAGAGGACAACTAAAGAATAATTAACATAGAAATTGTTTAAAGTAAACAATCAACCATATACTCAAAACACTAAAACAGTAAATATCATCTGACCATTACTCTTAAGATGATAAAATGTGTAAAAATTGAAAAAAAAAAACAAATATAAAATGTATAAAAAAAATGAGCAGAAGAATATCTAAAACATATATACAGTATAGAAAACTGAAGAAAAATTAGTTGATAGAAAATTCCTGAATAATCAATAGAGTGGTGTAAATATTTGTGTATACGAAATATAACTGCCATATATATCTTATAAAGCAGTATTCAGTTAATAAACTATTTGGGTTTTGACCTAACTTTGTTCGTCTTTTTATAGTTTTAATGTCACATTTTGTTATAGCATCTTGTGATATTGTTTTACTGCACATTTTAATTTGTTTCATTTTGGTGAAAATATCTTCTAATATTCACAATTCTTGGACTTAGAATACGTGAAAAGAATACGATAAATTATTCTTTTTTACAAATTAAAAATATTTAAAATATATTAGATTCGGGAGAGTCAGATCATGGACACATGACTAACAATTTCTTCTAAGATTTCTTATCTTTAGACTTTGTTTTGCACCACAATAAAAAGAATGCATGACAAGAACCTATTTTTGTGTTCATTATCAACCACATACTACATACATAAATCTACAGGTTTATTTTATTCACGTGTCGATTGTCTTAAAGTCTCATGGACTAAAATGAAGTTAATTTAATTTATAAGTTAAAATTTTCCATGTAAAAATTAAATTAAATTTAAAATTTCCTTTTTAATAATTACCAACTACTATGAATAAAGATTAAAAAAATATTCAACTTTTAAAGATTATAATTTTGCTTTTGAACTTTTATGTATAAATTACTGATGATGTTTTTTTAAATAGTTTCTGTCTATTTTATAGCATGTAGCTGATGTCACTTAAAGCTACATGATATCATTGTACGCCAAAAAAACACTTGGCCGCATTTACTTTTTGAAAATTTTAGGCAGAAAATATTTACTCTTTTTTATGTCAAACATTTTTCTACAGAAAATACCTGAGACTTTATTTATGAAATCTTTTTCACTAGTAAGATTATTATTATCGATAATTTCAAAATTATTTAATATCATTACCCATTTTAAAATATGAAACTCTATTTTTATTTTTAAAAAGTGTTTGAAAGAGTTAAAAAAAAACAAAAAATTTAAATTATTTATAACCTCAACTCTTAAATAACGTAACACTATCAAATGTGATAATAATACTTATATTCATACTGATTATATTATTTTCTTGAAAATTAAAAATCATAGAATAATGTTTAGAAATTATAAATGATTTCTTATAGATTTTCTTAAATATAAATGTGTATATAATAACATTATAGAAAGCGAAAAAAGTAAAGTTAAATAATGTTATTAAACGACAACTGTTAGTATAATTGCAAGCATGGTTGAAATAATTAACATAAAAAGCATTCAAATCACCTTGGCAATTACAAAATCATGGTTCATAATGCACAAAGAATATACAAAATGAGATGAGAGTAACTCTAAGATATTTAGATATAATAGAAAGAGAATTAATAGAGCGCAGAATATTTGATAGCCAATCAATAGTGTACACAATTGGATACCACTTCTTATGATATTATGTAATAATGTCATACGAAGTTCACTAATTAATATATATATATATATATATATATAACCGGTGCAACATTTGACATTTATAAGAAACATTATTCTTAAATTAAATGTTACTTTTTTAATTTAAAAATCAACGTATGAAATCGAATTAAAAATATTGAACCAAAGAGGAATTAAGGAAGAAAATATCCTCTCTTCAATTCATCGGTAAGTATGTGTCACATGACATTTGTATTATACAAATAGGCATGTTATGTATGTATTTTCAAATTTAATATTACGTGAGATAAAATAAAAATAAAAATTATTAAAATATAATATAATAAAAATAATAACATGAAACTACAAGATTAATTTAGTAGAGAAAGTTAAAAATAAGAGTGAGAGAAATTATAAATTTAATTTTTTCCATTGATAAAAACTTACCACTAATATTTATGGATACAATAAAATAAAAATGATAACATAATAGTTTAATTTATGAACAGATATTATAAATATGAAAAATATAGTGAAGAGGCATCTGTTTAATTTAATTTATGAACAAATATTATTACGTGGCCCCTTTGTGTTAGTATGCATCTGTTTCACCTAAACACTAATTTGCCAAAAAGAGTGAAGAGGCAATCGTAAATATAAGGACTATTTATCAAATGAGTAAAATGTAACTTTAATATTTGTTATAAAAATGTTAATATATGGTAAAATATACATTTTTTTAAATAACCAATGTTATTTAAGAATTTTATTTCAAACTTCAATTTTAAAAATCAACATCATAATCATGCACCTGCTTTTTGCTATGCATTGTTTCTGTTCATGCATAGTCCTTTCAATTTTTTTTGTCCAGTGACGTAAACAGCTTATGATATTGACCCGTATCATCTTTTCCAGTTCTTACTTTTGATTATGTGCCTGGTATAAAAAATAATTATTACAAAAAACTTTAATTTTATTTCAATTCGGTCAATAGTTAAAATATTTAAATATATTTTTAGTATTTAGTAATTCTTACATATATTTGTTAAAAAAATATTATAATGCTATTAACCATATTGAAGAAATTTATACTCCTTTCTTCATAAATTTAAAATATAAGTGATTTTTTAAAAATTAGTCACGTATTAACAATAATTTTCATATCATAAACATATGTAACAATTATTAAAAACTAAATACAAATTAATAAAGTAAATTTTTCTGTATTAATATTGTAAAGCTTTTTTTTATTATACTAAAAACAAAAATATATCACTATTTATTATATTTAATCCACTATTTATTTATATATCTTTTTAAAATCATATTAAAAAAAGTGAATTTTCCTAATGTGTATCTTCACGAACAAAATTATTTTTAAAGTTAAATTGTAATTTTGATCCTTTCTTAATTAATGATTCACGATTATGATTCTTTTAATTTTAGTTTCTAAATTTTAAAATATATAAGAATTTAGTTCAGTTCTCATATGTGATTTTGATTTCATATTTGAATTAATTAAATTAATTTTATGGTGTCTTAAAATGGATATGTTAAGTCGAGAACTCAATTATACTAATGTTAAAAACTAAAACATATATAAAATAAAAAATTAAATTTAAATTGTGTATTTTTAAAATTCAAAAGTTAAAATCACATCATATAATAGTAGGAGAGAAGAAGGAACTAAAATGCAAAGAAGCAGTAGAATAGGTAAGAGGGGAAGATTGTGAATATCATATCATGGGCCTAAAATAGGATAATATACAACTCTTTTTTTTTTCTTTTTTTCTTAAAACATTAACAGCACGAAAAGGCCGAAACTTGGCCGTAATATATAATGGGCCCAATTCATAGTTTATTCATGGGAGTTACTCCATGTACCTCCCCAGTTCCAACTCCCACTCCCCTAATTTTTTTGAATGATTTTTTAAATACAAAATTAATCTTTATGTATTTTTTACTTTTACAGTTTTACCCCTATTTAGTTAACCTACCCTACTTCCCTACTTTTACACTCTGCCTCACTCAAAGAGGATTGCTCGTTAAAGGTTGGATACAACACCACCACACCAATGTAATGCAGAGAGATATAATAATTGAAGGACAAATTCTTCCATAAGAAATCGATATCTCAATTATCACTTGAAATACAAGAAGAATGGGAGAAAGAATTTCTAGAAAAATAGAACAAAGAATTCCTGGGAAGAAAGCGTAAAGATGAAAGCATGAAGATAAAAAAAAAGAATAAATAGATTATGTGGGGGTGGGAGAATAAAATTATAAAATTTTATTTCTAAATATAAATTTTTGTTAAAAGATAAAATTGGAATAGAAAAAATAGAGTAAATGGTAAAAATGGTATGGGGGGTGGGGGTTGGAATTGGGGAGGTACAGGGAGTAACTCCCTTTATTCATAGTCTCTCTACACCCCACTTTTTCTTAAAATCTCAAAACTATTTTTGCATTTTAAAAACATTCTACACTGTATTTTCTAGTGCATTTTCTAGTGATAATAGAATGTATACATCAGAGGTAGCCATTTTCAAGTGCCTCATAAAAAGAATGAAAGAGTTTTCTTCATTTTGTTTTGGTTGTATTTTATAAACAGTGTTTAATATTATATAAATCCATTTTCATTTCTTTGATTATGGTATGTATCATCTTGAACATCACTTTGAAATAAACAAAGTGTTATTATGGGCTTATAGTCGATTGATCGGACACGGAGATAAACTAGATTGAAAGGACTGAATGTATAACGTGCAAGAAAGTGTCTTAAAATTGTTCCGTTTCGACAACAGTTGACAAAGTTAAGGTACAATTAATGTTATAACCATTACTGATTAGTGATTAAGGTTTGCATTAATAATCATTAATCGATCAATTATCATAGCAGACGTTCCACAAAAACACAAATTTTACATAAGCATTTATCCTCGTCCTATTCCAACTGGAACACAAAAAATGATTGTCATGGGAATGTAATATCTTTCCAATTTCATTTGAAGTGTGAAATATAAAAAAATAAAAGACATGAAAGAATGAAAAAATATATCTTTGTATTTGAAACGTTTTCAAGGATAAAATAACTTGGCAAAGAGAAGCTCATTCCAAGTATCTTGAAGGCCAGGTAAACACCAATGTACACAATCAGCATAGCTAACTGGGTTAGCTAATTGCTCTGGAGTCAATGGACTCCATTGTTTCTTATATATTGAAGTGTGTGCATCTCTACGATAACTGGACAATTGTGTAATGTTCAAAAACGTAATAGGCACTTTAGATTTGCTAAACACTTCTCCAATTACTTCCATTATACTCTTCCTACAATCTGAGCCCCAATAGCTTCGATCATCAATTAAACTTGTTTCATTGTAACAATTTCCTCCTGCTTCATCTCCCCAATCTATGCTCCTGTCATTTATTACCAAAACATCATGTTACTTACATGTTCAAATGTCCTACGAAGGTAACAACAATACTAAAAATAATACTCACTTTCCATGGGAAGGTGACATGCTTGTGAAAAACACTCTAGTTTTCTTCGGATCCATGTTCAACCTAACCCATCTAAGCATACTTTTCATAGCCATACGATACGCATCCTCTGTTGAGAGCTCAACAATCTCTTTTACTTCGTCATCGAAAGATCCGAGTCTGAAGATTACACGAACAAATAAAGTATTATTCTAAAACTTCATAAAAAAAAGTGAAAGATGAACAGATAAATGTTGTTTGAATAGAAAAAAAAAAAAAAAAACTTACAATACTTTCATCTTCAAGCCAGTCATCCACCAAAGATAGGTGTTGAATACTACAATGTCAACACCTTTCCAATTCTTGCCATGCTTATTGATTGAACCTTTTCTAACAATCCTATC
Organism: Vigna mungo; assembly: GCA_036885675.1. NCBI lineage: Eukaryota > Viridiplantae > Streptophyta > Magnoliopsida > Fabales > Fabaceae > Vigna > Vigna mungo. The sequence continues at coordinate 5,874,109 of CP144690.1, forward strand.
AGATATTCTATGAATGACAGCATTGTCTGAGTTTGATTCAAGAAGAAAAGGTGCCCAGTAGAACTCAATTGTGGTATTGTATTCCTAATTGAACACATAAAATCAATAACAAGAAATAGGAGGCATAAAAGCTAAAATTAGAACTATTTCAAAGTGTTTGAGTTTCATTGTGTTTTACCTTTGCAGTGAACACTGTGAGTGAATCAAAGGTTTCCATTGATTTTTCATCATCAGGAATGAGTTTATGGAGAAGGCATATAAAAGAGACGTATTGACCGCGATTAAGAGAATCACCGACAAACATCATCCTTTTTCCTCGAAGTGTTTCAAGCACCAAACTAGCATTGAATCTACAATAATTTCGGGTTGAATCGGTGAAATAAATCAAACTTAATACTATTAATATGTTTGTTTATTCATGACTTAAAAACAAAAAGAAAAAAAGAGCTTACTCAGGAAGGTCACAATGATGTGGTTGCCATCTCCAGTGTTGATAATCCTTATCGGGTCGTCCATGTTCTTGACAAGTTAATTGTGGTTGAATGTATGGACATTCTGATTCCTCGTACAATGGTCGATTCAACTCGTCTCGAACCCAACTTCCACTGAAGATGTCACATCCTTCCTCTGTTTTTCCGACGGCAAACGGCACCTTATGTTGTTTCACTCTTTCTTTTTTTTCATATTTCAACAAAAACAATCATGTACGTTACTTATTAAGCGATATAAAAGTAAAATCTAAACCAATTTTAAAATAAATATTTCTGTTTACATAAATACTTCACTTAATATTATCATTTCAAAAATATCCTTACTTATAAATTGATAAATATGTACAATGTTTCCATGATTGCGATTACTAATTTCATGAAATTTAAAAAAAGAAAAAGAAAAACTCGTACTAACATTCTTAAGAAATGAAAAATTAGGTATAGATTTCAAAAAATATATTTTTTAATAAATATCATAAAAATGGCCTAATATTTTTCCAAATATTTTTGTAATATATACTATTTTATTATGTTTGTCCTTTTTAAATAAAGTTTCGATTTTTTTTTTATCTCTATGAATATAAAATGAATTTTTACCGATTTAGTATTTCCCTCATAGTCTTTAGTTTTAAATGATGATATAACCTATAAAAGATGTCACTCTAATGCAATATCACCGGACATCATACATGTTAATAAAATTTTATATTACAAAAAGAAATTAGAGACTAAAATGAATATATTGAAAAACCATTGACATAAAGTTAATTGAGTTTATTTATGGTCAAATTTCCACATATTGATTCATAAAATATTTAAGTTGTTAAGCTTGTATAAAGCTAAAGAAACGGTTACTAAAAAATATCTTATTTATAAATATCGTTAATCCAGTAAATAACTCACTATATAAAAAAAAAAAACACGCCTTCTATGAATATTCAAACTGTAAGTTTTAATAATTAAAAATCTTTATAAATAATTTTTCTGATAATTAAATTAACTCTCATATATATTAAAAACAGTTTGAATTGAACATCAACAGAGGAAGTTTGGAGTATATATTGAGGAAAACAATTCCTTTATTACTTTTACACTAAATAATTCTATTAATATAAACATTAAACAAGATTCACATATAAACGTTGGAAGTTTTAACTTTAATATTATGTACAAGACCAATTTAGAAATTTAAATATATAAAAGATTAATTTAAAATATACAAGTGAAATATAAATTTTGTCTTAAAAATTAATTTTGTGAAATTAAATTAAGTTTGAAATTTATTTTTTAATATAATACGAAAGTTATTAATTATAAATTAGTTTTCAAAAGTGAGTTAAAATTAAAATCGATTTCTTAATAAGAGAAAAAAGCAAAATTCTGTGAAAGAAGTAAATTTGTGATGAAAAGTTAAAGAAAGTGGGAAGAACTCACGAGTTGTGGAAGAGGGTTTGTCAGAATAAGAGTAGCTTTGAAGGTGTTCGTCAAAGACGCACATGAAGTCTTGGCCATAGAGAATGGCAACGAAGAGGATGAAAGCTATGAGTGTGAAAAGGTATGGAGAGAGACGTCCCTTGCCTCTCAGAAGGGAAGAAGAACCTGATAATGGCGCCTTCATCTGCAACACCACACTCAACCTAAAATCTCTTTCTTTCGATCTTATTTACGTTAATATACCCACCAATTTTTGCTTTCTGTCAAACAACATCACAACTCAAAAACTTCTAACATTAAAGGGGAAATGTGTCAACTAAGGAACCTCAATTTCTGTCTCTCATATATTTACACAAAGGTTGTATATTTGTTTGTAATGATTAGGTTTAGTATCATGCAGAATAAAAATATGTTATTTGTACAGCACATTTTACATTAAAGACAGAGATTAAACTCAAACTCTAATTACAAAGTAGATTATTTTAATACCATGAGTCAACATAATAAAATGCAAATAGAAATTAATAAATGTATATAATTGACTGATATGAAATTTTGTCAAAAAAAGAGACTCATACACAGTTGACTAGCCAATAAGACAGATTACCAAATATAAATAAATTATTACAAATTTTATTTAAAAACAATTATATGTTAACAACTGTTTTTTTAATAATTTTTTGACAATATATTATGTATCACTATTTTACCAGTATAATTGAAATGGATTAATAATAAATTATCACGTAAATAGTAATAAAAAAATTGTCAAAAGAATATTATTAAAAAAGATATTTTCCTATATCTAAACATCTTAATAAAAATCAATTAATCAAAGCATTCATGTCAACAATACCTTGAACTTCATTGTTTTTATCAAATGCTCGAAAATATAAGGATTTGACACTTTTAAAGTTATTACAACTTTTATGAGAAACATCATCAAAAGTTATATATTTTTCTTTTTCTTAAAATTAATACACAATTATAAGGTAATAAATTATATACTTTGATAGTGTCCCAGTAGTAGGTGAAAGCTATACCACACCACATGGCAATACTGTAATAGTGTGATTGCGACAACTTGTTCATTTTCTTTCCAACCGATATAATAGGAAAACAAAATGTTTTGTTAATATTAAATTATTTTACTTCCTTAATTAGAACATAAGTAATTGTTTATTAAAATCAAAACATGATTTTACTCTATCTGATTTTGCTTTGCTTTGAAGGTTATTATGATAAAAGCTGATTGCCATATTTTGACGCTAATTTTATACATAAATCAGGACACTGACATTACTTCCAAACTTTATAAAATTAAAGAATAAAAATATTTATAAGCATATATATATATATATATATATATATATATATATATATATAGAGAGAGAGAGAGAGAGAGAGAGAGAGAGAGAGAGATTTATAGATGTGAGAAATGGTGTAACAAGAAACAAAAAGAGATAATAAACATTGTAAGAAAAATTGAATATATTTTTCCATTTGAAAAAGATATGGTGGGTGTTGTGTGGGATCCATATGGTGCAATAGTGAGAAAAAAACTAAGTTAGGAGATTATAAACATTGCTTGCCTTCAAAGCTAAGGGGGCATGGAAGATTGAAAATTATACTCTTTTCATTTTTCTACATAAAATGATTGTACCAAATCACACGCACACAAAAGAAAGAAAAAACGTACAACTATGCTTTTTCTTTTTCTTTATGAATTTGGTTTTGGACATTATGGGTGATTAGGTATATATTAGGTCACATTTTGCTATCATTTGGAACTTGCTTCCGTCGTAACTCTCGTTCTCACCAAAACAAAGAAATTTCGAAGTTGCAGGTACATATTGTGGAGCTGTACCTTCATTTGTTGGACATTAAGAAAAGATTTACAACAATGGATCACCTAAACATAAAGTAAAATACTTATATTTCTATCCGACCTTTTAAATAAATTAAAGAGCGCATTTTAATAAGGTATATTAAATTTTTTTATTATAAAATAGTCAGAACCATTGTCTATTTGAACAATATTCACATATCATAATTAATCGACAATTTGATATTATAATTATTATTTATGATGAAGTATCATTGTGTTATTATTAACTACAATGTTATTATATATTTAAGATAAAAATTATTTCAATAGAAAGATAAATTCATGGTCTATGTTAATACAATAAATACAACTAGTATTTTTAAGAATATTTTGAAGTCCATTACTAATTTGAATGTCGAAAAATCTTTTGTAAATGAATCTCTACTTAATAGTAATGAATTCAATTTCAACTTAAACTTTCAAGTCACCACTAAAATTTTGTTATTTGTCTACAAATTCACACTCAAGATCCTGATAAAATATTATATAAATCACGTTATAAACTGTATAATTATTTAAGAGAAAGAGATGAATGTTTAAGTACTGAAAACTTCATACAATTATAATTAGGGTGAATGAAATATCAAATTTAGATTTAAGTTCTTTATAAAGAAAATTATAATTTATATATTCTTAATCTACAATGTTAATTATTATAATTAAGAATTACGTCGTATATTTTGTAAAAAGTAATTTAATACGTAAGTATGTTTACTATTTTTAATATATACTTCTTTATATATAGTCGATGTTTAATTAAGAATCAATAGTTAAAATAAAACATACTTTAATTGTTTTAGATGTAATGGCATGAATTATTTTAGCAAGTTATTAATATCTTATTTTAGTTTATCCGCTAATGTTTTATCCTACTCTATTCGAACATGGATCCATTCTCTAAGAGGGATAAGACACCGGCATTGTTGGACAAGATTACCTTTCAAGACAGCAATTACTAAACTTGTTTTATCTCTCTTTAGAATGTTGATAGACTCGAAGACATTACACGTTTGTTTTTATTTTAAGATATATGCTTAGAATGCTTTTTTGTGTTTGCTTTCGAATTATGGAAAGGAAATAAAGAAAATGAGCCATATTTTTCAAAATCACGTTTTATATAATTAATGAAAAATATAACTTTCACATCAGTTAAATACTCAATGTAAGGAATTTTCACATTTATATAATCTATATCTTAATAAGCAGTGTAAAATTATTTTAATATATGTAAGTGTTTTTTTTTTTTTGCAACAGTAGTTTTATGGTAAATAAATTCATTTAAACAAAATCTTTTAACCTGCAAAACATTGATATTACTTATATTTCATTATTATTATTATTATTATTATTATTATCATTATTATTATTATTATTATTATTATTATCATTATTATTATTATTATTATTATTATTATTATTATTATTATTATTATTATTATTATTATTATTATTATTATTATTATTATTATTGGATGGTGCAATTTGATGATATTTTTGAATTTTTTAAAAATAAATTATATAATTCAGAATATTTTTAAAAGAAAATTGTAATTTGTAATATACATTTTGAAAAATATTTCCGAAAATGTATATTTTATAATACTTTTTTTTTTTCAAATTGAACCCGAAGTGTTTTTTCTTTAAAATCAATCATGAGGTCCTTCTTTCTGCAGTTCTACTTTTTCTTTCTACACATTCTAAAATTTCATTATGCCAATTTTACCCTTAAGTTAAAGTAAAAATCTAACCTTAGTTTTCGCTTCCCCTCACTGCTGGAAGAAAAATAGGGGTGCAGGAAGAAACTATTCAACCATGATCCAGTCTATTTCTCTCTGTCTCCAGCAAAATCATGACCCAACAGAAAATTGGGTTGGGATAGAGGGAAAAAGGTGTAGCCCACTAAAAAAAATAAATTAAGAAATTAAATGGCAAATATTTCTAACATATCCGTATTTTAGTCCACTCCTATCAATGTGATTTTTTTTTTCTAAAATTACTTCTGAATTTTTTTCTTCAAATAATATAAAGAGGATCACTTCTAACTTTTAAATTAAAATTAGAAAAATACGAACTTTCATACTTATGAAAGTGCAGGACCAAAATATGGAGAAATATCTGTAAGCTTACCCATTTTGTTGCGCTAAACGTTATCACCGTTCATCTTTTGCTTTCTCCTTTATCTTTTTGCCTTTTCAAAGAAAATTACTATTATTTATCTTTTGCTTTCTAATCTTGTTTGGTAGGTGAGAATATTTGTGTTTTCATTATTTAACCAAAATTATTTAAATATAGGAATTTGATTTTTTTTTTAAATGTTTGCATTACTCCAAAACTTATTTTCCATTTTATTACCGGGAAGGAGATGAGAAAGAATAGATTGAAGAGTGAAGTTGTTCTTGAAAATATTAAGTACAATTAAAAAAATATTAGTGTTTTTAGGAACATTTAATTTTATGGATAAATTGTTATTTATAGATTACCAATCTTAAATTTATTAGAAAAATAATGTTTTATTTTATTAGACTTATTATAATTTATTCTAATTTATTCTCTTATATCTATTTACATGAGAAAAAGATATAACAAAAATAACAACTTACATATTAAACAATCTTTAGTCTTTTCTTCTACATTATTTTTAAAACAATGGTTGATGTTCATAAAGTTTAGAGATTTTTTGATGTATTCAATCAATTTGACAAATTATCGTATCGTGAAAGAAATATGCATAATAGTTATTAATATTTTCTCTTCAATCCAACATCTTTTTTCAACTTAAATCAATCTCACAAAAATATAATATTTTGACATTTCATCTATAATCCAAACCGATAATCATAAATCATACAGTCTAACTCAAGACCGATCACATCATTGGCCGACCACTTTTGGTCAACTACTCTTGATCGACCATATTTGGCCTTGAGGATGTCTTGGCCTCTTACAACTTTAGCCTGCCTACTTTTCAATCTTGATTGCTTTGTCATTCAACCTCAACATAGTTTCATTCAACTTCATCATCTTAGCATTTTTTGGCGTCAACAACTTGGCCATTTGACGTCATTTGTGTCTTGGCCTTTTGGTCTCAACTTGTTGACTTTTTAGTCTTAGTTTGGTTTTGTTCGGTCTCAAAGGCATTTTGGCCTCTTTTCGGCCTTAACATGTTTACTTTTTAGTCATGAGAGCTCGATTGTTTGGCCTCAAGGGTGTTTTGGTCTCTTTCGGTCTCAACGTGTCGACTTTTCAGTTTTAATAACTCGGTCATTCAGTTTCATCTGTGTCTTATTCGTTCGACCTCATCTATGTTTCAACCATTCAGCCTCAAGTCCGTCTTGGCTTCTTTTGGCCTCAACCTATTGACTTTTCAGTCTCGACAACTCGACTGTTCGACCTCATTTGCATCTTGGCCTTTCGACCTCAAGGGCGGCTTGGCATCTTTCAGCTTCAACCTATCGACTTTTTAGTCTTGACAGCTCGATAGTTCAACCTAATTTGTGTGCTAGCCACTTTTGGCATAAACTTGTTGACTTCAATTGACAACTCCACTGTTTGACCTAAGGGCATCTTAGCCTCTTACTACATTATCCTGTGGACTTTTTATTCTTGACAATTTGTCTTTCAGCCTCAACATAGCCTCATTTGGCTTCATCATCCCTGTCTCTTTTGACTTCAACAACTTGGTTGTTCGGCCTCACCTATGTCCTAGCTTCTTTTGGTTTCAACCTGTTGACTTTTCAGTCTTGACAGCTCAGCCTTGACTTCTCGGCCTCATATCTGTCGACTTGAGTCTTGACAACTCATCCTCGTTCGACCTCAACCATTCAGCTTCAATTGGTCAGCCCCATCCTCTTGGCCTCGAAATTTGAGTCGACTTCATTCCTGAAAGCTCGACCTCTGCTGTTGGTCTCACCTTCTCGGCCTACCAAGGTGATCAAACAAGTTGGTTAAGGAATAGCTCACCCAAGTGAACCCCCACCGCTCACTTCAACCGATCAATCAAGGAAGAGTTTACCCAAGTAAACCCTTACCGATTGAACAACATGACAGTTAAGAAAGAGTTTTGAAAAGAACCTTGTCGTTTCACAAGTGATCGGTCAAAGAAGAGTTCTTAAAAAATCCCCTGTCAAACTGCTTACCTTAAAAATGGTCGAAGACCATCAAACCAAAGTAGAAAGCACATAAGCCAACCATTAACTAGACGATCTAAGTCTAAACCGATCACATCCTTAGTCAATTACATTTGGTCGAACACTTTTGACTGACCATATTTTGTTGACTACTTTTGGCCGACCACTCTAGATCGACCACCCATGACCGATCACCTTGAGTTGTCCATCTTTTGACTGACATCTTAGATATATCTCCTGTGGCCAACCATTATGATTGAACGACATGGTTGACCAGTTACAAGATGGTCATATTAATAATGGTAATCATGAATTAACTTATTAATACTGATTAATATATGATATAATTGAATCGTGACTAAACTGACAAAAAAAAAAGTAAAAATCCATCACAATATCTATAAATAAAACTCTAAAGTATAATTTTCAAACACATGTATCACTATATTAATATTATATTAATTAGTCATCTATTAACTTTAACATGAAAATATCATTTACAAATGTCGTCTACCAGCTTAACAAAACTTAATCTTTAAAGATACATCGAACAATTGATATTGACCCACTCAAAACCGTCAACTAAATAAAAGGTAAAAGAAAAAAAAGGAAATATCTGACTAAATTTCTGTACAACATTATTTTATATTTCAAAATTTTTAAAAAAATATTGTTTGACATTTATTTTATGTTTTAAATAAATATAATTTAATTTTACAAAAGAATTGTGCTTTATTAAGTAAGCGATTTTTTTCTAAAATTCTCAGTATCAATAACTCTAACCCCTTGTACTTAAGAGGTAAGGTCCGACAAAAGGGGTGTGTTGTTGGCATTCGAAGGAATAAATCAACCTAGTTCCTTCTCATTGTGGAAAATTTATTTGTTTTCATACTATTTTTAAGCGTATTTTGATCATTAAAAAAAATATTTTTGTATTTGTAAAAAAGATAGAAATTGAAGAATAAAATAATATACGTAAAGTGTGCGTAAATATCATATAAAAAAACTCATAAACCTAATTATTAAGATTTTGGGTTAAATATAAGGTGGATCTCTTATGTCATGTATCATGTATATAATTTCCTGCTCCAAAAAGAATTGCATCTGTGATTTCAGATCCTGATTTATCATGGACATTGAAGTTTTTCTCCTGCCCTTAAAAAAAAAAAAGAAAATCTCCAAGAGGTGTACTACTAAGTAGTAATTACTATGAATATTGCTATATTGAAATTATTAGACAACTTCTGAAGTTTGTAGATTGACTATAAATGTCATCCACATCATGACACATGTCGTCAATGCAAGTAAACGGTGACTGACTTGGTGTTGCCGTGTTGATAACTTCGTTCTTCGAATCCATACATAACTTGCCAACATTCTTAATCCAAACACACTCTGTTGTTCTACAAACAACATACGATTATCTCAGAATGTCTCAGTCCAAGTTTGATCCTAAGCAGCCCTCATTGCCCATATCATATCCAATCGATAAACTTGAAGACCTGGAATCAGGCTCCTACTTCGAATCCTTTCACTACCCTTTTAACAAAGCTTCAGTTCCCATCGAAAGTGGTTATTCTGCACCATTGCCTGATCGAAGAAGAATACTAGTGTGCCATGATATGGCTGGAGGCTACTTGGATGATAAATGGGTCCAGGGAGGCACTAATGCAGATGCATATGCTATATGGCATTGGCATTTGATAGATGTGTTCGTCTACTTCTCTCACAACCTTGTCACACTCCCTCCTCCTTCATGGACTAATGCAGCTCATCGTCATGGTGTTAAGGTAGTCCTATATTAACTATGCTTTCTTATGTAAGATTTTCACTTTGGCTTCGACTTATATAACTTTTGTTGTGATGGTTTTGTTTTATGTTAGTTCTTGAATTTTGTAGTTTTGAGGATTATAAAGGGTTTAAGTTGAGACTAATGATAAAGCCATTGGATTTTTTTTATCTGGGGACTGCTGACATGTGGAGAAGATCGTAACTTTGTTTGTTGTAATTGTACCTTTAATCTCTTAGGTGTTGGGGACTTTTATCACTGAGTCAGAGAAGGGAAGTGCTATCTGTGAAAAGCTGTTTTCAACAAAGGAGTCTGCCCGAATGTATGCAGAACGCTTGGCAGAGCTGGCTTTTAAGTTAGGCTTTGATGGGTGGCTGGTAATCAAGTTCTCATCTCTGTTGGGTACTTTTTGAGTTTATATAAACATCTATTGGCTAATTTTTCTTGCTTAAGTTTTAATATTTATGAATTTGGAACACAATACATGAAATTAAAATATTCCGAGAATTGCTGCAGGGAAATATAGTGTTATTTGAGCTCAAAATAAAGCTTGTAATAAGTTACTTTTTATATACACTAAAGCTAGATATAATTAATCTGCCTGCTACCTTGCAGCAATGCTTTTTGCTGTTGTTCTTTTCAATGATTCATATACTACCACTCAATTGCAGTTGAATATGGAGGTAGAATTGCAAGCAAAACAGATTCCTAATTTGAAAGAGTTTATCAAGCATTTATCATTAACAACACATTCTTCAGTGCCTGGATCGCTAGTGATATGGTGAGCATTTGAAGACACATAATAATTCTTGCGTATTTTTTTATTTTTTTTTTTACTGAAATGGAAGGTTCCAGCCATTGACTTTTATGTACTTGCTTGATCATGCAGGTATGACAGTGTCACTATCGAAGGTGATCTATATTATCAAAATGAACTAAATGAACATAATAAACCTTTCTTTGATATATGTGATGGGCTATTTGCAAACTATGAATGGGAGGTATTGCTCATATAATCATATTCCCCTGGATGATCTTACAATGCTGTTGTTTATTTGGTCGATTATTGTTTTCTGGTTTTCATTTTATTATTATCGATACCATGCAGGAAAACTATCCAAGTCGATCTGCTTCTGTTGCTGGTGATAGAAAGTTTGATGTGTACATGGGGATTGATGTATTTGGAAGGGGAACATATGGTGGTGGACAGTGGAATGTACGTGATTTGTCTGACATACATTTTTTATTGTAGGATGTGCAGTGTTTTCCTGACTTTATATTACGGTTATGACAGACAAACCGGGCTCTTGATGTAGTAAGAAAAGGTGATGTTTCTGCTGCTATATTTGCTCCTGGATGGGTCTACGAGACTAAGCAAGCACCAGATTTTCAAAGTGCACAGAATCGGTAATATAAATTTGCCAACATTGTTTCCCTTTCTTCACAGAGTTCACCAAAACTCAGGCATTACACTTAGAAAAAATCAAGTGGTTTTCTTTCTGTTTCATATAGGCTAATTTTCTTCTATGTAAATGATTTAGTATTGACACCTTGAATGTGCTTACATTAGTGCCATAATCTTAGCATTGCAGTTGGTGGAGTCTCGTGGAAAAATCTTGGGGCATAGTGCGAAAGTATCTCAGAACACTGCCATTCTACACAAATTTTGATCAGGTTAAGAACTTGTAATAGTTGCAGAGTTTCTTGCATTACTTGAGTTTTGGAAGCATGCCTTTGCTGGTATGAATGAAAAATTGTCGAAGATACTTTGTCCATGTTGAGTTTGATAGGCTTTCCTTTTTATTTGATTTCATTTGAAAGTATTCTAAGAATAAAATATGAATTCTCGGAGGCAAATGATGAAAATAAGGTAATTCTAACTGAGTACACAAAAAAACTTGTGTTAAATTTAGTGGCTGAAGCTTATTTTGCCATTCTTTACTTTCAGGGACGCGGTAATCATATTTCGGTTCATGGAGACCAAATATCAGAGGCTACTTGGTGTAATATTTCTTCCCAAGGCATTCAGGTATGCATTTCATAAAGACATTTTCTTGTTGTTGGCTCTAAACATTACATTCATAAATGGAAGGATTGGGGTTTAATGTAATAATGATATCTCTCAAATGAAATCAGTCAGGATCATGATATTTTAACAACTTTTTTACAACAGATTATGTGTCTCTATTTTATTGGTTCGTATATTTAAAACAGACCAATCACAAGGTGTCACATAAATTATTGTAAAAAAGTTGTCAAAAAAAAGTTGTTAAAGATACATTTTCCAATCAGAAAAGAGGAATGTACACCATATGAAAAATATTATAAGACCTCTCTAGCTTGATTCAAAGAGTGAACAAACAACATTCTCAAAATTGAGAATACAAACCGATCATAATTAACAAATTAAGGACTGGTTTTAACACTTGATAAAGCTAACATGTAACAATTAGTAAAATATTGTAATCATTCGAGAATAGTCCAATTTTCTTCCAAATCTTCAAGTTCACCATAAAATGTTACTTTTGAACTGCATGATTAAATGACAAATTTGTTTTCCTGTAATCACATACAATATATATCAGCCATTTTTTGTCATCATGATGCTTCATCTTATACTATTGTTGTACTACTTTAATTATACCCTAACTCACAAATTTCTGTACAGCCACTCCTTGAGTTTGCTGACTCTACTGCAAATCCTATTAAACTTCTTGTAGAGTAAGTGATGTTTTATAATTTTCTCTAGCTTGAAACTCTAATTGTATATTGAATATTTCATATAATTAGCGTCTGAGTTTTCTATAGGAAATTGAACACTAACGAGTCATAATCATAAGCAAACTATACAGAAGACTAAAACACCATCTTCAATAAATAAAAAATAGACCTTAAAGTAATGAGTTTGTAGGTATTCTTCTTATATACTGTTCATTCTTATAGACCTTGTTATTCATTTTATTTTTCTGTATTACAACCTTTCATGATTTTTTATATCTCCTTTCTTTTCTGCTGTACTTTAAATCAACGTAATGATAGTTCATCTAAAGTTGAAATCTGACCATCTCAAGTATTTGTTGTCATGCTCATAATGTAGCTTGAAAGAAGCATCATACAGTGGAGGGGGAAATATTACATTCAAAGGATCTCTTGAAAAGGGTTCTAAATTCATGACAAGAATCTATCAAGGAGAGTTCATTTTAAGCGAATCGCTTATCCACTTCTTTTATTCTGTAAGCCATCTTTCACCTATTGCTGAACAAACTGCTCCTCAATCTATCCTCAGATTTGGTCACTAGTTTGCTTACTTTGAATTCAAATTCAAATTGTTATTGGATGTAAGAGTGACAAGGTTGAACTTTAGACCTTTAGGTCATTCATAGTCTCTAATTCCGTGTCATGAACGAACTCCCTCAGATTCATAACCAGAAATAGTAGTCAGTGCATCAATATAAACAAAAATTCAATAAAAATTATGTTTTATCTTTCTAGGGAGCTGAATCTGGTTACTTATTTCAAGGAAAGCAAGTGGGGTATCTTTCCTTGACTAATGGAATAGTGCACATGCAGACTAGTTCACCAAAAGCATTATATATAACTTGATATTAAACGTGCCATGTTTTCTTAGTTGACAGATGAAGTCTGTGGCAAATGCAGGTGAAATCTGATAGCAATTCTTCTTTGGGAGTCGTGCTGAAGTTCACTTCTACTGTGAACAAAGCAATGTCTGTGCTACTCACTTCCCATGGAATGGATCATGTGTCAAGTGCATTTAGCAAAGTAATCAGAACAAGTGAACACAAGGGAAATGCCCCTGGATGGGTTATAAATGAAGGTTCAATTGAAATAAAAGGATACGTTCTGACAGAAATCCATGCTTTGTGCTACAGGTCAAATGCTCCACCCAAAGAAATGGTACTGAAATCAAGACCATTAGGTCCTGATCATGCTGCTGTGGCTTCCTCAACTGATTATTTTGCTGTTCTTGGTCATGTCACAGTCAAGACTTCCAACTATAAGCCAGATTTTCCACTTTCTTCCTCATGGCTAGTTGATGGTGAATTCATCAATTGGACTTCTGATCCTCAGGATTCAAGGATCCTCAGTGTTAAAATCTCTTGGAAGCTGAAGGAAGGAAAAGAATTTGTATGTCAAAACTACAATGTGTATGTGGAGAAACTGCAAAAGCTAGCAGATGGTAATCAAAGCACAGCATTAGAACATGTGCAGGAGTATCTTGGGGTAGCACATGTAAACTGTTTCTATGTTTCTGAGCTCAAAGTTCCTCCAAGCATTTCAAGTCTCAAATTTATCATACAAGTCTGCGGTTTTGATGGCACAATTCAGAACTTAGCAGAGTCTCCATTTTATCAATTGGAGATTAAAGGTCCATAAATTGTCATTAAGGAAGCTTACATCTTGTATTTTGGGTATGCCAGAATAAGAGATTTATGGTCAATAATTTGTCATCAAGGAACTATACATCTTTTTATGGAGGATTTGGCATTGCATTTCTGTTGAAATTGTTGAAAATTTCACATTCACTAAAAATAAAATGATGCAAAATTCATTACGTAAACTAATTTTATAAAATTGAATTATATTTAAAAGTTTATTATTAAAAAATATTAAATTAATTTGACATTATTTCTAGTTGATTTCAATATACCTCATTTACATTAAAATATAAATATTTTGAATGTGAAAGTAAAATTAATGGATCCAAATGAAATAAAATATCATATGGATCTCGTTAGGATACGAAACTTTCAAATCCAAATGAAACTATGATGTCGAGTGCTTGTTTATTTATTTAATCTCATAGATTAATTAGACAATCTCTGTATTTTTCCTGTTATAAAATAGTGACAATCACGAATTAGTGTTCCAAGAATACTTGTTACAAGATAATAAACTTTCTATTATTAATTAATTAGCAAGTACCTAGGTCAATCTTAACAAGACTAAAAACACTATTATCCTACAATTTTCAACTTTGTTAACATAACATAATACAGATCTAGAATTAGGGTAACAATGGTTTCCCAAAGACTAGAAAACAGCTACCATATGAGGTTCAATGCTCCAAGCTGCAGAATTTTAAACATTTTGAATTTACATAACATATGGCGACCCCACAAAAATAATTAATAGGTATGAGAATAGCTTCAAGTTCAATATAGTGTAGCCTTTTTTTGCATAATGGTAATTTGTTTGGTGATGAAACAGTTCCATAAAATCTTACTTTGACTTTATATTAGTGAAAGAATTAAAAAGAAAGTCAAAGATAAGGTAACTGGGGAAAAGGGTGGTAGGTTAGTGGCATATGAAGCCTAAAAACAAACTTGTTTTGGAAGTATTGTCCTCGAGCCCTCAAAATATAAATGTGGTGCCCACTGTTTTTTTTTTTTTTTATCAGTTCAGCATCACTCTCCATAAAGAGAAAGAATTTCATATTTACACATATTTGTCATTTACTGTGTTTTAAATTTCTTTTCATGGTGTTGTATTCAACTTCTGTCATATATAATTCAGCATCTTTTAACTCTTACTGCAATTTTCTCCATCTAATTCCACGGATAATGAAAAGTCCACCAAACAAGGTCAAGAACCACCGTTGCATTTTCTTTATGTAGTTTCATTCTAAGGAACGATGACAATGAGTTGAATCGGGTATGAATTATAGTATGATCCGTAAAATAAAAATTTATTTTTAATCCGTCTTTTATCTATAGGAGTATTTATTTATAAAAAAATTATGAGTATTTAAAAATTTACAGATATGTACAAATATTAAAAAATATAATTTTTATAATTTTTAGAATAAAATTTAAATATAATTACAAAAAATATATAAAATTTAATATAAATTAAATTAAATATAAATAAAATTTTAATTTTAATTAAATTTGATCTAATAAAGTATAAATTAATTTTATTTTAAATTA
Source organism: Vigna mungo (assembly GCA_036885675.1). Lineage (NCBI taxonomy): Eukaryota > Viridiplantae > Streptophyta > Magnoliopsida > Fabales > Fabaceae > Vigna > Vigna mungo. The sequence continues at coordinate 5,889,786 of CP144690.1, forward strand.
AATTAAATTAAATTAAATATAAATTAAATTATTTTATTCAATTTTTGCAGTTCCTGCAAATCGGGTAGTATAATATCCGCTGACTCGTTTATAAATATATATTAAAATATCTGTTACATGCAATTAGAGTTGTCAAAATGACTTACAACCTGCGAGTCAACCCACCTAATTTTATTTATTAATTTATTATTTTATGAAATCCTAAAAAATATTATCTAGCTCATTATACATGGATTGTATTGTACTATTTTTTATTATTTTGAATCATTTTGGGAGTGTAATTTATTTTAAAAAATTGTAATTAAGTGAGTTACTGAGTCAACCTGTTTAACCCACCAATCCATGGATTCGGGTTCGAATTTTTCTAATTCGTTAATAAATGAATCGAATTGGATTGACTAACTAAATAACCAACCCGTAATAGACCGGATGACCAATTTTGACCGCATTACGTGCAATCCGTCAATAAAATTATCGGTGCATATCAACTACCTATTATAGATTTTATTTGCGAATAGGCTTCATATTTAAAATTTTCATAATATATAAGAATTGTTTTAAGAGAAATAAATAAGAAACTGTAAATGTTTGCATTATCAATGTATTTAAAATAAATCCTTTTTTCAATCCCAAAAGAAAAATCAAATAAATAATTTTAGTGTTGGAACTAAACTATTTCTTTTAACATGCGTCACAACTAATTGAATCTTAATTAAGATCCTTAAGGGTCCCAAAACCAACAGGTTTTAATTTAAAGCTGTTGGCACTTAATAATGTGATTTAATCAGAATCATGTGTTTAACCTTTAATCAATAGCTCAATCATTGAATCAAGCGTGCGCCCTTTTATAATTAATACTTAAATTAAGTGTTTGCTTGAATTCACACTAATTTGGCACACCAGCTTCCACTGTGTCTGTGATTGCTTGTGTTCGTCAGCTTACCTAAATTGTACGGTAAAGTTTAAAAGAAAAGTGGGAACTAAATCATATCTAACTTTTAGTTAAAGGTGTAAAGTCATTCTATTTTTTATTTTTTTTTATTTATGTACTTTATCATCAGTTTTGAGCTAATATATTTACATCTTATGAGAAAAATAAAATAAGTTATAGATGATAAAAAATAAAGAATATAGTTAATCACTAACAAATATTAATGTTTTGTTTCATTAGAAAAAATAGTGTACGAAGCTGAAACCAGAAAAGAAAGAAACTATTAAAACATAATCCTACACTGAAAATTTCAGATTCGTAAAAATATCTTACTATTTAGATAAAAAATAATATAGTAAATTCAGTCGATTCTCAAAAGGTACTACTTTCATATATAAAAGCAACTGAAATACGAAAAATAATTTTATACTCTTAAGTGTCCAATGCCCATCAATTAGATGTCTACAAATAAATATACTGAAAAAAAATTATCAAAGTATAAAAAAACTAAAATATTATTTTCAACCTAAAACATTATAGTAATATGTTTGTTTATATATATATATATATATATATATATATATATATATATATATATATTCTGATATTCTTGTTATTTTTTATTCGACGTATAATTTTAACTCACTTTTGATTTCTATTGAATTATTTTATTGCATGTTAGTGGTAGTCAACAAAATAAAGAGTCTTATTTATTTAATGGTGTTATGGAATTTATTGACTTGTTCAATATATCTAAAATGATAATGTGTCTCTTTGAATAAATGAGGATATTAATTTTCTTTTTTCTAATGTTAATTATTCAAGTCGTGAGAGGATATTTGAATAACTAAAATCTAATATTATCCAAGTGATACTAGTTTACTTATATAATATAAGTAATTGCTCAAGTCGTAGTTTCACAATTTGGACAATGATTTTTTTCTTAATCTTTCAAAAGAAGAAGTTTTGCTCAAAGGATGACCTTTGAAGTTTTGCTCAAATAACATATCTATGAATTTTTAGCTTTTGTGTGAAAAAATTTGAAGTTACATGATTATTTACTACAAAAATATAAACAAGGTGCATAATATATAATAATTTGATGTATGTATATAATTTTACACCATTACAATTTTATTTTTTATATTTATTAGATATTTTTCATAAAAGATAAGACGATTTTAAAATATATAAACTAATACAAATCTCATTTAATAAATTAGTTTTGTAAGATTCAGTCAGATTTAAAATTTATTTTTTAACATGATCAGAATAATGAATTTGAATCTATTTTAGCGAAATATATATACTGTTTGTTAGACTTCTCGACTATTATCTAAATCTTTTGTAAAATTAAGTTAAATGTAAAGTCTGTTTGTTCATTTTATTTTTCTATAAAAACAATTTATTGAATTAAGATATAAAAAGTTCCTAAACTATTATTTTAAACTAGGTGCTTAAATAAAGTAACATGATATTTGACAAAAACATTAAATTTTATTATAAGTATTTTAAATTTTATATTATAACAAATTTGTAAAAATGTGTACACTCACGTTGCATTAAAATTGAAATAAATTAGTATAAAAATATTTTAATAAATAAACTAAGTAATTAGGGGGAACAAACAACTATCAATTTCAGTTACCCAAATCAAAGTTGATTTCGACGTGTTTAAATTTAAAATTAAATTTGATGGATATTTTAAGAGAATTTGAGCTTGTATTTCGAGTTTTTCAACTTAATTTTATTTTAATACTTTCTTAAAAATATAAGTGTTTGAACATTTTATATTAATACTAAAAAAATTATTTAAAGGAATATTTTATGCAATATAATAATGTAAAATAACAATTACTTTCACTTCTACTTGCCTAACCTTCTTTATCTTTTAAAATCAAAAGTAACTCAACAAACGTTTTACTTTTAAAAAGCTAGTATTGTCCACGTGTTTTCCGTTTCATCTTTAAGCATGAAAAGTTAAGTAAATTCCACTACTTACTAGTTTATTTTTTTAATTGTACCTTTTAAATTACTTTATTAAATAACCAACCCATCTATATGTTATTTGTTTCATAAGCATATCTCCCTAAGCTCAAACATACAAAAATACCTTAACATTTACATATAAATAAATAGTCACCTACCTAAATGTCTTTGGAAAATGTTCAACCAAGAACCAACATTAGAATAAATCGACATTATTTTTTCATTAATTATTCATTTATAATATTATTGTAATTTAAATTTGCCAATATTTGATTTTCATCAAATAAATCTATTATTGCTTTTGTTTTGTAGAACATATTTTTTTTAAACTCTATGCAAGCTTAAAATTTAACTTTTTACATTTTTAAATGTTTTTTTTTCTTCTATTAAGCTTTTGTTTCTTAATGTTAAAATGGCATGTCTCACCATAATAAACATTTATTATGTCACTAGTACCAATTTAGTAAAAGTACAAAATATTATTCAATATTTCCAACAAATTTACCGATAAATTCTCTTGACTTAAACCTTATTGTTTGAGATATTCGTCAAAAATATAATAAGCAAATATATACAATGTTACTGATGAATTTTTTTTTAGCGTAGATATTATTAACAAAACTATGTCAGTAATATCAAAATTACTAACTATTATAATTCCATGAGTAAAATGTAATATTAAAATTACTTGTAACAACGATTAACAAAAATTCATTGGTAGATCTTATATTTTCACAAAATTCATTATGTAATGACAAATTTGTCTATAATACTATATTATTAACTATATTTTATTGTTTTGTTCTTTTATAATGTCTTGGTTTCGTATATTATAGGATTATCATTTTAAATTAATAAAAAATCTAAGATAGAACAAATTATTATTAATGTTAATAGTAATATTTAATATTATTTATTTATTTATTATAACTAAAATAATAAAATATGAAAATGTAATATATTATAAATGAAATCTAATAAATTATAGTCGAAAAAATATTTTTTTATATCAATATCATAAACTATTATTTCATAAAAAATCAATATTTTCTTTTATAATGAGTATGAAAAGCTAGTATTCTTAGTTTTCAATTTTTTTTCCCTCACTTTCATCATACCACGCTATTTTCTTTTATAACTTCTCGTTATAATTGAAAAAAAAAATAGAAACAAATTAAATATCCAAAAATATTAGAGGTTAAAACTTCCCAACTATGTGAAAAACTTTTATATCAGAGTAGTGTTTATGTTATTAACTTTTATAACAGAGTAAATGCCTTTTGCTCTAAAAATCTAGTGTTCATCTTTTTACTTAGGATAGATATCTTTCTTGGTTTGCTTAATGTAATAAAGTGAATCTATTAACTTGTTTAGTCTTTGATGGAAATTTAGTTGTGTTTGATTATGTAATTTAGATCTGCAGAACGTTGGAATTTTTATCGTAGATGTTTCTTGTAGCTCAAACGATTCTCTAAGTAAAGGGAAAATGCCTTATTTTAGTTTAATATGATTTAAATGATAATTTAGTCCTAAGAATTATGTTTGAAGAGGTTTGAAAAGGGGGAATAGTTAATTGCATATTGTCTGATTGTGGAATTTGAAATAAATGATAGATTAAGTTTTAACATAAACTCTCATATATAGTTGAATTTGATGATAAAGTTGAGTCATGTGTTTTGTTTGGAATTTGAACACTTTGAACTTAACAAAAATTAAGGTTGAGATAGATTTTAGTGAAGTTTTTAAATTGATTGAAAAATTATGTTGGTGGAAAGAAATTTGTTCATTAAAAGGGTGAGAATCGTGATTTGATTTGTTATGAGATTTATAATTGGATGAATACAATATTATTGTATAATATGAACTGAACCTTGGTGTTATAGGCTCAGAATTCATTATTTTGTTTTGAACTGTAAATCATATTTTATATTTTATATGATCAATGTTTATAAGAATGGTACGATTGTGGGTGGAAGTAAAGTTTTAGCTTAACGAAGTTAAGTATTTGAAATCACTTAAAATATTAAGTTTTGGCACAATCTATATATTTATGCATAATTAATGTATTAATTTGTGTGATTAAATAGTTGGAGAAGCGGAATAGATTAAGGATGACAGCGTTTAGTTTGGACCGTGTTTACTCGTTACTTAACCTGCGACAAAAATATTCTCTATTATTTGTCCAATATTTGCGCTGTTATTCGTTTAAAAAAATATTCGGGTGTATTTAAAAAAATATATATTTATAAATTTTTAAAATATAAGTTAAATAAAATTAAAAATATATAAAATATAATATAAATAAAAATTTATTTTTAATTAAATTTAACCTGATAAAATACAAAATAATTTTAATTTTAATTAAACTTAACTTAATATAAAATAAAATAAATTTTTATTTTTATCTTTTGCGAGTAGCGGATATCCACAGATACGGGTAGTATAATACCCGTACCCGATCCGTTTATAAGTAGGAATTAAAATACTTGTTACCCATTGGTGATAAATACTCGTGGTTACCAATTATTGGACACAGATTTTATCTGCGAATATCTACCAACACAAGTATTTTTATTATTCCTAAAAGATTTTAAATATTTAAATGATAAAATTGGTTATATTTCAATTAATTGGTATATTTTAGCAATATGTTATATTGAAATATTATTATAATGTGATAAATGATAAATTGTTAATGCATTTTTTATGATTTAAATGATAACAATTAATGAAATACACGAAGTTTGAAGTTAGAAAAAATTACGAGGACAAAATAATATTTTAGAATTTATAATAATATCTTTTTAATATATTTTTTATGATTTAAATGATATCATTAATGAAATACATGAAGTTTGAAATGAGAAAAAATTAGGAGGACAAAATAATATTTAGAGTTTATACTAATTTAAAAATAATAAGACTTGGTTATTTTATATTAAAATTATTTATATAAATAGAAAGTTTTATAGATGAGTTTTACTATTTTAAATCATACAATCTCTTTAGAAATTACTTTCTTGAGTTTTTTGATTTTTCTTTAGAAGTTCTTACCTTCATTTGATTGAAAATCCGAGACCATAGGGTAATCCTCGCGGCTAACTCTTCAATTTAAAGTAATAAGTTTCTTTGATCAAATAAGTCGTTATTTTTCCTTTTCATATGACCAATTTGTTTTTGTCTTGTATGTGGTTTTTCTTGCTTGCACATGCTCTTTAAATTATCAATATAACTTTATATTGATCAGTGGTCCTCATGATATGTTATGTTTGTTCGGGTGATGCCTCTTTGTGTAGATAGAGTATCATGTGAAGTGGGAGGTGTTTTAGATGGTTAGAGCTCTTAAAGATTGTTTTCATAAGTGAAGGAAGCTAATTATATTTGTTTTAAGTTAAATTGTTTGGTTAATTATATGTATGAACTGTGATTTAATGTAATATGAACTTTCATTTAATCTATTTTAGATGTGTATTATTCGTATGTATTGTGATATGTTGAAAGCATGGGTTCTATGGGTTTTCTGTGAGTTGTAATGCCTATTGAGATTTTTTTAAATTGAGTAATATGACCCAAATCGAGTTAAAAACATAAAAATTTAAGTGTTATAAGTTTACCAAGTGGAGATTAACTCAAGAGAAGTCAAATTGCTCAATCAAAGAGGAAGTTATGGTTTCTAATACATCGTTAGAGGTTGTTGCAACATTGTCGACGCCACTGAGACAGTGGTCACTAACTTAGGGGCATTAGGTGTCACTTTTGGACCATTGAGCACACTCAAATCAATTGGTTCGTGAGGTTGTAGCATTGTGCACCACTTTTCCAGTGTTCGGTGCCATATTGTTTTTTTGTATACTTCTTGGAAAAAAAGGGATTCCTATTTCATTAACCATCAGTTAGAGGTGAAATTTTGACAGCAGGTCCTAGACATATGAATTGTTACTTTGAACGGTAGGATCTTTGATTTGAGGTCTATAGTTAGAAAAGTTACCCTCTTATGTTTATCCTATTTTAAGTTTTTCTTTTGTGAAAAATATTTCTTATTTGTGGTTTTGGTTTGGCCTTGGAATAAAATAAGGTATATGGTTTTTTATAGAACTGTTGATGGATTCATTAATGAATATGCATGTGTATAATGATGTATGAAATTGTAATGATGATGAACTTGTTAATGGATATGAGCATGTATGAAAATATACGATAATTGTAATTGAACACAAACATGGTATTACTTAGTATATGGATGAATATACAAATTTCGATGATTGTTTGATATTAAGAATTTGATGTGGAATCATGTTTATTGATGAAAGGGTGAGTTTGGCATAATTCCATGAATCTTGTAAAAAAATTCTA